>CAJNDS010000613.1:420000-590000 GCA_905221605.1 Symbiodinium natans
AGGGTTTAGGGTTTAGGGTTTAGGGTTTAGGGTCTAGGGTCTAGGGTTTAGGGTTTAGGGCCTGGTTAGGGTTGAAGGTTCGTTTAGGGTGTTCGGTCTTGGGTCTAAGGTTAATTTAGAGTGTCGGGTTTAGGCTTCTTACGGTTCGTTTAGGGTTTCTTGGGCCTCATGTTCAGGGTCAGCTTCGCGTTTTTAGGGTTTTAAGGGTTTTCGGGTTTCAGGCCGATCTGACCAAGAGACTCTACTCCGAAAATCACATCTGGAGCCCTGTTCAGGTTCAAGGAGTATTCCGTAAATTAGGATTTTAGGGTTTAGGGTTTAGGGTTGAGGGTTTAGGGTTTAGGGTTTGGGGTTTGGGGTTTGGGGTTTGGGGTTTAGGGTTTAGGGTTTAGGTTTGGATGTTCCCCCTTCTTCTAACAGTCCTCGGCAGGGATTCTAGTACCCGCACCCTATTATGATCCCTATGAAGGACTGTTCGTATAAGGGGGAACATCCCAAAGCACTCTCGACGTGGGGGGTATCCACTTTCTCTGGGAAGCCTTCAACTGGCATGTGCCTTGTGCTGCCAATTTGGGGTTCGGTGTTCAGCCGCCTTGGACTTACAACTTGAGTCTCCACCACAACAACCTGACAACAACCAGGGTAGAGGCTTTAAGGGGTTTACCCCCTGGTTCTGAGTAATGAGGGAATTAGGGCCCTACATATATATATATATATATATATATATACCCTTGAGGGGCAAAAGGAGCTTGGCCTGACCCTGCGCATCGCTGATCATGGTTCGGCTGCTACGCGCTGCGCGAACTACCAGCTTCCACTGCATCGCGAGGCCACTTGTTTCTCCGCACGGCAGCGTGCACAGAAGCTCTGCAAAACTGGGCGAGAGAAGCGTGCTCGCAATCCAGCGTCACTGCTTCACTCGTCCCGCGACGCGGAAAAGAGCTGCTGAAGATGCGTCACTGCCAAGGCGTGCATCGCAGGCCCGGCGTGCTCGCGATCCTCAGCAGCATAACAGCATAACCAACGTGGCTGATAGGTCCTTCCCACCACATTGGCGGCGATCTGGCCTAACAGTAACGGGGTGTAAACTCGCAAAAGTCGCGAAGACGGGGAGAACAGGGGCTTTCGAATAAATGTTGTCCTGCTCACCTGTGAAAAACAAGCAAGTGGGACGCGCAAGAGTTACATTAAAGCGACCATTGAAAGATTGTGCCTACTGTCAAGAACAAGCAGCGTGAGCCGGAACCCGAGGCAGCGGAAAGGAATGAGCTGGCAGTTGTTAGGGCCAACCTATAAAACAGACAACAGAACACGTTGAACACGCTAACACCCTAAATACAGCCTAAACCCTAAATCCTAAACATTGAACCCTAAACCTTAAACCCTAAACCCTAGGTTTCTGTACCGTCTATGGCGGGCTTGGGAGCCTCGCGCTTCAAAGTGTGTGACGAGCGGTGCTTCGGCCACCGGATCTCCCATAAAATAGCGGCCGTTCACAGCGGCTACCACTACGCGGGTTTTCGCTCTTTCCGTTTTCGCGCTTGTAACTGTGAGCGGGGATGTGAAACTGTGCAATTGCTGACCAGATCTCAAGTCTACCGCCTTGGTCTCCTCTGGCTCTCCCGAAGGGTCTTCCGCCATGATGAGCTGTTCTGCCATTACAGTCGCAGCAGCTTCCAGATCTCCATGACGATATGAAATACGCACCACGTCACATTCTTTGGCCTCGAGCACATGCACCACGCGCAGAAGAGACCTAGCCTCCGGTGGAGGAGGCCAGGTCAGCAGCTCATTCTGCGCGCGCACGGTCAACGCATCAGCTGACACGGCCGCGCCATCTTCAAGCAGCAAGCTGGCTGCGTTGTTCACGTCTAAAGGCAGACTGCAGTAGGCGGCAGAATCTTCAACGAAATGGCTGGAGCCGTCCTCGGTGGCACACTGAGCTGCCATCCACGCTCTGATCATGAAGCCGGAAGAGGGCATCGCATCATAGGGGCACGCGATTGGGCTTCCGCCGCCCATCACTACAAGTTGTCCCCACTCCTGCACTACATGGCAAAGTACTTCGTGCTTCTTTACTTCTGTTCTGCATGCAGCCAGGTACAGGACGTTTCCGAAGCATGTGACGTACGTCGTGGACTCTGTGCTTGTGCTCATGCTCTGAGCCATATCCCGCTATGCAGGTGTCGAAGTTGTGGTGGCTGCTTTTTGGCACCCTGAACCCTAAACCCTAAACCCTAAACCCTAAACCCTAAACCCTAAAACCCTAAACCCCTAAACCCCTAAACCCTAAACCCCAAACCTCAAGTAGGGGAGAGCCCAACCCCTGAACCCAAAATGGGATTCGAGGCCAAAGCTGGCCAGCGTCGAGCTGCAAATGGTGGTTGGGGAAGGGAGCTTAGGGCTGAGGGTTTGGCAGAGTTTGGGGTTCAGGGTTTAGGGTTTAGGGAGTTTAGGGTTCAGGGTTTAGGGTTTCGGGTTTGGGAGTTTAGGGTTCAGGGTTTAGGTTTTAGGGTTTGGGGTTTGGGGTTGGGGGTTTGGGAGTTTAGGGTTGGATCCCCGACTCTCTCGCACCAGATGTCGATAAGCATAACTCAGAAACCAAAAATACCCGCTTAATTGCTCCTTAAGTTCTACTGGTACTGGTTTCTCGGAAAAGCCTAAACCCCAAAGCCCTAAACCCTAAACCCTGCTTGCACAGGTTTCTCGGAGAACCCTAAACCCCAAAGCCCTAAACCCTAAACCCTGCTTGTACTGGTTTCTCGGAAAACCCTGAACCCCAAAGCCCAAAAAACCCTAAACCCTAAACCCCACAGCCCCAACCCCAAAACCCTAGACCCTGCTTGTGCCTAGACCTCCCTCAGGGGCTCCATCACAGCCCGTGCAGAACCTTAGTGGATGGGTTGGAGAACGACGAGGCTTCAGCAAATGACCCAGGCTTTGAAACCCAAAGGGGCCTAGGTACGATTAGGGGGGGATACTTCCCCAAATCATAATAGTAATTCCGAATATAGAAACGCTACATTCTACACAATAGGTACTTTGGACCATTTGGGAAAGTGTGGGCACAGTTTAAGGTTTGGAGGTTTAGGGGTTAGGGCCTTTAGGCATTTGGAGTTCATGTTTTTAGCCTTTGACAGTCCTGGGCACTTGTGTTTGGGAATCGGTTGTCCATTGTTTCGACTACCTCCCCTCTACTGAAACCTATGTTCATACAAAATCTCCTCGTGTCTACACTCTGGGTCAACGTGCGGTGCGAACAGGAATTCTGCTGGCAGGCAATCTGTGCAGTTGGGGCTGGGGGGTTAGATGGGTGCCCCTGGGTTTTAGGGATAGGGTTTCAGGGTTTTAGGGTTTTCGGGTTTCGGGTTTAGGGTTTAGGGTTTAGGGTTTAGGGTTTAGGGTTTAGGGTTTAGGGCTTTAGTGTGTTCAGCGCTTTGCGGTTGTGGGAGGTGTAGAGCATGACCTGTCATTTCCTACATCGCATATTGCATGCACTTTTGTCAGGCCATAGCATCGAATACCCTGAACCCTAAACCTTTAACCCAAACCTTAAACCCTAACCCCTAGTGATGTCTTCAAGGCCTAGGCGTTCCCCAACGACTCCGCGTCTAGAAATGGCGCCTACTTCGAGGACACCGGCGGAGCATCCAGCCACCAGGGCAAGTCCAGCCAGGGGCTTAGGGGGCCGGGCAAGCCCTCAAAACCCTAAACGACCCTAACGGCCCGAGGTTTGGGGTTCTACTTTAGTTAACACTAAAGGTGGTCTGGATACGGCCATCCTTAGGCCGGAAGCAAGGCCAGGGTCGTTGGTCTGTACAGGACAAGCCGGTGAGGCTTTACCCTCACCTCTCCACAGCCCGCTCTTTTCGTATGGGCGCTCGGGCTGTGAGCCCTCGGCCAAGCCGTTCGGGGTCTGTCGCTCGACGGAAGCGACCCCTCACTAAGTTTAGGGTTTAGGGTTTAGGGTTTAGGGTTTAGGGTTTAGGGTTTAGGGTTTAGGGTTTAGGGTTTAGGGTTTAGGGTTCTTTTTTTGACGTCTGGCAACCTAGCCGCGCCACATCCGTCAAGGCCTATGGGCCAGAGTTGAGGGTTCAGGGTGTACCTAGAGAGGGGCATACCCTACCCCTTTTTTAGGGTACCTACTTTTCTAGATAACAGATCCTAACCCTAAAACTAAGCACCCTAAAAAAGGGGTGGAACCACCACAAGTCCACAACAGCCCGGTGTAGCCCACGTTCTTGCCAAGGAGGCGTGGGCATGAAGAAATGCGACATTTCAATGTATACGCCCATGCAGGCTTTCGGGCTTAGGGTTAAGGGTTTAGGGTTTACCGGCCTAGCCTCAGCCCTAAACCCTAAACCCGAAACCCGAAAAGGGTTTTAGGGTTGACCGATCTGAGTCGCGCACGTTGGTCTGCATTGCAGCAGAGATCCGGGCCGCGAGACTCCTATCCTCGGAATGCGGATGAGGCTCACTGCAGTTTGCTGCAGTCTCGAGCCAGATGTCCGTCCGTCGAAGGGGTGCAGGCCGAGTATGGTGACCATCACGACCCCTTCTTGAGGTCACCACTGGTGTCCATGAGCACCGTGCACTGGGCCTGCGAGAGACACGATAAATAACCCTGCCATGGCCAATAACCCCAATAGTCACCCAACACTGACGCGAACATCACACTACAATGATGCTAAATGCGCCCTGTATCGACCCAGTACATATATAAAATACCACTGTGGTCGCCGCATCCTATAAGCGTCCTATGATGCCCTGAACAATCGCCCTGCAATACCCCTATGCCTACAGCATGAAACTTCTGGCCTACACGGTTCTAAGCTTTCCGCAACTGAAGCCCGTTTCTGTTGGAGAATGTCGCTGAGAACGCGATGCACGGGCGGAGGAGGGTACTTTGGACCTCCCCCTTGCCGACACAACTTCAAAGAGCCCGTGCCCTGGACCATGGGCTAACTGAGCTAAACCTCCCTAAAGCCCCTCTAAACCCCTCTGAACCCCGTAAACGCCCTAAACCCCCTAAACCCTCAAAAAGGCCCCTCTAAATCCTACCAACCACGAAGACCCTAAGCTCTAACTCTAAGTTGTACAGTACAGAGTGCGCCGCGAGTTGGCCCATGGTCTTTCGCGTCAAGTACTTGAAGGGTCATAGGTACTTAGAAGTAGGGTTCTAAGTACCCTGAATAAGGCCATAACCATGGCTACCCTACTTATAACCCTACGTAGTTTGTATCCCTACTCATTATAAGTGACCATGAACCTTCAAGAGTTCAAGCATGTCCTACAAAGAGGGGAGCTTTGCCCACGTTCGACGGCAAAATCCGTGGTAGCCTTGCCATGTTGTTACAAAGGCACCCTTTTCGGGGTTGCTTCACATGCATAAGGGACCCTGGAACGCAACACAAGGGCAACAGGGTACTGCTGCTCAGCTACCAAGACAGACGCATTGAAAACGATGAGGTGCTGCAATTGCAGCGACTTTTGACCCACCTCGGCACCTGCCTGCCTTCCTGCGCATGTGCACCCTTTTGGGAACCGACACGTCACTGCACCGACACGTCACTGCAGTCTTGCATGAAACTGGAGCTGCTTTGCTGCCCCACGCAGGTCTAGACACCAGTAGAAATTCGGAGATTGCCTGCCGGGCATGCTCATCACAAAGGCACTTGTATAAGTTAACCAGTCTTCCGCGCGCCGTCCTCCTACTTTAGAAGCGCTTACGGGATGCAACACCATGCCATCTGATCGTCAGCCCGCCTCCAGTGAAGATATGCCCCTGTGGCAGAGGTCCGAATGGGTCGGCACACCTCCGGAATTTGTGGAGGAGTCTGATCCGCCATTTCAAGCATGAGACCTCTCCATTGGTGTGTAGAACAGGCGTGTAGCGCGTCATGCGATCTCAATGTAGCGACGGATGCTTCAAAACTTTCGAGGAGAAGATGGCAACCGAGACAGACATGTGACATGAGGACGGACATGTCTAGGCTCCTATGCAGGCCAGAGGGGATGTTCACCTAGTCTCACTCCGTCGCCGCCATCGTTTTTTGCATGACTGCAGCGAGCCCTCGAACGCACGAAACCCTAAACCCGTCAACTCCTAAACCTCATCCCTCGGTGCCTCTCGAGGGCTTCATGCTCCAGCACCTCCCAAAAAAGCAGGAGTTGCATCTCTAAGTGCCCTCCGAGGACCCCAAGAGGGAGTGTGTGACCCTCCCCAGAGCCCCCGGGGCCATCGCCTGCCATGCGCCTGCCCACGGACAGGGCGTGCCGGTTGGCCGCGGCCTGGTGCCCAACATGACAGGCGGTTTGGGGTGCAGAGTGTGGAGTCTGCATCTCAAGGCTCCAACCTTGTGGTTCCTTCTTAGCGAGTTGACAACCCTAAACCCTGAAAACCCTAAACGGTGAACCCGAGACCGACCCTAAAACCCTGGACAGCTTTCGATAAAGGCTAGCAGGACAGCCGCCGGCGCTCACGGGCGTCAAAGTGTCGAGCCTGAATCTGAGATTCCGGATGTGATTGCACGACCTCCAGTCGCGCGGGTTTAGGGGTTTAGGGTTAGGGTCTAGGGTTTAGGGTGTAGGGTTTAGGGATCAGGGTTCAGGGGGGGTTTAGGGCTTATTTGGTGAGCGAATCTTGGCACAGGATCCTATTGGTCATGCCTTGTTCCATCTTAGGTCATTGGGTATGGTACCCGCATCTGGATCGGAGCCCTTCTGGAGAAGGGAGCTCAGCAAGTTTTTGGTAGCCCAGTAACCATGTCATAATCAAGGGCACCACGTTGCGGGGTTGGCTCCTGTTCCAAGGGAACCTGGAACCCAGAAAAAGGGGCAAAAGGGCCCCGCTCAGGCCAAGAACGAAGAAGGGCACCTGGTGGCAACATGTACCAACACTAGCTAGCCAGCACGTGGAATCGCGATCCTCACATCCATGGCCCAATGGCTTAGGGTTTAGGGTTTAGGGTTTAGGGTTGAGGGTTGAGGGTTTAGGGTTTAGGGTTTAGGGTTTGGGGTTTAAGGCCTGGAAAGCCATTGGGGTTTGAGGCCCTAAACCCGAAACCCTAAACCCTAAACCATCCTAAACCCTAAACCCTAAACCCTAAACCCTAAACCGTTTCAGGTGTACGGTTTAGCTAACATCACGACCCGGGTGCCCCCACGGGCAGCTTCTGCTGCTGCCAGCCCCGGAAGCCGCGGTCCAGAACTCCAACGCGCCTTTCCACCGGCAACCACTCTTTGGGTTTAGGCTTTCGGCTTACGGTTTAAGCTTTCTGGGCTTAGGGTTGATAGAAACTGTCTTGGGTTTGGGCCCCTATAGCGTTTTGATCGAAACGTTTTGACCCGGGCCCTCTTTTCAGGCCGGAACCTTTTGCGGAGGGGCCTTTTGCAGCCTCCCGCGGCCTTTCTGTCCTCTTGGGGCCTTTTGTGGCCTCCCATTCATTTTTTGCAACCTGTGAAATTCACCAATGATATCACAAATAAATACTCTCTAATTGTCTCTTGAGGGTTTAGGGTTTAGGGTTTTTTTTTTATGCAATGACTCCCTTTCTCCAAGCAAGCCCGCCCATATAAGGGCATGCACTGTAAACCCCAGCAGGGCTGGGCAAGGTTTAGGGTTTAGGGTTTAGGGTTTAGGGTTTAGGGTTTAGGGTTTAGGGTTTAGGGTTCAGGGCTTAGGGTTTAGGGTTTAGGGTTTAGCGTTCTGGTCCGGTATGTAGAACACATGTATGATCAATCGTGCTCGTAATACTTAGCAGCGAAATAAGTACATGCATTTGGGGGGAGGGGGTCTCTTAAAATATGGGCCCCTTTTGGGGCTTCCTTCCAGCAGATTTCGACGCCTACGGGCCCATGTGTAGGATTGCGTTGAAAAATGCTTCTTGTGCAGGTCAAGGGTTGAGAGTCTGAGTACCCTTGGGTGTTTCGGGGAGGGTTGCGCTGACTTCCTTTTTGTGCAGTCGGACCTACGCTAGCCAGGGCCCCTGTGATTTTAGCCTCTCCTCCTTCCGGCTTCTTCAGACGTGGCGAGAAAAGAGCTCCGGATGAAGCTGCCTTCAACATCTTAGCTGCGAAGTCACGCGCAAGTCGTCCTTGCTGCCGAAGTCCACTTACAGGCCGCCCTAAGCCCTAACCCTAAATCCTAAACCTGAAACCTAACTCTCAAACCTAAACCCTAAACTCTACACCCAACACATCAGAATATGTCGCACCTAAGGCCCACGCTGATTGGGGTCGGCCTGCTTTCGGTACCAGTTGGCACACCTCGAGGGATTCGCGGGGTGGGTGGCAAGGTGGGTCAACCTTAAGCTCAGGTGTTTAGGGTTTTAGGGTTGAATGTTGAGGGGTTGAGGGGGTTGAGGGGTTTAAGGGGTTGAGGGGGTTCAGGGGTTCAGGCGTTTAGTGTTTAGGGATTTTGGGGGTTGAGGGTTCAGGGTTGCGCCAGCCGCAAGGTAGAAAACAAACCTTCGGCTTGGCGCCCGGCTGAGGTCCACGATGAAGGGAAAATTGGCAGTGGAAGATCTCGGAACATGCCGCGCTTGAAGCTTCATGGGGACTTATAAGTGTAGCAGCGTAGCATTACAAGCAGGATGACAAGCACCCCAAATAAGGTTATAAGCTTCAACCATAGTTACCCTGCTTTGTGCCCTACTTATGCGTATTCATGAACCTCCAAGTAGCAATCGGAGCACACGCTGCGACTTCGGTCACGTCAGTTGCTGCGGCACTCACTCCACGGCGTGTGCAATCAGACTCAGACTTCTTGAGGCACGCTTGCCGAGGTAAGGAGGCAAGGTACTGCTAATGCTGAGACCACCACAGGTGCTTTGGGCTCCGGGCCACAAGCCGCTCTCCGCGGTACTTCTGAACGAGCTCGGGCACCTGGAGGCAAAGAAGCCCGCGTGCGCCGCCTCGACATCCCAAAAGATCTTCCAAAAACCCGAGGCTGCCCGGCCCGCTTGAAGAGGGGGTTCTGGAAGCTCGTCGGCTCGTGGAGCGCGCCCTGCATGGGGATTCTGCCACAGAAACTGGCAAAAAGCGTGCACCCAGTCGTCACCTCTAAGCAAGGCTCTCTAAGCCGCAGGTCTCTACACAAACACCCAAAAAGTCATCCGCCACTGGCCTCGATGAAGCCGCAGCTGCGGTCCGCATCACGGACATCCAGAAGAACGCACCTGAGAGCTCTCTTCAAATCATTCCCACCTAGAGGGCCATGGAAAACCCAAAAAACAAAGTGAGAGACTACAAGGGAGCGAACCTCTGAACACTGAGGGAAATACAGCGCGCCCTGGCCGACTCCAGCTGGAGGCTGCGCTCACCCTGAGGGGCACACTTCTTCTGCTTCAGCAGCTGGAAGACCTGGCAGAAAAGGCCGCGCAGAATGAGCAAACAATCGGATTATCAGGGTGGACCAACCTGGTAGCCCGAACCAGGGGAGTCTCCTTTGTCCCTACAGGGCAGATGTCATCACAAGGGGACCCCTCTGCTTTTACAGGTTCAAGCCCCAGTGATTGCGCAGACTCTGTGCTGCAATTCAGCTCTCATGGTCCAGCCAACTGCCCGCCGATGTTGCTACAGCAACACCTTGGCAGCTTCAAGTCAGGGGCAAAAACAAAAACATGCCCAAACCCTAATCCCTGAACCCTAAACCCTAAACCCGAAACCCTAAACTCCCTCAAACCCTGAACCCTATAGACCCTATAAAGCCCTAAACTCTAAACCCTAAACCCTAAACCCTGCGCCTCCTCCGGCTCCAGCCTCTCCACCCCCTGGCACTCTCCGTGGTGAACATCAACTTCCACTATGACATGACTCAGCGTTAAACATGCATTTAACACCTGGCCAACGCAGGCCGAATCATTCTTTGACGAATTCTGGCGTATAGGAGAGTCACATTTTGGGAGATAGAGCAGCTGACATCGTCCGACCCCCAAGCCTCGGAGGAGCAAATCCACCCAAAAGTTGGGATCAGGAATACCCTAGACTTCTGCAATTCCTCAGAAGGCTAAGGTTTAAGGTTTAGGGTTGAGGGTTGAGGGTTTAGGGTTGAGGGTTTAGGGTTTAGGGTTTAAGGTTTAGGGTTTAGGGTTTAGGGTTTAGGGTTTAGGGTTTATGGTTTAGGGTGTAGGGTTTAGGGTTTAGGGTTTAGGGTTTAGGGTTTAGGGTTTAGGGTTTAGGGTTTAGGGTTTAGGGTTTAGGGTAGAGGGTAGAGGGTTTAGGGTTTAGGGTTTAGGGTTTAGGGTGTAGGGTGTAGGGTGTGTCCTTGTCCAGGGGCACCGCAAAGTCCGGCCCCTGAAGTTCCAGAGTCGGCCCAACATGCCTGTGCGCACTCTTAGTCTAAACGGGTTTTAGGGTTTCGGGTTGAGGGTTTGCCCTAAACCCCAAACCCTAAACCCTAATCCCCAAACCCTAAACCCTAAACTCGGGCTTTTAGGATTTCAGGTCTAGGAGGAGGTTTAGGGTTTAGGGTTAGGGTTTAGGGCTTTTCTGGTTTGGGGTTTAGAGCTTAGGGCTGGGACATGTAGAACAACCTCACTGCCGGAAACCTGCAACACATGAAGACAAGAGTCAAGACGTCCCCATCAGCAAAACAATTTTCTACTAAGCCAAGACACACCAATAAATAAACAAGGCTAAGCCTTCAGCCAAGACGCGACCGTTTAAAGGAGGCCGATAAACGAAGCCTTTGAAGGGAGGCCCCTGAACTTAAAGAGTGATAAGAGATGCCCTTTACAGAGGCCCTTCGCGGAGCCTCCTTAAGCCCTTGTAAACCCTAGTAGCCCCCACGTATCCCCAGTAAACCTAATGAACCTTCATAACCTTAGTAACCCTGACCAGTATCAGGCCAAGATGACATAGGGAGCAACCTGGCGTGAGCAGCTTGCAACAACCCTAAACCCCAAAACCGAAAACCTAAACCCTCAACCCTAAACCCACAACATACGAAGGGGGCCCTTGTGGGGGACTGCTCTTAACGGGGGGTGCCATGTTAAGGAAGGGTCTTGGGGAGCCTCGAAGGAGCTCTCGCTCTGGGTTTGGGCTTCAGGCCTTGGCGCGTGCACGACGGTTTTCGTCGCGCCCCGCACTTCGACCTGAGCACTGGCGCAGTCAAAAAGTGCGCCGGTCTGCGCTGAACTGCGGCAACAAGGACCACGTCTGTCCCCCAAGATGTCAGGGAGCGGTTCGGGCTACAAGCGGCTCACTGAGATGCTCGCTCTGGGCTTGGCATCGATCGTGTCCTGAAGGCTTGCGCCGCTGCGACACCCCAAAGCCCAAAAACACACAAAACCCACAAAACCCAAACACCAAAAACCCCAAAAAACCCAAAAAAAAAAAAAAACAAAACTCAAAAGCCCAAAAACTCAAAAACCCACGATACAGGCCACGGCCTCAGCTTTCCCAAAAAAACAGCAGGGCGGTCCCGCAGCTGTTGAGGCGCAAACGACCTGCAGCCGCGCTTCTTCGTTGAGCTAACGCACGAACTCGCATTGCAGGGCAGGGGCTTAGTGAGAGGATGAGCAACTTGGCTTTGAGGGGAATGCGGCTGCAGCGAAGCGGACGCCGCCCTGCACTCCTACCACCACCCAGATGACATCCCGCATGGGCCTGGCTGCCACGGTCGCTGGCTGCACAAAGGGCACGTTGGCCTCACACGTTTTTTGGCAGAAGCTGCATTCCACATTCCGTACCGGTCGACACAACCCAACCTTCATCGTTCTGCTCTTGTCAACTTCAAGCACTGTGATTACGAAAGGATGTTCATGTGGTCTGGATATTCAGTCTCTACGTGTATTATAACAGGGGACCATGCAGAGCACGAAGGACCGCTGGCGGAAGTCAAAGCAGACGCATGCCCCAGACTCATCCGGGGTCGTGGCCATCTTTGTGCACAGGGTTTCCTTGCAGAGTCTCACGCATGATCAGAGACATGACCATAGCCGCAACCATCTCACTTCGAACCAGATTACCAAGACCATACAGCAGCAGCAAGACTGTCCTGGGCAGCAGCCATGGGAGCCTTTTGCGGGATGTAGCTCCTGCATCCCGCTATCGATGTCACCGGCCGCGCACCAAACTCATGAACAGCAGTCAACAGTAGTCATGCAAAAAAACAAAGGAAGTGCATGGACGGCCTGCCTGCAAGATGAGACAAAGGGCTTGTGCGCAATGGGCACACCCACCTGTCGTTGGGGAAGCTTGGCACTAGGTTGCAAGGGCCTGGTCCGCATCAACATCAGTTGTCGCATGGTGGGAGAGACACATGCACAAAATAACCGGCAAGTCCGCTCGCATATCTAGGCTCCCCGGCAGGGATAGGCCCCCATTGCACGTTGGCCTGGCTCAAAGGATCTGTGCTTGCAAGACCCTACAAACCCTAGACCCTGAAGTCGCGACTGGCACCACAGAAACAGCCCGTGCCATGCGCCCCAACCCTGCGCTGGCCTCTACATGAACAGCTTTGGGGGTTTTGGGTTTAGGGTTTGGGGCTTCGGGTTGTATTGGGGGGAGGAGGGGTCCGTTTCGAAGGATCAGAGTCTTCTGGGTATATTAGCAGCAGCACCGCTTTCAGTTGGTCTAAACTTGCAAGGCTGACAGCATGAGGGGCCATCGGAGGCAGCGGCGCAGGGTGGTACATGTAGATCCTCAGTGGTTTCGGGTATTCAGCCTTTGGGTTTAGGCCTTGCACTATAGCACTGTCAGAGTCCGGAAACCGTCTGCTTCCACCAAACCTCAAGCACACATCATCTTGGATCGCCCACGGGCCCCTGGGCACCTGGTACCCCACTACAACATGTTGTCCCTTCTAGGAGAAACATGAAAGGCTGTTGGGCGGATACCAGGTACTGGAGTCCATGATGGGGAATCAAAGGCGTCATCTGAGCCTGGCGCTGCATGGGCGGTAATGCCTGCATTGCTCGCACCTGCCCAAGACTCCAACCCCCCCTCGGTGTGATCACGAACACTCCAGAAACAAGACGACCAAAGGCTTCCAGTCCAGCTCTGACCCTGAGACCGACCCTGAGACCGGGATACGGAATCTGGAGTACAAATGGCTTGTAAGGAAGAATCTCTGTCAATAGTCTGAGAGATCCTAGTCTCCATGAGATTCATGTAGATTCTGTGTGAAAAAAATCAGGCTGCACTTTAGGGTTTGGGGTTTATGGAAGAAGGCCCGGAGGGAAAGCTTCGAGGAGGCTCTGGCCTGACCCTTGAAGCCTTTCATTGTGCAGGGGCTTGAGGGTTTTAGGCTTTGGGGTGGCAAGCTTCAAGCCCCCAGACTCCGGACCCTGAATCCTCAACGACTATCTTCCGCAATCCATGTATGGGCCTTAAAGACTCGGGCTCAACCCGAACATCAAGCCCCAGGTCCAAAATCCCCTCAACCCAAACCCCCCAAACCCCTGGCCTGCACTGCCAGTGCTCGGCCAGGAGCCTGAAAGCCCACCTTTGCAAGGCAAGCATGCGTGGCATTGAAAAGCAGGGGCCACCCTGTCGTAAACCCTGAACCCTGAACCCGAAACCCTATAAACCCTGAAGCAACAGAGCGACCGACCGGATGATGCTCTGTGAGGCAAGCATGCATGCGGCTTTCCTTGTGCTCCGGATACGGAAATCCTAAGACCACCCAGGAAATCCTCAGAAAAGCAGAGGAAATCTCAGGAGATCCCTGCGGTTCCGGAGACACCCTCTCAAAATCCCAGAAAGTCTTGGGGAATCCTGAAGAAAACCCAAGGACATCTCTCCCTCTCTGTCTCTCTCTCTCTCTCTCTCTCTCTCTCTCTCTCTCTCGTGCTCTCTTTCTGTACTTCTTTCTTTTCATACGTTTTCCTTTATTCTGAACTTTCATAATTAGGCTCGCTATGTCTGTATTTCTTTCTTTTTTTACTTATGTCAGTTCTTTCTGTCTGTCTTCCGCTATTTCTTTTTGGTTGTCATGCGTTCGCGCTGTCGCTCTGTCTGTGCGCGTTGCAGGGATCAAGCAAGTCCCCATGAGCCCCTCTCACAACAATAAATCGTGACATATGTGATAGATCAGGAACCAGGAGTGGGGGGGACCACCGATATAAACCTAAACCCTAAACCCCGAAACCCCGAAACCCCGAAACCCCTAAACCCCTAAACCCCTAAACCCCTAAACCCCTAAACCCCTAAACCCTAAACCCCTAAACCCCTAAACCCTAAACCCCTAAACCCCTAAACCCCTAAACCCCTAAACCCCTAAACCCCTAAACCCCTAAACCCCTAAACCCTCAGCCACCACAAGTCCACGAAAGCCCCGTGGTAGCCCACGCTCGCGTGCCCAAGGCCGCGGCACGAGGAGCCGTGGGCATGACGTAATGCGGAACCTCAGCCAATGCACATGCAAGATGCAGGCTTTTATGGCTTAGGGTTGAGGGGTTCGGGTTTCCCCTCAACCCTAGATCCTGAACCCTAAACCCTCAAGGTTTTTCGGGTTGACCGATCTGGGCCGCGCACGTTGGTCTGCATCGCAGGGGGAGCTGCAAATCCGGGCCGCCTTCAAGCCGCTTGAAATGCGGATGAGGCTCACCTGCCAGTCTCGAGCCGAATGTCCATCAGTCGGGGCTCCACGTCGATTATGGTGAATTCACGAGCCCTGCTTGAGGGCACCATCGGTGGCCATGAGCACCGTGCACTGTGCCTGTAGTTGACCTCGCCATGGCTGATAACCCCCAGAATCACTTTACGCTGATCCAAAAGACACACTACAAAGACTCCAAGTCCGCCCTGTATCTGCCCAGTACATATAATCGCACTATTGGCGCCTTATAATCGCCCTATAAGAGTCCGATGATGCCCCTAGTAATAGGCCTACAATACCCCTACGCCTACAGCATAAAGCTTGTGGCCTACACGACTCAAGCTTACAGCAACTGAAGCCCTTTCGTTGTTGGGTGTGGCGAAGCGTGTCGCTGAGAACGCGATACACGGGCGGAGGAGGGTACTTTGGACCTCCCCCTTGCCGAGGCAACTTCAAAGAGCCCGTGTGGTCTGGACCGTGGGCTGAGTGAGTCACGGCCTCCCTGAACCCCCTAAACCCCGAAAAGGCCCCTCTAAACCCTGTCAACCACCAAGACCCTCAGCCCAAATTTCTACAGCACGTAGGGCGCCGCGAGTTGGCCCAGAATCGTTCACGTCAAGTACTTGAAGGTTCATGGGTGCTTACAAGAAGGCTTCTAAGAAACCTAAAGAAGGCTATAGCCATAGTTGCCTTACTTATAAGTCTAGCCATACTGTATATCCCCACTTCGAAGTACCCATGAACCTTCAAGGATTCAAGTATGTCCTACGAAGAGGGGAGCTTTGCCCACGTTCGACGGCGCAATCTTTGGTAGCCTTGCCATATTTGTTACAAGGGCACCCTTCTCGGGGTTTCGTACATGAAAAAGGGACCCTGGAATCCAACACAAGGGCAACAGGGCACTGCTCGGCTACCAAGACGCATTGAAAGCAATGAAGTGAAGCGGTTGAAAACCTTTGCAACAGCGACTTTTCTTCCCTTGGGCCTACCTCGGCAACTACAGCGCCTTCCTCCGCATGTGCAGCATGTAGCCTTTTCGCACCGGGTAAGTCGCTGGAGTCTGCAAAGGAAACTCACACGCAGGTCCAGACACCCGGAGATTGCCTGCCGGGCATGTTTTTTTCACAAGAGCACTGCTACTTGGAGGTTCACGGGTGCTTCTAAGTAGGTGTGTAAGTAGGGCAACTAAGGTTTGCTACCTTATTAAGGGTACCTTTAACCCTAGTTCTTAGTGCCCATGAACCTGCAGGTAAGCTGACAAGCGTTCTGGATCCTAAGCCCATGCAGCATTCTCGTACTTTCCTAGCGCTTCCAGGATGCAAAACCCTGCCATCCTGATCGTCAGCCCGCCTCCAGTGAAGATATGCCCCTGTGGCAGAGGTCCGAATGGGTCGGCGCCGCCTCCGGAACTCTCGTCCAAGCACAGTGGAAGAGTGGAAGAGCGGAAGAGTCTGATCCATTGATGTGTAGAACAGGCGTGTCCCTTGAAAGCGCGTCATCCGATCGAGGAGAAGACGGCAACCGAGACAGACATGTGACATGAGGACGGACATGTCTAGGCTCCTATGCAGGCGAGAGGGGATGTCAACCTAGTCTCACTCCGTCGCCGCCATCGTTTTCGCATGACTGCGGCGGGCCTTCGAACGCACGAAACCCTAAACCCGAAACCCTCAACTCCTAAACCTCATCCCTCGGTGCCTCTCGAGGGCTTCATGCTCCAGCACCTCCCGAAAAAACAGGTAGCTGCATCTCTGAGTGCCCTCCGAGGACCCCAAGAGCCCCCGAGCCCCGGGGCCATCGCCTGCCATGCGCCTGCCCACGGACAGGGCGTGCCGGTTGGCCGCGGCCTGGTGCCCAACATGACTCAGATTGACAGGCCGTTTGGGGTGGCTTGGGAGTCTGCAGATCAATGCCGAAACCTCGTGGCTCCTTCTCTTTGGAATTGACAACCCTAAACCCTCAAAACCCTGAAAGCTGAACCCTAAACCGACCCTAACACCCTAGACAGCTTTCGAGCTTTCGATAAAGGCTAGCAGGACAGCCGCCGGCGCTCACGGGCGTCAAAGTGTCGAGCCTGAATCTGAGATTCCGGATGTGATTGCACGACCTCCAGTCGCGCGGGTTTAGGGGTTTAGGGTTTAGGGTCTAGGGTTTAGGGTGTAGGGTTTAGGGATCAGGGTTCAGGGGGGGTTTAGGGCTTATTTGGTGAGCGAATCTTGGCACAGGATCCTACTGGTCATGCCTTGTTCCATCTTAGGTCATTGGGTATGGTACCCGCATCTGGATCGGAGCCCTTCTGGAGAAGGGAGCTCAGCAAGTTTTTGGTAGCCCAGTAACCATGTCATAATCAAGGGCACCGCTTTGCGGGGTTGGCTCCTGTTCCAAGGGAACCTGGAACCCAAAAAAAGGGGCAAAAGGGCCCCGCTGAGGCCAAGAACGAAGAAGGGCACCTGGTGGCAACATGTACCAACACTAGCTAGCCAGCACAAATCGCGATCCTCACATCCATGGCCCAATGGTTTAGGGTTTAGGGTTTAGGGTTTAGGGTTTAGGGTTTAAGGTTTAGGGTTTAGGGTTTAGGGTTGAGGGTTGAGGGTTGAGGGTTTAGGGTTTAGGGTTTGGGGTTTGGGGTTTAAGGCCTGGAAAGCCATTGGGGTTTGAGGCCCTAAACCCGAAACCCTAAACCCTAAACCCTAAACCCTAAACCGTTTCAGGTGTACGGTTTAGCTAACATCACGACCCGGGTGCCCCCACGGGCAGCTTCTGCTGCTGCCAGCCCCGGAAGCCGCGGTCCAGAACTCCAACGCGCCTTTCCACCGGCAACCACTCTTTGGGTTTAGGCTTTCGGCTTACGGTTTAAGCTTTCTGGGCTTAGGGTTGATAGAAACTGTCTTGGGTTTGGGCCCCTATAGCGTTTTGATCGAAACGTTTTGACCCGGGCCCTCTTTTCAGGCCGGAACCTTTTGCGGAGGGGCCTTTTGCAGCCTCCCGCGGCCTTTCTGTCCTCTTGGGGCCTTTTGTGGCCTCCCATTCATTTTTTGCAACCTGTGAAATTCACCAATGATATCACAAATAAATTCTCTCTAATTGTCTCTTGAGGGTTTAGGGTTTAGGGTTTTTTTTTAATGCAATGACTCCCTTTCTCCAAGCAAGCCCGCCCATATAAGGGCATGCACTGTAAACCCCAGCAGGGCTGGGCAAGGTTTAGGGTTTAGGGTTTAGGGTTTAGGGTTTAGGGTTTAGGGTTTAGGGTTTAGGGTTCAGGGCTTAGGGTTTAGGGTTTAGGGTTTAGCGTTCTGGTCCGGTATGTAGAACACATGTATGATCAATCGTGCTCGTAATACTTAGCAGCGAAATAAGTACATGCATTTGGGGGGAGGGGGTCTCTTAAAATATGGGCCCCTTTTGGGGCTTCCTTCCAGCAGATTTCGACGCCTACGGGCCCATGTGTAGGATTGCGTTGAAAAATGCTTCTTGTGCAGGTCAAGGGTTGAGAGTCTGAGTACCCTTGGGTGTTTCGGGGAGGGTTGCGCTGACTTCCTTTTTGTGCAGTCGTGGCGAGAAAAGAGCTCCGGATGAAGCTGCCTTCAACATCTTAGCTGCGAAGTCACGCGCAAGTCGTCCTTGCTGCCGAAGTCCACTTACAGGCCGCCCTAAGCCCTAACCCTAAATCCTAAACCCGAAACCTAACTCTCAAACCTAAACCCTAAACCCTACACCCAACACATCAGAATATGTCGCACCTAAGGCCCACGCTGATTGGGGTCGGCCTGCTTTCGGTACCAGTTGGCACACCTCGAGGGATTCGCGGGGTGGGTGGCAAGGTGGGTCAACCTTAAGCTCAGGTGTTTAGGGTTTTAGGGTTGAATGTTGAGGGGTTGAGGGGGTTGAGGGGTTTAAGGGGTTGAGGGGGTTCAGGGGTTCAGGCGTTTAGTGTTTAGGGATTTTGGGGGTTGAGGGTTCAGGGTTGCGCCAGCCGCAAGGTAGAAAACAAACCTTCGGCTTGGCGCCCGGCTGAGGTCCACGATGAAGGGAAAATTGGCAGTGGAAGATCTCGGAACATGCCGCGCTTGAAGCTTCATGGGGACTTATAAGTGTAGCAGCGTAGCATTACAAGCAGGATGACAAGCACCCCCAAATAAGGTTATAAGCTTCAACCATAGTTACCCTGCTTTGTGCCCTACTTATGCGTACCCACGAACCTCCAAGTAGCAATCGGAGCACACGCTGCGACTTCGGTCACGTCAGTTGCTGCGGCACTCACTCCACGGCGTGTACACAGGTGCTTGGGCTCCGGGCCACCAGCTGCTCTCCGCGGTACTTCTGAACGAGCTCGGGCACCTGGAGGCAAAGAAGCCCACGCGCGCCGCCTCGACATCCCAAAAGATCTTCCAAAACCCGAGGCTGCCCGGCCCGCTTGAAGAGGGGGTTCTGGAAGCTCGTCGGCTCGTGGAGCGCGCCCTGCATGGGGATTCTGCCACAGAAACTGGCAAAAAGCGTGCACCCAGTCGTCACCTCTAAGCAAGGCTCTCTAAGCCGCAGGTCTCTACACAAACACCCAAAAAGTCATCCGCCACTGGCCTCGATGAAGCCGCAGCTGCGGTCCGCATCACGGACATCCAGAAGAACGCACCTGAGTTCTCTTCAAATCATTCCCACCTAGAGGGCCATGGAAGGCCCAAAAAACAAGGTGCCTTCGAGACGTCAACTCAAGCAGCAAGCAGAGAGACTACAAGGGGAGCGAACCTCTGAACACTAAGGGAAATACAGCGCGCCCTGGCCGACTCCAGCTGGAGGTGAGGGGCACACTTCTTCTGCTTCAGCAGCTGGAAGACCTGGCAGAAACGGACGCGCAATGGGACCACCAGGTTCCGGAATGAGGCCGATTATCAGGGTGGACCAACCTGGTAGCCCGAACCAGGGGAGTCTTCTTTGTCCCTACAGGGCAGATGTCATCACAAGGGGACCCCTCTGCTTTTACAGGTTCAAGCCCCAGTGATTGCGCAGACTCTGTGCTGCAATTCAGCTCTCATGGTCCAGCCAACTGCCCGCCGATGTTGCTACAGCAACACCTTGGCAGCTTCAAGTCGGGGGCAAAAACAAAAACATGCCCAAACCCTAATCCCTGAACCCTAAACCCTAAACCCGAAACCCTAAACTCCCTCAAACCCTGAACCCTATAGACCCTATAAAGCCCTAAACCCTAAACCCTAAACCCTAAACCCTGCGCCTCCTCCGGCTCCAGCCTCTCCACCCCCTGGCACTCTCCGTGGTGAACATCAACTTCCACTATGACATGACTCAGCGTTAAACATGCATTTAACACCTGGCCAACGCAGGCCGAATCATTCTTTGACGAATTCTGGCGTATAGGAGAGTCACATTTTGGGAGATAGAGCAGCTGACATCGTCCGACCCCCAAGCCTCGGAGGAGCAAATCCACCCAAAAGTTGGGATCAGGAATACCCTAGACTTCTGCAATCCCTCTGAAGGCATAAGGACCCTAAACCCTGAACTAGGGTTTACAGTTTAAGGTTTAAGGTTTAGGGTTGAGGGTTGAGGGTTTGAGGGTTGAGGGTTGAGGGTTTGAGGGTTGAGGGTTTAGGGTTGAGGGTTTAGGGTTTAGGGTTTAAGGTTTAGGGTTTATAGGGTTTAGGGTAGAGGGTTTAGGGTTTAGGGTTTATAGGGTTTAGGGTGTAGGGTGTAGGGTGTAGGGTGTAGGGTGTGTCCTTGTCCAGGGGCACCGCAAAGTCCGGCCCCTGAAGTTCCAGAGTCGGCCCAACGGGCCTGTGCGCACTCTTAGTCTAAACGGGTTTTAGGGTTTCGGGTTGAGGGTTTGCCCTAAACAAACCATCGCCAAACCCTAAACCCTAAACTCGGGCTTTTAGGATTTCAGGTCCAGGAGGGGTTTCGGGTTTAGGGTTTAGGGCTTTTCTGGTGTGGGGTTTAGAGGTTGGGGCTGGGACATGTAGAACAACCTCACTGCCGGAAACAAGCAACACATGAAGTCAAGAGTCAAGACGTCCCCATCAGCAAAGCAATTTTCTACTAAGCCAAGACACACCAATAAAAATACAAGGCTAAGCCTTCAGCCAAGACGCGACCGTTTAAAGGAGGCCGATAAACGAAGCCTTTGAAGGGAGGTCCCTGAACTTAAAGAGTGATAAGAGAGGCCCTTTACAGAGGCCCTTCGCGGAGCCTCCTTAAGCCCTTGTAAACCCTAGTAGCCCCCACGTATCCCCAGTAAACCTAATGAACCTTCATAACCTTAGTAACCCTGACCAGTATCAGGCCAAGACATAGGGAGCAACCGGGCGAGCAGCTTGCAACAACCCTAAACCCCAAAACCGAAAACCTAAACCCTAAACCCTAAACCCTAAACCCACAACATACGAAGGGGGCCCTTGTGGGGGACTGCGCTTAACGGGGGGTGCCATGTTAAGGAAGGGTCTTGGGGAGCCTCGAAGGAGCTCTCGCTCTGGGTTTGGGCTTCAGGCCTTGGCGCGTGCACGACGGTTTTCGTCGCGCCCCGCACTTCGACCTGAGCACTGGCGCAGTCAAAGAGTGCGCCGGTCTGCGCTGAACTGCGGCAGCAAGGACCACCTCTGTCCCCCAAGATGTCAGGGAGCGGTTCGGGCTACAAGCGGCTCACTGAGATGCTCGCTCTGGGCTTGGGATCGATCGTGTCCTGAAGGCTTGCGCCGCTGCGACACCCCAAAGCCCAAAAGCCCACAAAACCCACAAAACCCAAACACCGAAAACCCCAAAAAACCCAAAAAAAACAAAACTCAAAAGCCCAAAAACTCAAAAACCCACAATACAGGCCACGGCCTCAGCTTTCCCAAAAAAACAGCAGGGCGGTCCCGCAGCTGTTGAGGCGCAAACGACCTGCAGCCGCGCTTCTTCGTTGAGCTAGTTAGCACGAACTCGCATTGCAGGGCAGGGGCTTAGTGAGAGGATGAGCAACTTGGCTTTGAGGGGAATGCGGCTGCAGCGAACTGCACTCCTACCACCACCCAGATGACGTCCCGCATGGGCCTGGCTGCCACGGCAGCTGGCTGCACAAAGGGCGCATTAGCCTCACACGTGCACTGGCAGAAGCTGCAGTCCGCATTCCGTACCGGTCGACACAACCCAACCTTCATCGTTCTGCTCTTGTCAACTTCAAGCACTGTGATTACGAAAGGATGTTCATGTGGTCTGGATATTCAGTCTCTACGTGTATTATAACAGGGGACCATGCAGAGCACGAAGGACCGCTGGCGGAAGTCAAAGCAGACGCATGCCCCAGACTCATCCGGGGTCGTGGCCATCTTTGTGCACAGGGTTTCCTTGCAGAGTCTCACGCATGATCAGAGACATGACCATAGCCGCAACCATCTCACTTCGAACCAGATTACCAAGACCATACAGCAGCAGCAAGACTGTCCTGGGCAGCAGCCATGGGAGCCTTTTGCGGGATGTAGCTCCTGCACCCCGCTATCGATGTCACCGGCCGCGCACCAAACTCATGAACAGCAGTCAACAGTAGTCATGCAAAAAAACAAAGGAAGTGCATGGACGGCCTGCCTGCAAGATGAGACAAAGGGCTTGTGCGCAATGGGCACACCCACCTGTCGTTGGGGAAGCTTGGCACTAGGTTGCAAGGGCCTGGTCCGCATCAACATCAGTTGTCGCATGGTGGGAGAGACACATGCACAAAATAACCGGCAAGTCCGCTCGCATATCTAGGCTCCCCGGCAGGGATAGGCCCCCATTGCACGTTGGCCTGGCTCAAAGGATCTGTGCTTGCAAGACCCTACAAACCCTAGACCCTGAAGTCGCGACTGGCACCACAGAAACAGCCCGTGCCATGCGCCCCAACCCTGCGCTGGCCTCTACATGAACAGCTTTGGGGGTTTTGGGTTTAGGGTTTGGGGCTTCGGGTTGTATTGGGGGGAGGAGGGGTCCGTTTCGAAGGATCAGAGTCTTCTGGGTATATTAGCAGCAGCACCGCTTTCAGTTGGTCTAAACTTGCAAGGCTGACAGCATGAGGGGCCATCGGAGGCAGCGGCGCAGGGTGGTACATGTAGATCCTCAGTGGTTTCGGGTATTCAGCCTTTGGGTTTAGGCCTTGCACTATAGCACTGTCAGAGTCCGGAAACCGTCTGCTTCCACCAAACCTCAAGCACACATCATCTTGGATCGCCCACGGGCCCCTGGGCACCTGGTACCCCACTACAACATGTTGTCCCTTCTAGGAGAAACATGAAAGGCTGTTGGGCGGATACCAGGTACTGGAGTCCATGATGGGGAATCAAAGGCGTCATCTGAGCCTGGCGCTGCATGGGCGGTAATGCCTGCATTGCTCGCACCTGCCCAAGACTCCAACCCCCCCTCGGTGTGATCACGAACACTCCAGAAACAAGACGACCAAAGGCTTCCAGTCCAGCTCTGACCCTGAGACCGACCCTGAGACCCGGATACGGAATCTGGAGTACAAATGGCTTGTAAGGAAGAGTCTCTGTCCGTAGTCTCACTGAGAGATCCTAGTCTCCATGTAGATTCATGTAGATTCTGTGTGAAAAAAATCAGGCTGCACTTTAGGGTTTGGGGTTTATGGAAGAAGGCCCGGGGGGAAAGCTTCGAGGAGGCTCTGGCCTGACCCTTGAAGCCTTTCATTGTGCAGGGGCTTGAGGGTTTTAGGCTTTGGGGTCTGGGGTCTCAAAAACCGGACATTAACCCGGACACTGCACCAAAGACCAGATGGCCATGTGGCCGGTGCCAAGATGCCAGCCGTGTGAGCATGGCAAGCTTCAAGCCCCCAGACTCCGGACCCTGAATCCTCAACGACTATCTTCCGCAATCCATGTATGGGCCTTAAAGACTCGGGCTCAACCCGAACATCAAGCCCCAGGTCCAAAATCCCCTCAACCCAAACCCCCCAAACCCCTGGCCTGCACTGGCAGTGCTCGGCCAGGAGCCTGAAAGCCCACCTTTGCAAGGCAAGCATGCGTGGCATTGAAAAGCAGGGGCCACCCTGTCGTAAACCCTGAACCCTGAACCCGAAACCCTATAAACCCTGAAGCAACAGAGCGACCGACCGGATGATGCTCTGTGAGGCAAGCATGCATGCGGCTTTCCTTGTGCTCCGGATACGGAAATCCTAAGACCACCCAGGAAATCCTCAGAAAAGCAGAGGAAATCTCAGGAGATCCCTGCGGTTCCGGAGACGCCCTCTCAAAATCCCAGAAAGTCTTGGGGAATCCTGAAGAAAACCCAAGGACATCTCTCCCTCTCTGTCTCTCTCTCTCTCTCTCTCTCTCGCTCTCTCTCTCTCTCTCTCTCTCTCTCTCGCTCTCTCTTTCTGTACTTCTTTCTTTTCATACGTTTTCCTTTATTCTGAACTTTCATAGGCTCGCTATGTCTGTATTTCTTTCTTTTTTTACTTATGTCAGTTCTTTCTGTCTTCCGCTATTTCTTTTTGGTTGTCATGCGTTCGCGCTGTCGCTCTGTCTGTGCGCGTTGCAGGGATCAAGCAAGTCCCCATGAGCCCCTCTCACAACAATAAATCGTGACATATGTGATAGATCAGGAACCAGGAGTGGGGGGGACCACCGATATAAACCTAAACCCTAAACCCCGAAACCCCGAAACCCCTAAACCCCTAAACCCCTAAACCCCTAAACCCCTAAACCCCTAAACCCCTAAACCCCTAAACCCCTAAACCCTAAACCCCTAAACCCCTAAACCCCTAAACCCCTAAACCCTCAGCCACCACAAGTCCACGAAAGCCCCGTGGTAGCCCACGCTCGCGTGCCCAAGGCCGCGGCACGAGGAGCCGTGGGCATGACGTAATGCGGAACCTCAGCGAAGATGCAGGCTTTTATGGCTTAGGGTTGAGGGGTTCGGGTTTCCCCTCAACCCTAAATCCTGAACCCTAAACCCTCAAGGTTTTTCGGGTTGACCGATCTGGGCCGCGCACGTTGGTCTGCATCGCAGGGGGAGCTGCAAATCCGGGCCGCCTTCAAGCAGCTTGAAATGCGGATGAGGCTCACCTGCCAGTCTCGAGCCGAATGTCCATCAGTCGGGGCTCCACGTCGATTATGGTGAATTCACGAGCCCTGTTTGAGGGCACCATCGGGACCATCGGTGACCATGAGCACCGTGCACTGTGCCTGTGGTTGACCTCGCCATGGCTGATAACCCCCAGAATCACTTTACGCTGATCCAAAAGACACACTACAAAGACTCCAAGTCCGCCCTGTATCTGCCCAGTACATATAATCGCACTATTGGCGCCTTATAATCGCCCTATAAGAGTCCGATGATGCCCCTAGTAATAGGCCTACAATACCCCTACGCCTACAGCATAAAGCTTGTGGCCACGACTCAAGCTTACAGCAACTGAAGCCCTTTCGTTGTTGGGTGTGGCGAAGCGTGTCGCTGAGAACGCGATACACGGGCGGAGGAGGGTACTTTGGACCTCCCCCTTGCCGAGGCAACTTCAAAGAGCCCGTGTGGTCTGGACCGTGGGCTGAGTGAGTCACGGCCTCCCTGAACCCCCTAAACCCCGAAAAGGCCCCTCTAAACCCTGTCAACCACCAAGACCCTCAGCCCAAATTTCTACAGCACGTAGGGCGCCGCGAGTTGGCCCAGAATCGTTCACGTCAAGTACTTGAAGGTGTCATGGGTGCTTACAAGAAGGCTTCTAAGTACCCTTAAGAAGGCTATAGCCATAGTTGCCTTATAAGTCTAGGCATACTGTATATCCCTACTTCTAAGTACCCATGAACCTTCAAGGATTCAAGTATGTCCTACGGAGAGGGGAGCTTTGCCCACGTTCGACGGCGCAATCTTTGGTAGCCTTGCCATATTTGTTACAAGGGCACCCTTCTCGGGGTTTCGTACATGAAAAAGGGACCCTGGAATCCAACACAAGGGCAACAGGGCACTGCTCGGCTACCAAGACGCATTGAAAGCAATGAAGTGAAGCGATTGAAAACCTTTGCAACAGCGACTTTTCTTCCCTTGGGCCTACCTCGGCAACTACAGCGCCTTCCTCCGCATGTGCAGCATGTAGCCTTTTCGCACCGGGTAAGTCGCTGGAGTCTGCAAAGGAAACTCACACGCAGGTCCAGACACCCGGAGACTGCCTGCCGGGCGTGTTTTTTTCACAAGAGCACTGCTACTTGGAGGTTCACGGGTGCTTCTAAGTAGGTGTGTAAGTAGGGTAACTAAGGTTTGCTACCTTATTTAGGGTACCTTTAACCCTAGTTCTTAGTGCCCATGAACCTGCAGGTAAGCTGACAAGCGTTCTGGATCCTAAGCCCATGCAGCATTCTCGTACTTTCCTAGCGGTCCTAGCGCTTCCGGGATGCAAAACCCTGCCATCCTGATCGTCAGCCCGCCTCCAGTGAAGATATGCCCCTGTGGCAGAGGTCCGAATGGGTCGGCGCCGCCTCCGGAACTCTCGTCCAAGCACAGTGGAAGAGTGGAAGAGCGGAAGAGTCTGATCCATTGATGTGTAGAACAGGCGTGTCCCTTGAAAGCGCGTCATCCGATCGAGGAGAAGACGGCAACCGAGACAGACATGTGACATGAGGACGGACATGTCTAGGCTCCTATGCAGGCGAGAGGGGATGTCAACCTAGTCTCACTCCGTCGCCGCCATCGTTTTCGCATGACTGCGGCGGGCCTTCGAACGCACGAAACCCTGAACCCTAAACCCGTCAACTCCTAAACCTCATCCCTCGGTGCCTCTCGAGGGCTTCATGCTCCAGCACCTCCCGAAAAAACAGGTAGCTGCATCTCTACCCTCCGAGGACCCCAAGAGCCCCCGAGCCCCGGGGCCATCGCCTGCCATGCGCCTGCCCACGGACAGGGCGTGCCGGTTGGCCGCGGCCTGGTGCCCAACATGACTCTGACAGGCCGTTTGGGGTGCGGAGTGTGGAGTCTGCATCTCAAGGCTCCAACCTTGTGGTTCCTTCTTAGCGAGTTGACAACCCTAAACCCTGAAAACCCTAAACGGTGAACCCTAGACCGACCCTAAAACCCTGGACAGCTTTCGATAAAGGCTAGCAGGACAGCCGCCGGCGCTCACGGGCGTCAAAGTGTCGAGCCTGAATCTGAGATTCCGGATGTGATTGCACGACCTCCAGTCGCGCGGGTTTAGGGGTTTAGGGTTTAGGGTCTAGGGTTTAGGGTGTAGGGTTTAGGGATCAGGGTTCAGGGGGGGTTTAGGGCTTATTTGGTGAGCGAATCTTGGCACAGGATCCTATTGGTCATGCCTTGTTCCATCTTAGGTCTTGGGGTATGGTACCCGCATCTGGATCGGAGCCCTTCTGGAGAAGGGAGCTCAGCAAGTTTTTGGTAGCCCAGTAACCATGCTCCTGTTCCAAGGGAACCTGGAACCCAAAAAAGGGGCAAAAGGGCCCCGCTGAGGCCAAGAACGAAGAAGGGCACCTGGTGGCAACATGTACCAACACTAGCTAGCCAGCACGTGGAATCGCGATCCTCACATCCATGGCCCAATGGTTTAGGGTTTAGGTTTAGGGTTTAGGGTTTAGGGTTTAGGGTTTAGGGTTTAGGGTTTAGGGTTTAGGGTTGAGGGTTGAGGGTTGAGGGTTTAGGGTTTAGGGTTTAGGGTTTGGGGTTTAAGGCCTGGAAAGCCATTCGGGTTTGAGGCCCTAAACCCGAAACCTAAACCCTAAATCCTAAACCCTAAACCCTAAACCGTTTCAGGTGTACGGTTTAGCTAACATCACGACCCGGGTGCCCCCACGGGCAGCTTCTGCTGCTGCCAGCCCCGGAAGCCGCGGTCCAGAACTCCAACGCGCCTTTCCACCGGCAACCACTCTTTAGGTTCAGGCTGTAGGTTTTGCGGTTTAAGCTTTCTGGGCTTAGGGTTGATAGAAACTGTCTTGGGTTTGGGCCCCTATAGCGTTTTGATCGAAACGTTTTGACCCGGGCCCTCTTTTCAGGCCGGAACCTTTTGCGGAGGGGCCTTTTGCAGCCTCCCGCGGCCTTTCGCCTCTTGGGGCCTTTTGTGGCCTCCCATTCATTTTGCAACCTGTGAAATTCACCAATGATATCACAAATAAATTATCTCTAATTGTCTCTTGAGGGTTTAGGGTTTAGGGTTTAGGGTTTAGGGTTCAGGGCTTAGGGTTTAGGGTTTAGGGTTCTGGTCCGGTATGTAGAACACATGTATGATCAATCGTGCTCGTAATACTTAGCAGCGAAATAAGTACATGCATTTGGGGGGAGGGGGTCTCTTAAAATATGGGCCCCTTTTGGGGCTTCCTTCCAGCAGATTTCGACGCCTACGGGCCCATGTGTAGGATTGCGTTGAAAAATGCTTCTTGTGCAGGTCAAGGGTTGAGAGTCTGAGTACCCTTGGGTGTTTCGGGGAGGGTTGCGCTGACTTCCTTTTTGTGCAGTCGGACCTACGCTAGCCAGGGCCCCTGTGATTTTAGCCTCTCCTCCTTCCGGCTTCTTCAGACGTGGCGAGAAAAGAGCTCCGGATGAAGCTGCCTTCAACATCTTAGCTGCGAAGTCACGCGCAAGTCGTCCTTGCTGCCGAAGTCCACTTACAGGCCGCCCTAAGCCCTAACCCTAAATCCTAAACCCGAAACCTAACTCTCAAACCTAAACCCTAAACCCTACACCCAACACATCAGAATATGTCGCACCTAAGGCCCACGCTGATTGGGGTCGGCCTGCTTTCGGTACCAGTTGGCACACCTCGAGGGATTCGCGGGGTGGGTGGCAAGGTGGGTCAACCTTAAGCTCAGGTGTTTAGGGTTTTAGGGTTGAATGTTGAGGGGTTGAGGGGGTTGAGGGGTTTAAGGGGTTGAGGGGGTTCAGGGGTTCAGGCGTTTAGTGTTTAGGGATTTTGGGGGTTGAGGGTTCAGGGTTGCGCCAGCCGCAAGGTAGAAAACAAACCTTCGGCTTGGCGCCCGGCTGAGGTCCACGATGAAGGGAAAATTGGCAGTGGAAGATCTCGGAACATGCCGCGCTTGAAGCTTCATGGGGACTTATAAGTGTAGCAGCGTAGCATTACAAGCAGGATGACAAGCACCCCAAATAAGGTTATAAGCTTCAACCATAGTTACCCTGCTTTGTGCCCTACTTATGCGTACCCACGAACCTCCAAGTAGCAATCGGAGCACACGCTGCGACTTCGGTCACGTCAGTTGCTGCGGCACTCACTCCACGGCGTGTACACAGGTGCTTGGGCTCCGGGCCACCAGCTGCTCTCCGCGGTACTTCTGAACGAGCTCGGGCACCTGGAGGCAAAGAAGCCCCCGCGCGCCGCCTCGACATCCCAAAAGATCTTCCAAAAACCCGAGGCTGCCCGGCCCGCTTGAAGAGGGGGTTCTGGAAGCTCGTCGGCTCGTGGAGCGCGCCCTGCATGGGGATTCTGCCACAGAAACCCCAGTCGTCACCTCTAAGCAAGGCTCTCTAAGCCGCAGGTCTCTACACAAACACCCAAAAAGTCATCCGCCACTGGCCTCGATGAAGCCGCAGCTGCGGTCCGCATCACGGACATCCAGAAGAACGCACCTGAGTTCTCTTCAAATCATTCCCACCTAGAGGGCCATGGAAAACCCAAAAAACAAGGTGCCTTCGAGACGTCAACTCAAGCAGCAAGCAGAGAGACTACAAGGGGAGCGAACCTCTGAACACTAAGGGAAATACAGCGCGCCCTGGCCGACTCCAGCTGGAGGCTGCGCTCACCCTGAGTGGCACACTTCTCCTGCTTCAGCAGCTGGAAGACCTGGCAGAAAAGGCCGCGCAATGGGACCACCAGGTTCCGGAATGAGGAAACAATGGGATTATCAGGGTGGACCAACCTGGTAGCCCGAACCAGGGGAGTCTCCTTTGTCCCTAAAGGGCAGATGTCATCACAAGGGGACCCCTCTGCTTTTACAGGTTCAAGCCCCAGTGATTGCGCAGACTCTGTGCTGCAATTCAGCTCTCATGGTCCAGCCAACTGCCCGCCGATGTTGCTACAGCAACACCTTGGCAGCTTCAAGTCGGGGGCAAAAACAAAAACATGCCCAAACCCTAATCCCTGAACCCTAAACCCTAAACCCGAAACCCTAAACTCCCTCAAACCCTGAACCCTATAGACCCTATAAAGCCCTAAACCCTAAACCCTAAACCCTAAACCCTGCGCCTCCTCCGGCTCCAGCCTCTCCACCCCCTGGCACTCTCCGTGGTGAACATCAACTTCCACTATGACATGACTCAGCGTTAAACATGCGTTAACACCTGGCCAACGCAGGCCGAATCATTCTTTGACGAATTCTGGCGTATATGAGGGTCACATTTTGGGAGATAGAGCAGCTGACATCGTCCGACCCCCAAGCCTCGGAGGAGCAAATCCACCCAAAAGTTGGGATCAGGAATACAATAGACTTCTGCAATCCCTCTGAAGGTATAAGGACCCTAAACCCTGAACTAGGGTTTACGGTTTAAGGCTTAAGGTTTAGGGTTGAGGGTTGAGGGTTTGAGGGTTGAGGGTTGAGGGTTTGAGGGTTGAGGGTTTAGGGTTGAGGGTTTAGGGTTTAGGGTTTAAGGTTTAGGGTTTATAGGGTTTAGGGTAGAGGGTTTAGGGTTTAGGGTTTATAGGGTTTAGGGTGTAGGGTGTAGGGTGTAGGGTGTAGGGTGTGTCCTTGTCCAGGGGCACCGCAAAGTCCGGCCCCTGAAGTTCCAGAGTCGGCCCAACGGGCCTGTGCGCACTCTTAGTCTAAACGGGTTTTAGGGTTTCGGGTTGAGGGTTTGCCCTAAACAAACCATCGCCAAACCCTAAACCCTAAACTCGGGCTTTTAGGATTTCAGGTCCAGGAGGGGTTTCAGGTTTAGGGTTTAGGGCTTTTCTGGTGTGGGGTTTAGAGGTTGGGGCTGGGACATGTAGAACAACCTCACTGCCGGAAACAAGCAACACATGAAGTCAAGAGTCAAGACGTCCCCATCAGCAAAGCAATTTTCTACTAAGCCAAGACACACCAATAAATAAACAAGGCTAAGCCTTCAGCCAAGACGCGACCGTTTAAAGGAGGCCGATAAACGAAGCCTTTGAAGGGAGGTCCCTGAACTTAAAGAGTGATAAGAGAGGCCCTTTACAGAGGCCCTTCGCGGAGCCTCCTTCAGCCCTTGTAAACCCTAGTAGCCCCCACGTATCCCCAGTAAACCTAATGAACCTTCATAACCTTAGTAACCCTGACCAGTATCAGGCCAAGATGACATAGGGAGCAACCTGGCGTGAGCAGCTTGCAACAACCCTAAACCCCAAAACCGAAAACCTAAACCCTAAACCCTAAACCCTAAACCCACAACATACGAAGGGGGCCCTTGTGGGGGACTGCGCTTAACGGGGGGTGCCATGTTAAGGAAGGGTCTTGGGGAGCCTCGAAGGAGCTCTCGCTCTGGGTTTGGGCTTCAGGCCTTGGCGCGTGCACGACGGTTTTCGTCGCGCCCCGCACTTCGACCTGAGCACTGGCGCAGTCAAAGAGTGCGCCGGTCTGCGCTGAACTGCGGCAGCAAGGACCACCTCTGTCCCCCAAGATGTCAGGGAGCGGTTCGGGCTACAAGCGGCTCACTGAGATGCTCGCTCTGGGCTTGGGATCGATCGTGTCCTGAAGGCTTGCGCCGCTGCGACACCCCAAAACCCAAAACCCAAAAACACACAAAACCCAAACACCGAAAACCCCAAAAACCCAAAAACTCAAAAGCCCAAAAACTCAACAACCCACAATACAGGCCACGGCCTCAGCTTTCCAAAAAAAAACAGGGCGGTCCCGCAGCTGTTGAGGCGCAAACGACCTGCAGCCGCGCTTCTTCGTTGAGCTAACGCACGAACTCGCATTGCAGGGCAGGGGCTTAGTGAGAGGATGAGCAACTTGGCTTTGAGGGGAATGCGGCTGCAGCGAACCGGACGCCGCCCTGCACTCCTACCACCACCCAGATGACATCCCGCATGGGCCTGGCTGCCACGGCAGCTGGCTGCACAAAGGGCGCATTAGCCTCACACGTGCACTGGCAGAAGGTGCAGTCCGCATTCCGTACCGGTCGACACAACCCAACCTTCATCGTTCTGCTCTTGTCAACTTCAAGCACTGTGATTACGAAAGGATGTTCATGTGGTCTGGATATTCAGTCTCTACGTGTATTATAACAGGGGACCATGCAGAGCACGAAGGACCGCTGGCGGAAGTCAAAGCAGACGCATGCCCCAGACTCATCCGGGGTCGTGGCCATCTTTGTGCACAGGGCTTCCTTGCAGAGTCTCACGCATGATCAGAGACATGACCATAGCCGCAACCATCTCACTTCGAACCAGATTACCAAGACCATACAGCAGCAGCAAGACTGTCCTGGGCAGCAGCCATGGGAGCCTTTTGCGGGATGTAGCTCCTGCATCCCGCTATCGATGTCACCGGCCGCGCACCAAACTCATGAACAGCAGTCAACAGTAGTCATGCAAAAAAACAAAGGAAGTGCATGGACGGCCTGCCTGCAAGATGAGACAAAGGGCTTGTGCGCAATGGGCACACCCACCTGTCGTTGGGGAAGCTTGGCACTAGGTTGCAAGGGCCTGGTCCGCATCAACATCAGTTGTCGCATGGTGGGAGAGACACATGCACAAAATAACCGGCAAGTCCGCTCGCATATCTAGGCTCCCCGGCAGGGATAGGCCCCCATTGCACGTTGGCCTGGCTCAAAGGATCTGTGCTTGCAAGACCCTACAAACCCTAGACCCTGAAGTCGCGACTGGCACCACAGAAACAGCCCGTGCCATGCGCCCCAACCCTGCGCTGGCCTCTACATGAACAGCTTTGGGGGTTTTGGGTTTAGGGTTTGGGGCTTCGGGTTGTATTGGGGGGAGGAGGGGTCCGTTTCGAAGGATCAGAGTCTTCTGGGTATATTCGCAGCAGCACCGCTTTCAGTTGGTCTAAACTTGCAAGGCTGACAGCATGAGGGGCCATCGGAGGCAGCGGCGCAGGGTGGTACATGTAGATCCTCAGCGGTTTCGGGTATTCAGCCTTTGGGTTTAGGCCTTGCACTATAGCACTGTCAGAGTCCGGAAACCGTCTGCTTCCACCAAACCTCAAGCACACATCATCTTGGATCGCCCACGGGCCCCTGGGCACCTGGTACCCCACTACAACATGTTGTCCCTTCTAGGAGAAACATGAAAGGCTGTTGGGCGGATACCAGGTACTGGAGTCCATGATGGGGAATCAAAGGCGTCATCTGAGCCTGGCGCTGCATGGGCGGTAATGCCTGCATTGCTCGCACCTGCCCAAGACTCCAACCCCCCCTCGGTGTACAAGACGACCAAAGGCTTCCAGTCCAGCTCTGACCCTGAGACCGACCCTGAGACCCGGATACGGAATCTGGAGTACAAATGGCTTGTAAGGAAGAGTCTCTGTCCGTAGTCTCACTGAGAGATCCTAGTCTCCATGTAGATTCATGTAGATTCTGTGTGAAAAAAATCAGGCTGCACTTTAGGGTTTGGGGTTTATGGAAGAAGGCCCGGGGGGAAAGCTTCGAGGAGGCTCTGGCCTGACCCTTGAAGCCTTTCATTGTGCAGGGGCTTGAGGGTTTTAGGCTTTGGGGTCTGGGGTCTCAAAAACCGGACATTAACCCGGACACTGCACCAAAGACCAGATGGCCATGTGGCCGGTGCCAAGATGCCAGCCGTGTGAGCATGGCAAGCTTCAAGCCCCCAGACTCCGGACCCTGAATCCTCAACGACTATCTTCCGCAATCCATGTATGGGCCTTAAAGACTCGGGCTCAACCCGAACATCAAGCCCCAGGTCCAAAATCCCCTCAACCCAAACCCCCCAAACCCCTGGCCTGCACTGGCAGTGCTCGGCCAGGAGCCTGAAAGCCCACCTTTGCAAGGCAAGCATGCGTGGCATTGAAAAGCAGGGGCCACCCTGTCGTAAACCCTGAACCCTGAACCCGAAACCCTATAAACCCTGAAGCAACAGAGCGACCGACCGGATGATGCTCTGTGAGGCAAGCATGCATGCGGCTTTCCTTGTGCTCCGGATACGGAAATCCTAAGACCACCCAGGAAATCCTCAGAAAAGCAGAGGAAATCTCAGGAGATCCCTGCGGTTCCGGAGACACCCTCTCAAAATCCCAGAAAGTCTTGGGGAATCCTGAAGAAAACCCAAGGACATCTCTCCCTCTCTGTCTCTCTCTCTCTCTCTCTCTCTCTCTCGCTCTCTCTTTCTGTACTTCTTTCTTTTCATACGTTTTCCTTTATTCTGAACTTTCATAGGCTCGCTATGTCTGTATTTCTTTCTTTTTTTACTTATGTCAGTTCTTTCTGTCTTCCGCTATTTCTTTTTGGTTGTCATGCGTTCGCGCTGTCGCTCTGTCTGTGCGCGTTGCAGGGATCAAGCAAGTCCCCATGAGCTCCTCTCACAACAATAAATCGTGACATATGTGATAGATCAGGAACCAGGAGTGGGGGGACCACCGATATAAACCTAAACCCTAAACCCCGAAACCCCTAAACCCCTAAACCCCTAAACCCCTAAACCCCTAAACCCCTAAACCCCTAAACCCCTAAACCCCTAAACCCTAAACCCCTAAACCCCTAAACCCCTAAACCCTCAGCCACCACAAGTCCACGAAAGCCCCGTGGTAGCCCACGCTCGCGTGCCCAAGGCCGCGGCACGAGGAGCCGTGGGCATGACGTAATGCGGAACCTCAGCGAAGATGCAGGCTTTTATGGCTTAGGGTTGAGGGGTTCGGGTTTCCCCTCAACCCTAAATCCTGAACCCTAAACCCTCAAGGTTTTTCGGGTTGACCGATCTGGGCCGCGCACGTTGGTCTGCATCGCAGGGGGAGCTGCAAATCCGGGCCGCCTTCAAGCAGCTTGAAATGCGGATGAGGCTCACGTGCCAGTCTCGAGCCGAATGTCCATCAGTCGGGGCTCCACGTCGATTATGGTGAATTCACGAGCCCTGTTTGAGGGCACCATCGGTGGCCATGAGCACCGTGCACTGTGCCTGTAGTTGACCTCGCCATGGCTGATAACCCCCAGAATCACTTTACGCTGATTCAAAAGACACACTACAAAGACTCCAAGTCCGCCCTGTATCTGCCCAGTACATATAATCGCACTATTGGCGCCTTATAATCGCCCTATAAGAGTCCGATAATGCCCCTAGTAATAGGCCTACAATACCCCTACGCCTACAGCATAAAGCTTGTGGCCTACACGACTCAAGCTTACAGCAACTGAAGCCGTTTCGTTGTTGGGTGTGGCGAAGCGTGTCGCTGAGAACGCGATACACGGGCGGAGGAGGGTACTTTGGACCTCCCCCTTGCCGAGGCAACTTCAAAGAGCCCGTGTGGTCTGGACCGTGGGCTGAGTGAGTCACGGCCTCCCTAAACCCCCTAAACCCCTAAAAGGCCCCTCTAAACCCTGTCAACCACCAAGACCCTCAGCCCAAATTTCTACAGCACGTAGGGCGCCGCAAGTTGGCCCAGAATCTTTCACGTCAAGTACTTGAAGGTGTCATGGGTGCTTACAAGAAGGCTTCTAAGTACCCTTAAGAAGGCTATAGCCATAGTTGCCTTACTTATAAGTCTAGGCATACTGTATATCCCTACTTCTAAGTACCCATGAACCTTCAAGGATTCAAGTATGTCCTACGGAGAGGGGAGCTTTGCCCACGTTCGACGGCGCAATCTTTGGTAGCCTTGCCATATTTGTTACAAGGGCACCCTTCTCGGGGTTTCGTACATGAAAAAGGGACCCTGGAATCCAACACAAGGGCAACAGGGCACTGCTCGGCTACCAAGACGCATTGAAAGCAATGAAGTGAAGCGATTGAAAACCTTTGCAACAGCGACTTTTCTTCCCTTGGGCCTACCTCGGCAACTACAGCGCCTTCCTCCGCATGTGCAGCATGTAGCCTTTTCGCACCGGGTAAGTCGCTGGAGTCTGCAAAGGAAACTCACACGCAGGTCCAGACACCCGGAGACTGCCTGCCGGGCGTGTTTTTTTCACAAGAGCACTGCTACTTGGAGGTTCACGGGTGCTTCTAAGTAGGTGTGTAAGTAGGGTAACTAAGGTTTGCTACCTTATTTAGGGTACCTTTAACCCTAGTTCTTAGTGCCCATGAACCTGCAGGTAAGCTGACAAGCGTTCTGGATCCTAAGCCCATGCAGCATTCTCGTACTTTCCTAGCGGTCCTAGCGCTTCCGGGATGCAAAACCCTGCCATCCTGATCGTCAGCCCGCCTCCAGTGAAGATATGCCCCTGTGGCAGAGGTCCGAATGGGTCGGCGCCGCCTCCGGAACTCTCGTCCAAGCACAGTGGAAGAGTGGAAGAGCGGAAGAGTCTGATCCATTGATGTGTAGAACAGGCGTGTCCCTTGAAAGCGCGTCATCCGATCGAGGAGAAGACGGCAACCGAGACAGACATGTGACATGAGGACGGACATGTCTAGGCTCCTATGCAGGCCAGAGGGGATGTTCACCTAGTCTCACTCCGTCGCCGCCATCGTTTTTTGCATGACTGCGGCGGGGCTTCGAACGCACGAAACCCTAAACCCGAAACCCTCAACTCCTAAACCTCATCCCTCGGTGCCTCTCGAAGGCTTCATGCTCCAGCACCTCCCAAAAAAGCAGGAGTTGCATCTCTACCCTCCGAGGACCCCAAGAGGGCTTTGGGAGTGTTTGGGACCTTGGAACCGCAAGCCCCCCAGAGCCCCCGCGGCCATCGCCTGCCATGCGCCTGCCCACGGACAGGGCGTGCCGGTTGGCCGCGGCCTGGCGCCCAACATGACTCAGATTGACAGGCCGTTTGGGGTGTTGGGCTTGGGAGTCTGCAGATCAATGCTGGAACCTCGTGGCTCCTTCTCTTTGGACTTGACAACCCTAAACCCTCAAAACCCTGAAAGCTGAACCCTAAACCGACCCCAACACCCTAGACAGCTTTCGAGCTTTCGAGAAAGGCTAACAGGACAGCCGCAGGCGCTCACGGGCGTCAGAGTGTCGAGCCTGAATCTGAGACCCCGGATGCGATCGCACGACCTCCAGTCGCGCGGGTTTGGGGTTTAGGCTTTCGGTTTAGGGCTGAGGCTTTAGGGTTTAGGGTTCCATGACCCAATGGTGTAGGGTTTAGGGTTTAGGATTTAGGGCTCGAGAGACCCTACTGACCCTGGCCGGCGACCACTCGTTCTGAAGAGGCCATAGGGAGACGTGAGTCTAAATCGCCATCGAGTCTCTACCCTCAACTCCCCAAACCCAACACGCCCTAAGGTTTAGAGGGTTTTGGGTTTAGGGTTTTGGCGAACATCACGACCCGGGCGCCCCCACTGGCAGCTTCTTCTGCTGCCAGCCCCGGAAGCCACGGTCAAGCACTCCGACACGCCTTCCCAACGGCAATGACTTTGGCTTGAGGGGTTTATGGGTTTCTGAGCCCAAGAACGTTTTGACCGAAACATTTCGCAAGCCTCCGGGAGCCGTTTAAACCGGGCTGCAAGTTTAGGGTGGGTAGGCACCTGGTCCGGTATGCAGAATGCGTATATCAATCACGTAGCTAAAACGGTACATGGTACATGTATGTGGGGGAAGGGGGGTCGCTAAAATCTGGGTCCCCTCTTCCGGGTTCCTTCCCAGAATAATACTAAGGACTGCGTTGCAGAAAGCTTCCTTGCGCAGGTTGAGGGTTGTTGAGGAGAGTTGCGCTGACTTCCTTTTTGCTTGGGCCTTGGGCATGGTGATTTCAGCAACCCCTTCCGGCTTGCAGACGTGGCGATAAAGAGAGATGCTCCGGATGAAGCTGCCTTCAACATCTTAACTGTGAAGTCCGGCGCAAGCCGTCCTTGCTGCGGAAGTCCACTTACAGGCCCTAACCCTCAACCCCAAACCCTAAAACGTAACAAGACGTCGCAGTATGTCGCACCTAAGGCCCACGCTGCTTGGGGTCGGCCTGCTTTCGGTACCAGTTGGCACACCTCGAGGGGTTCCGGGTTTGAGGGTTGAGGAGGTGAGGAGTTGAGGTTTGAGGGGGGGTTGAGGGGGTTTAGGGGGTTCAATAGGTTGAGGTGGGTTGAGGTGGGTTGAGGGGGTTTACACCAGCCCCAAGGTAGAAGACAAGCCCTTCGGCTTGGCTCCCGGCTGAGGTCCGCGATGGAGGGAAAATTGGCAATGGAAGATCTCGGAACATGTCGTGTGTAAAGGTGCAAAAGGGTACTTAGAAGTGTTGGGTTACAAGTGCCCCAAACAAGGTTATAACCATAGTGACCCTGCGTTTTGCCCTACTTATGCGTATTCATGAACCTCCAAGTAGCAATCGGAGCACACGCTGCGACTTCGGTCACGTCAGTTGCTGCGGCACTCACTCCACGGCGTGTGCAATCAGACTCAGACTTCTTGAGGCACGCTTGCCGAGGTAAGGAGGCAAGGTACTGCTAATGCTGAGACCACCACAGGTGCTTTGGGCTCCGGGCCACAAGCCGCTCTCCGCGGTACTTCTGAACGAGCTCGGGCACCTGGAGGCAAAGAAGCCCACGCGCGCCGCCTCGACATCCCAAAAGATCTTCCAAAAACCCGAGGCTGCCCGGCCCGCTTGAAGAGGGGGTTCTGGAAGCTCGTCGGCTCGTGGAGCGCGCCCTGCATGGGGATTCTGCCACAGAAACTGGCAAAAAGCGTGCACCCAGTCGTCACCTCTAAGCAAGGCTCTCTAAGCCGCAGGTCTCTACACAAACACCCAAAAAGTCATCCGCCACTGGCCTCGATGAAGCCGCAGCTGCGGTCCGCATCACGGACATCCAGAAGAACGCACCTGAGTTCTCTTCAAATCACTCCCACCCCAAAGGGGCCATGGAAGGCCCAAAAAACAAGGTGCCTTCGAGACGTCAACTCAAGCAGCAAGCAGAGAGACTACAAGGGGAGCGAACCTCTGAACACTAAGGGAAATACAGCGCGCCCTGGCCGACTCCAGCTGGAGGCTGCGCTCACCCTGAGGGGCACACTTCTTCTGCTTCAGCAGCTGGAAGACCTGGCAGAAAAGGCCGCGCAGAATGAGGAAACAATCGGATTATCAGGGTGGACCAACCTGGTAGCCCGAACCAGGGGACTCTCCTTTGTCCCTACAGGGCAGATGTCATCACAAGGGGACCCCTCTGCTTTTACAGGTTCAAGCCCCAGTGATTGCGCAGACTCTGTGCTGCAATTCAGCTCTCATGGTCCAGCCAACTGCCCGCCGATGTTGCTACAGCAACACCTTGGCAGCTTCAAGTCAGGGGCAAAAACAAAAACATGCCCAAACCCTAATCCCTGAACCCTAAACCCTAAACCCGAAACCCTAAACTCCCTCAAACCCTGAACCCTATAGACCCTATAAAGCCCTAAACCCTAAACCCTAAACCCTAAACCCTGCGCCTCCTCCGGCTCCAGCCTCTCCACCCCCTGGCACTCTCCGTGGTGAACATCAACTTCCACTATGACATGACTCAGCGTTAAACATGCATTTAACACCTGGCCAACGCAGGCCGAATCATTCTTGACGAATTCTGGCGTATAGGAGGGTCACATTTTGGGAGATAGAGCAGCTGACATCGTCCGACCCCCAAGCCTCGGAGGAGCAAATCCACCCAAAAGTTGGGATCAGGAATACCCTAGACTTCTGCAATTCCTCAGAAGGCTAAGGTTTAAGGTTTAGGGTTGAGGGTTGAGGGTTTAGGGTTGAGGGTTTAGGGTTTAGGGTTTAGGGTGTAGGGTGTAGGGTGTGTCCTTGTCCAGGGGCACCGCAAAGTCCGGCCCCTGAAGTTCCAGAGTCGGCCCAACATGCCTGTGCGCACTCTTAGTCTAAACGGGTTTTAGGGTTTCGGGTTGAGGGTTTGCCCTAAACCCCAAACCCTAAACCCTGATCCCCAAACCCTAAACCCTAAACTCGGGCTTTTAGGATTTCAGGTCTAGGAGGGGGTTTAGGGTTTAGGGTTTAGGGCTTTTCTGGTTTGGGGTTTAGAGCTTGGGGCTGGGACATGTAGAACAACCTCACTGACGGAAACCTGCAACACATGAAGACAAGAGTCAAGACGTCCCCATCAGCAAAACAATTTTCTACTAAGCCAAGACACACCAATAAATAAACAAGGCTAAGCCTTCAGCCAAGACGCGACCGTTTACAGGAGGCCGATAAACGAAGCCTTTGAAGGGAGGTCCCTGAACTTAAAGAGTGATAAGAGAGGCCCTTTACAGAGGCCCTTCGCGGAGCCTCCTTAAGCCCTTGTAAACCCTAGTAGCCCCCACGTATCCCCAGTAAACCTAATGAACCTTCATAACCTTAGTAACCCTGACCAGTATCAGGCCAAGATGACATAGGGAGCAACCTGGCGTGAGCAGCTTGCAACAACCCTAAACCCCAAAACCGAAAACCTAAACCCTAAACCCTAAACCCACAACATACGAAGGGGGCCCTTGTGGGGGACTGCGCTTAACGGGGGGTGCCATGTTAAGGAAGGGTCTTGGGGAGCCTCGAAGGAGCTCTCGCTCTGGGTTTGGGCTTCAGGCCTTGGCGCGTGCACGACGGTTTTCGTCGCGCCCCGCACTTCGACCTGAGCACTGGCGCAGTCAAAGAGTGCGCCGGTCTGCGCTGAACTGCGGCAACAAGGACCACGTCTGTCCCCCAAGATGTCAGGGAGCGGTTCGGGCTACGAGCGGCTCACTGAGATGCTCGCTCTGGGCTTGGCATCGATCGTGTCCTGAAGGCTTGCGCCGCTGCGACACCCCAAAGCCCAAAAACACACAAAACCCACAAAACCCACAAAACCCACAAAACCCAAACACCGAAAACCCCAAAAAAACCAAAAAAAAAAACAAAACTCAAAAGCCCAAAAACTCAAAAACCCACAATACAGGCCACGGCCTCAGCTTCCCCAAAAAAACAGCAGGGCGGTCCCGCAGCTGTTGAGGCGCAAACGACCTGCAGCCGCGCTTCTTCGTTGAGCTAGTTAGCACGAACTCGCATTGCAGGGCAGGGGCTTAGTGAGAGGATGAGCAACTTGGCTTTGAGCGGAATGCGGCTGCAGCGAACCGGACGCCGCCCTGCACTCCTACCACCACACCCCGTCCGATGCCATCCCGCATGGGCCTGGCTGCCACGGTAGCTGGCTGCACAAAGGGCGCATTAGCCTCACACGTGCACTGGCAGAAGCTGCAGTCCGCATTCCGTACCGGTCGACACAACCCAACCTTCATCGTTCTGCTCTTGTCAACTTCACGCACTGGGATTACGAAGGATGTTCATGTGGTCTGGATATTCAGTCTCTACGTGTATTATAAGAGGGGACCATGCAGAGCACAAAGGACCGCTGGCGGAAGTCAAAGCAGACGCATGCCCCAGACTCATCCGGGGTCGTGGCCATCTTTGTGCACAGGGTCTCCTTGCAGAGTCTCACGCATGATCAGAGACATGACCATAGCCGCAACCATCTCACTTCGAACCAGATTACCAAGACCATACAGCAGCAGCAAGACTGTCCTGGGCAGCAGCCATGGGAGCCTTTTGCGGGATGTAGCTCCTGCACCCCGCTATCGATGTCACCGGCCGCGCACCAAACTCATGAACAGCAGTCAACAGTAGTCATGCAAAAAAAACAGAGGAAGTGCATGGACGGCCTGCCTGCAAGATGAGACAAAGGGCTTGTGCGCAATGGGCACACCCACCTGTCGTTGGGGAAGCTTGGCACTAAGTTGCAAGGGCCTGGTCCGCATCAACATCAGTTGTCGCATGGTGGGAGAGACACATGCACAAAATGACCGGCAAGTCCGCTTCGCATATCTAGGCTCCCCGGCAGGGATAGGCCCCCATTGCACGTTGGCCTGGCTCAAAGGCCCTACAAACCCTAGACCCTGAAGTCGCGACTGGCACCACAGAAACAGCCCGTGCCATGCGCCCCAACCCTGCTGCTGGCCTCTACATGAACAGCTTTGGGGGTTTTGGGTTGTATGGGGGGAGGAGGGGTCCGTTTCGAAGGATCAGAGTCTTCTGGGCACATTAGCAGCAGCACCGCTTTCAGTTGGCCTAAACTTGCAAGGCTGACAGCATGAGGGGCCATCGGAGGCAGCGGCGCAGGGTGGTACACGTAGATCCTCAGTGGGTTCAGGCTTCGGGTACTCAGCCCCTGGGCTTAGGCCTTGCACAATAGCGCTGTCAGAGTCCGGAAACCGTCTGCTTCCACCCAAACCTCAAGCACGCATCATCATCTTGGAATCCGTACACGGACCCGGGCACCTGGCACCCCACTACAACATGTTGTCCTTTTAGGAAAAAAGTAAAGGCTGTTAGTTAGGGAGATACCAGGTACTGAATTACATGATGGGGAATCTAAGGCGTCATCTGAGCCTGGCGCTGCATCGGCGGTGACGCCTGCATTGCTCGCACCTGCCCACTTCAAAGCCCCCTCGGTGTGATCACGAACGCCCCAGAACCAAGACGACCAAAGGCTTCCAGTCCCTGGGACCCAGAGACGGAATCTAGAGTACAAATAGCTTGCAAGGAAAACCTTTTCGAACACTGCACCAAAGACCAGATGGCCATGTGGCCGGTGCCAAGATGCCAGCCGTGTGACCGCGAATGCTCTCAACACTATCTGCCGGAATCCATGTACATCAGTCCAAAAACTCAGTCTCAGTCTGGAGGAAACTCAAACAGGAGCTGAACGCTAAGCCCTCTAAACTTGCAAAACCCCCCGCCCCCCACACCCAAACCCCCTCAACACCCTCCCAAACCCCCCAAACCCCCTGGCCTGCACTGGCAGTGCTCGGCCAGCAGCCTGAAAGCCCACCTTCGCAAGGCATGCATGCGTGGCATTGAGAAGCAGGGCAGGTTAGGTTACGTGCAACCCCCCCCCCACCTCGTAAACCCTAAACCCCAAACCCTAAACCCTAAACCCTAAACCCTAAACCGAGATCAACAGAGCGACCGACCGGATGATGATCTGTGAGGCAAGCATGCCGGCTTTCCTTGTGCTCCGGATACGGAAATCCTAAGACCACCCAGGAAATCCTCAGAAAAGCGGAGGAAATCTCAGGAGATCCCTGCGGTTCCGGAGACACCCTCTCAAAATCCTAGAAAGTCTTGGGGAATCCTGAAGAAAACCCAAGGACATCTCTCCCTCTCTGTCTCTCTCTCTCTCTCTCTCTCTCTCTCTCTCTTTCTGTACTTCTTTCTTTTCATACGTTTTCCTTTATTCTGAATTTTCATAGGTTCGTTACGTCTGTATTTCTTTCTGTTTTTACTCATGTCAGTTCTTTCTGTCTTCCGCTGTTTCTTCTGTTTTGTTGTCATGCGTTCTCGCTGTCGCTCTGTCTCCGCGCGTTGCAAGGATCGAGTAAGTTCCCATGAGCCCCTCTCAGAAAAGCAAATCGTATATGTGATATATCAGGAACCAGGAGTGGGGGGGACCACCGATCTAACCCTAAAACCTAAACCCTAAACCCAAAACCCTAAGCCACCACAAGTACACGCAAGCCCCGTGGTAGCCCACGCTCGCGTGCCCAAGGCCGTGGCACGAGGAGCCGTGGGCATGACGTAATGCGGAACCTCAGCCAATGCATATGCAAGATGCAGGCTTTTAGGGCTTAGGGTGGAGGGGTTCGGGTTTCCCTCAACCCTAAACCCTAACCCTAAACCCTGAAGGGTTTTGGGGTTGACCGATCTGGGCCGCGCACGTGGGTCTGCATCGCAGGGGGAGCTGCAAATCCGGGCCGCCTTCAAGCAGCTTGAAATGCGGATGAGGCTCACCTGCCAGTCTCGAGCCGAATGTCCATCAGTCGGGGCTCCACGTCGATTATGGTGAATTCACGAGCCCTGTTTGAGGGCACCATCGGTGGCCATGAGCACCGTGTACTGTGCCTGTAGTTGACCTCGCCATGGCTGATAACCCCCAGAATCACTTTACGCTGATTCAAAAGACACACTACAAAGACTCCACATCTAATAGCACTATCGGCGCCTTATAATCGCCCTATAAGAGTCCGATGATGCCCCTTGTAATAGCCCTGCAATACCCCTACGCCTACAGCATAAAGCTTGTGGCTTACACGACTCAAGTTCAGCAACTGAAGCCCTTTCTTTGTTGGGTGTGGCGAATCGTGTCGCTGAGAACGCGATACACGGGCGGAGGAGGGTACTTTGGACCTCCCCCTTGCCGAGGCAACTTCAAAGAGCCCGTGTGGTCTGGACCGTGGGCTGAGTGAGTCACGGCCTCCCTAAACCCCCCTAAACCCCTGAAAGGCCCCTCGAAACCCTGTCAACCACCAAGACCCTGAGCCCAAATTTCTACAGCACGTAGGGCGCCGCGAGTTGGCCCAGAATCTTTCACGTCAAGTACTTGAAGGTTCATGGGTGCTTACAAGGCTTCTAAGAAACCTAAAGAAGGCTATGGCCATAGTTGCCTTACTTATAAGTCTGGGCATACTGTATATCCCTACTTCTAAGTACCCATGAACCTTCAAGGATTCAAGTATGTCCTACGGAGAGGGGAGCTTTGCCCACGTTCGACGGCGCAATCTTTGGTAGCCTTGCCATATTTGTTACAAGGGCACCCTTTTGGGGTTTCGTACATGTAGGACCCTGGAATCCAACACAAGGGCAACAGGGCACTGCTCGGCTACCAAGACGCATTGAAAGCAATGAAGTGAAGCGATTGAAAACCTTTGCAACAGCGACTTTTCTTCCTTTGGGCCTACCTCGGCAACTACAGCGCCTTCCTCCGCATGTGCAGCATGTAGCCTTTTCGCACCGGGTAAGTCGCTGGAGTCTGCAAAGGAAGCTCACACGCAGGTCCAGACACCCGGAGACTGCCTGCCGGGCATGTTTTTTTCACAAGAGCACTGCTACTTGGAGGTTCACGGGTGCTTCTAAGTAGGTGTGTAAGTAGGGCAACTAAGGTTTGCTACCTTATTAAGGGTACCTTTAACCCTAGTTCTTAGTGCCCATGAACCTGCAGGTAAGCTGAGAAGCCTTCTGGATCTGGCGCTAAGCCCATGCAGCATTCTCGTACTTTCCTAGCGCTTCCGGGATGCAAAACCCTGCCATCCTGATCGTCAGCCCGCCTCCAGTGAAGATATGCCCCTGTGGCAGAGGTCCGAATGGGTCGGCGCCGCCTCCGGAACTCTCGTCCAAGCACAGTGGAAGAGTGGAAGAGCGGAAGAGTCTGATCCATTGATGTGTAGAACAGGCGTGTCCCTTGAAAGCGCGTCATCCGATCGAGGAGAAGACGGCAACCGAGACAGACATGTGACATGAGGACGGACATGTCTAGGCTCCTATGCAGGCCAGAGAGGATGTTAACCTAGTCTCACTGAATCGCCGCCATCGTTTTCGCATGACTGTTCGAACGCACGAAACCCTAAACCCGAAACCCTCAACTCCTAAACCTCATCTCTCGGTGCCTCTCGAGGGCTTCATGCTCCAGCACCTCCCAACAAAAAGCAGGAGTTGCATCTCTACCCTCCGAGGACTCCAAGAGGGCTTTGGGAGTGTTTGGGGCCTTGGAACCGCAAGCCCCCCCAGAGCCCCCGCGGCCATCGCCTGCCATGCGCCTGCCCACGGACAGGGCGTGCCGGTTGGCCGCGGCCTGGCGCCCAACATGACTCAGATTGACAGGCCGTTTTGGGGTGGCTTGGGAGTCTGCAGATCAATGCCGAAACCTCGTGGCTCCTTCTCTTTCCCTAAACCGACCCTAACACCCTAGACAGCTTTCGAGCTTTCGAGAAAGGCTAACAGGACAGCCGCAGGCGCTCACGGGCGTCAGAGTGTCGAGCCTGAATCTGAGACTCCGGATGTGATTGCACGACCTCCAGTCGCGCGGGTTTGGGGTTTAGGCTTTCGGTTTAGAGCTGAGGCTTTAGGGTTTAGGGTTCCATGACCCAATGGTGTAGGGTTTAGGGTTTAGGATTTAGGGCTCGAGAGACCCTACTGACCCTGGCCGGCGCTCGTTCTGAAGAGGCCATAGGGAGACGTGAGTCTAAATCACCATCGAGTCTCTACCCTCAACTCCCCGAACCCAACATGCCCTAAGGTTTAGAGGGTTTTGGGTTTAGGGTTAATCACGACCCGGGCGCCCCCACTGGCAGCTTCTTCTGCTGCCAGCCCCGGAAGCCACGGTCAAGCACTCCGACACGCCTTCCCAACGGCAATGACTTTGGCTTGAGGGGTTTATGGGTTTCTGAGCCCAAGAACGTTTTGACCGAAACGTTTCGCAAGCCTCCGGGAGCCGTTTAAACCGGGCTGCAAGTTTATTAGGGTGGGTAGGCACCTGGTCCGGCATGCAGAATGCGTATATCAATCACGTAGCCAAAACGGTACATGGTACATGTATGTGGGGGAAGGGGGGTCGCTAAAATCTGGGTCCCCTCTTCCGGGTTCCTTCCCAGAATAATGCTAAGGACTGCGTTGCAAAAAGCTTCTTGCGCAGGTTGAGGGTTGTTGAGGAGAGTTGCGCTGTCTTCCTTTTTGCTTGGGCCTTGTGCAGTCGGACCTACGCCGACAACAAGGGCATAGTGATTTCAGCAACCCCTTCCGGCTTGCAGACGTGGCGATAAAGAGAGATACTCCGGATGAAGCTGCCTTCAACATCTTAGCTGTGAAGTCCGGCGCAAGCCGTCCTTGCTGCGGAAGTCCACTTAAAGGCCCAACCCTCAACCCCAAACCCCAAACCCTAAAACGTAACAAGACGTCGCAGTATGTCGCACCTAAGGCCCACGCTGCTTGGGGTCGGCCTGCTTTCGGTACCAGTTGGCACACCTCGAGGGGTTCCGGGTTTTAGGGTTGAGGAGTTGAGGAGGTGAGGAGTTGAGGAGTTGAGGGGGGTTGAAGGGGGTTTAGGGGGTTCAATAGGTTGAGCTGGGTTGAGGTGGGTTGAGGGGCTTTACACCAGCCCCAAGGTAGAAGACAAGCCCTGCAGCTTGGCTCCCGGCTGAGGTCCGCGATGGAGGGAAAATTGGCAATGGAAGATCTCGGAACATGTCGTGTTTAAAGGTGCAAAAGGGTACTTAGAAGTGTTGGGCTACAAGTGCCCCAAATAAGGTTATAACCATAGTTTCCCTGCTTGTTTTGCCCTACTAATACGTACCCACGAACCTCCAAGTAGCAATCGGAGCACACGCTGCGACTTCGGTCACGTCAGTTCTTGTGGCCCTCACTCCACGGCGTGTGCAATCAGACTCAGACTTCTTGAGGCACGCTTGCCGAGGGCAAGGAGGCCAAGTTACTGCTGAGACCACCACAGGTGCTTGGGCTCCGGGCCACAAGCCGCTCTCCGCGGTACTTCTGAACGAGCTCGGGCACCTGGAGGCAAAGAAGCCCCCCCAGAAGATCCTCCTCCAAGCCGAAGCTGGGCTGCCCGGCCCGCTTGAAGAGGGGGTTCTGGAAGCTCGTCGGCTCGTGGAGCGCGCCCTACGGGGGGATTCTGCCACAGAAAAACTGGCAAAAAGCGTGCACCCAGTCGTCACCTCTAAGCAAGGCGATCAAAGCCGCAGGTCTCTACACAAACACCGAAAAAGTGATCCGCCACGGGCCTCGATGAAGCCGCAGCTGCGGTCGGCATCACGGACATCCAGAAGAACGCACCTGAGAGCTCTCTTCAAATCATTCCCACCCCAAAGGGGCCATGGAAGGGCCCCCGACAACCCGATGCCTTCTCAACTCAAGCAGCAAGGCAGAGAGACTGTTCACAAGGCGAGGGAACCCCTTGAACACTAATGATTACAGTGCGTCCTGGCCGACTCCAGCTGGAGGCTGAACCTGAGGAGCACACTTCTTCTGCTTCAGCAGCTGAAAGACCTGGCTCAAGCCACGTAAGCGGACCACCAGGGACATCGGGTTCCGGAATAACGAAACAGGCAACGTCGCCTCAGTGCTCGAACACAAGCCCATGTGGTTGCTCAGAATCCGTGCTGTAATGGGCTCCTATGATGCTAAACTGCCCACTGATGTTGCAACAGCACCACATTGGCAGCTTCATCTGTTCACGGCACTGTCTTCGGAACCTTAGACTTTATGGCAGCTCCACAACCCGGTGCGTGCATCAAGTCCTGCGCCTGAACCTTACAAACCTTAAACCCCAAGTCCTACACCCTAAATCCCAAAACCCTAAACCCTAAGCCCTGACCTTAAACCCTAAACCCTAAACCCTAAACCCTAAACCCTAAACCCTGGCTCGCGCCTCCTCGGGCTGCAGCCTCTCCACCCCCTCGCCGGGACGACATCAGCTTCCAGCACACAGCTGCGACCCACGCTTTTGCGAGCCCTACACCCTGACACGCTGACACCCACCCTAACACCATAATCCCTACTCTCCCTCAACCCCACACCCTAAACCCTAAACCCTAAACCCTAAACCCTAAACCCTTAACCCTAATCGGTGTTAAGTTATTCAGGCATATACAAAAGGGGTCACATGTTTTGGGGGATAGCCATGTGGAAACTGATATCGTCCGACCCGAAGCCTGGGAGGAGCAACTCAAACTTGCGGATCATGTCCCCTAGACTTCCGAAGTTCTTATGAAGGTAGGGACCGTATACGTAGACCCTGAACTAGGTTTAGGGTTTAGGGTTTAGGGTTCAGGGTTTAGGGTTTAGGGTTCAGGGTTCAGGGTTCAGGGTTTAGGGTTTAGGGTTTAGGGTTTAGGGTTTACGGCTTAGGGTTTAGGGTTTAGGGTTTAGGGTTTAGGGTTTAGGGTTTAGGGTTTAGGGTTTAGGGTTTAGGGTTTAGGGTTTAGGGTTTAGGGTTTAGGGTTTAGGGTTTAGGGTTTAGGGTTTAGGGTTTAGGGCTTGTCCTTGTCCAGAGGCACCGCAAAGTCCGGCCCCTGAAGTCCCAAAGTGGGCCCGGAAGGCCTGCGTGCGTTCGGCTTTGGGGTTTAGGGTTTAGGGAATAGGGTTTAGGGCAAACCCTAAACCCTAAACCCCAAACCCTAAACTCGGGTTTGTAGGATTTCCGGTCTAGGAGGGGTTTAGGGAGCGGGGTTTAGGGCTGTTTAGTTTGGGGTTAAGAGTTTAGGGCTTGGGTGGGGTTCAGCATCTCAAGCCCATGCAGTAAGAATGGAGCCATATGAAAGAGTAACACACCCAGGTTTCTGTAGAACAACCTCAGTGCTGCAAACAAGCAACACATTATATAAGTCAAGTGTCCAGACGCGCCCATCAGCAAAACAATTTTCTAATAAGACACACCAATAAGCCATGACGCGACCATTTGAAGGAGGCCGACAAAAGAAGCCTTTGAAGGAAGTCCCTGAGGGAAGCCCTTAAAGGGTCTTAAGAGAGACCCTTGAAAGAGGCCCTTCGTGGAGCCCCCTTGAGCCCTAAACAAGCTCCTAGTAGGCCCAAATCACCGGCAACCCGAAAAAGCCTTCATAACTAAAGTAACCCCTACGAGTATCAGGCCAAGAAGTACGGAGCCACCGGGCGGGCAGTCTGCAACAACCCTAAACCTAAACCATCAACTCCAACATACTCAGGGAGCCCCCGAGGGACTCCACACAGCGGGGCCCCCATGTTAAGGAAGGTGTGTTGGGGAGCCTTGAAGGAGGCTCTCGGAAATTCTTAGGGTGGGGTTTCGGGCTTAAGATTTAGGATTTGGGGTTTAGGGATGTTTAGGGTTCAGGGTTCAGGGTTCAGGGTTCAGGGTTCAGGGTTCAGGGTTCAGGGTTCGCAAACCTGGTGCTCTCAAGCTCTTCTGCTCCCCTGCGGGAGCTCGAGGTCTGTCCTACTGAAAGTGCCCCACAAATGCCCGCGCCTTGGCGCGTGCACGACGGTTTTCGTCGCGCCCTGCGCTTCGACCTGAACACTGGCGCAGTCAGATAGCGCCGCTCTGCGCAGAACTGCGGCAACAAGGACCATCTCTGTCCCCCAAGATGTCAGGGAGCGGTTCGGGCTACAAGCAGCTCACTTGCTGAGATGCTCGCTCTGGGCTTAGGATCGATCGTGTCCTGAAGGCTTGCGCCGCTGCGACACCCCAAAACCCAAAACCCAAAACCCAAAACCCAAAACCCAAAAACACACAAAACCCGAACACCGAAAACCCCAAAAGCCCAAAAGACTCAAAAGCCCAAAAACTCAACAACCCACAATACAGGCCACGGCCTCAGCTTTCCCAAAAAAAACAGGGCGGTCCCGCAGCTGTTGAGGCGCAAACGACCTGCAGCCGCGCTTCTTCGTTGAGTTAACGCACGAACTCGCATTGTAGGGCAGGGGCTTAGTGAGAGGATGAGCAACTTGGCTTTGAGCGGAATGCGGCTGCAGCGAACCGGACGCCGCCCTGCACTCCTACCACCACACCCCGTCCGATGCCATCCCGCATGGGCCTGGCTGCCACGGTAGCTGGCTGCGCGCATTAGCCTCAGACGTGCACTGGCAGAAGCTGCAGTCCGCATTCCGTACCGGTCGACACAACCCAACCTTCATCGTTCTGCTCTTGTCAACTTCACGCACTGGGATTACGAAGGATGTTCATGTGGTCTGGATATTCAGTCTCTACGTGTATTATAAGAGGGGACCATGCAGAGCACGAAGGGCCGCTGGCGGAAGTCAAAGCAGACGCATGCCCCAGACTCATCCGGGGTCGTGGCCATCTTTGTGCACAGGGTGTCCTTGCAGAGTCTCACGCATTACCAGCAGACCATACAGCGGCAGCAAGACTGTCCTGGGCAGCAGCCATGGGAGCCTTTTGCGGGATGTAGCTCCTGCACCGCTATCGATGTCACCGGCTGCGCACCGAACTCATGAACAGCAGTCAACAGTAGTCATGCAAAAAAACAAAGGAAGTGCATGGACGGCCTGCCTGCAAGATGAGACAAAGGGCTTGTGCGCAATGGGCACACCCACCTGTCGTTGGGGAAGCTTGGCACTAGGTTGCAAGGGCCTGGTCCGCATTAACATCAGTTGTCGCATGGTGGGAGAGACACATGCACAAAATGACCGGCAAGTCCGCTTCGCATATCTAGGCTCCCCGGCAGGGATAGGCCCCCATTGCACGTTGGCCTGGCTCAAAGGATCTGTGCTTGCAAGACCCTACAAACCCGAAACCCTGAAGTCGCGATCGGCACCACAGAAACAGGTTGTGCCCGCCCCAACCCTGCTGCTGGCCTCTGCATGAACAGCTTTGGGGGTTTAGGGTTTGGGGTTTGGGGCTTCGGGTTGTATTGGAGAGAGGAGGGTCCTTTTCGAAGGATCAGAGTCTTTTGGGAAAATTTTGCGGCAGCACCACTTGAAATGCCCAGTTGGTCTAAACTTGCAAGGCTGACAGCATGAGGGGCCATCAGAGGCAGCGGCGCAGGGTGGTACACGTAGATCCTCAGTGGGTTCAGGCTTTAGGGCCTTAGGGTTTAGGCATTCCACTATTTGCACTGTCAGAGTCCAACAGTCTGCTTCCCAAACCTCAAGCACGCACCATCTTGGACTCCCCACGGACCCCGGGCACCTGGTGCCCACTAAAACATGTTGTCCTTATAGGAACAATGCATGTAAAGGCCGTTATGGGGGATACCAGTTACTCAGTTACTGAGGGTTCATGATGGGGAATCTGAGCGCTGGCGCTGCATAGGCGGTGACGCCTGCATTGCTCGCACCTGCCCACTTCAAAGCCCCCTCGGTGTGATCACGAGCGCCCCGGAACCAAGACGACCCAAGGCTTCCAGGCCCTGAGGCCCGGATACGGAATCTAGAGTACAATTAGGTCTCAAGGAAGATCTTTTCCTAGTCTCGCTGAGAGATCCTAGTCTCCGGGTTGAGCTGTGTGAAAAAAATCAGGCTGCACCCTGCCTGAAGGGTTTGGGGTTTGGGGTTTGGGGTTTATGGAAGCTGTTCAGGGTTCAGGCCGCGGGGGAAAGCTTCGAGGAGTTTCTGGTTTGACTCTAGGGTCTCAAAAGTGGAGGTTGGCCCGAACACTGCACCAAAGACCAGATGGCCATGTGGTTGGTGCCAAGATGCCCAGCCGTACTATCTGCCGGAATCCATGTATGAGCCGTAAAGATTCGGGCACATCACCGAACATCTCAGTCCAAAATTTCCGCCCCAGTCTGGAGGAAACTTAAACAGGAGCTGAACGCTAAGCCCCTAAATTTGCAAACCCCCCACCGCCCCGAAACCCCCTCAACCCCCCCGAGCCCCCCAAACCCTGGCCTGCAGTGGCAGTGCTTGTCCAGGAGCCTGAAAGCCCACCTTTGCAAGGCATGCGTGGCATTGAGAAGCAGGGGAGGTTAGTTTACGTGCAACTCCCCCCCCCCCCACTTCGTAAACCCTGAACCCTAAACCCTAAACCCTGAAGCAACAGAGTGACGGACCGGATGATGCTCTGTGAGGCAAGCATGCATGCGGCTTTCCTTGTGCTCCGGACACGGAAATCCTAAGAAACCCAAGAACATCCTCAGAAAGCGGAGGAAATCTCAGGAGATCCCGGCGGTTCCGGAGACACCCTCTCAAAATCCTAGAAAGTCTTGGGGAATCCCGAAGAAACCCAAGGACATCTTGGAAAATCCTCTTCGCTTTCTCGTTTGTGGTTTTGCTTGTTGTTCTCTCCCTCTCCCACTCTCTCTTTCTTTCACTCTCTCTCTCCTTCTCTCTCTCTCTCTCTCTCTCTCTCTCTCTCTCTTGCTCTCTCCTTCTTCTGTTTCTTATTAATATGTTTCTTCATTTTCATCTTCATCTTCATCTTCATATTCATCTTCATCTTCTTGTTATTTTTGTTATTATTATTATTATTATTATTCGTCTTCTTCTTCTTCTGCAGAGTTATCTCTCTCTCTCTCTCCCAAACTCTTTCTGTATTTCTTTCTTTACTTTCATACGTTTTTCTTTATTCTGACTTTTCATAGGTTCGCTGTGTCTGTATTTCTTTCTTTATGTACTTATGTCAGTTCTTTCAGCTTCAGTCTTCCATTTATTTCTTCGGCGTTGTTCTCATTTTGTCATTCGTTCTTGCTGTCGCTCTGTCTGCTGCGCTATCTTTCCCTCCTTTAGATATTGCTCCTTCCAACCCCTCGGGCCACAAGACTCTCCTGCTGAGAGACACAAGATTGTCTTTGAGGGTCCATCAGCATGAAGGGAGTAGGTTGCGGGGATCAAGTAAGTCCCCATGAGCCCCTCTCAGCACAATAAATCCTGATAAACCTTAAACCCTACACCCTAAACCCTACACCCTAAACCCCCAACCCAAAACCCTACACCCTAAACCCTACACCCTAAACCCCCCAACCCAAAACCCTAAGCCACCACAAGTCCACGAAAACCCCGTGCAGCCCACGGTCTTGCTAAGGCCACGGCGCGAGGGGCCCTGGGCATGAGGAACTGGGGAACCTCAGCCAAAAAAATACGCCCATGCAGGCTTTAGGGCTGAGGGTTGAGGGCTTAGGGTTTCCCCGAAAAACCCTCAACCCTAAACCCTCAACCCTAAACCCTTAAACCCTTAAACCCTAAACCCTAAACCCGAAACCCTCAAGGGTTTTGGGTTGACCGATCTGGGCCGGGCGCGTTGGTCTGCATCGCCGGGGAGCGGAGATCCGGCACGGAAGTTGCTGGCAGACTCGATCAGTTTCCTGCAGTCTCGAGCCAAAGGTCCCATCCGCCGGCCTCACGTCACGCTGCTCTAGGCCTAGAATGTGAGGCTTTCATAGCTAAACACTGAAACCAAAACCCTGCAAAAGGAAACGAACCCGAAACCCTTGAAATGGATCGAGGCAAGCTTGCATCCTAAGCCCTAGCGTTCTTCGACGTTCAGACATTCTTGCGCCTGCGTCTGCGCGCAGGCCTTCGCAGCCAAGGTTTACGTCATAGGGACCTCGACTCTACTGGTGGTCCACTAAGAACCAATAAGCAACCCTGAACCCAAAACCCTCAACCCTAAGTTTGGTCTATGTCAGAGGACTCGCTAAAACCGCAACCCCCTACTAACCCGCTTAGATGTAATCAAGCTCTGATTCGGCCCGTGTATAGCGAGCTGGAAGCTACTTCGAAGGTTCTGCGTCGACCACGCAAGTACAGGCTCAAGGGAGGATCCTAAACCCTAGACCCTGGACCCTGGAATGTAGGGTTTTGGGTTGAAGCTTGGGGTTGAGGGCCTCATCATAGGGCAGCGGCGCCCCAAACACCCATACCTATCTGATTTAGAGCTTTAAGCCGTTTTTGGGGGGTAGATTTAAGGGTCTAAGGGCACCATAAAGTTCTAAGTTAGCTTCTTCTGTCTTGGGGGGAAGTGAAGTGGGGTTTGATTTTGATGCAGAGGCGCGCAGCTGAATGCCTGCGGTGCTTTCCGGCAGGTGAGCAGTTGGTTGTCCCACTACCTTGCACACGGGTGCCGAATTTTCAGGAAGATTGCGAACATACATGTGATGTCATGGCTTCTCGCCGGGCGGCTCAAAGCTCAAAATCCGCGAATTCAGATGTCAATCGCCGGACTGCTCTAAAGCACAGTGGCTTTAGACGTGCCAGCAACTATGCCTTGCCAAAGCTCGTGATGCTCTGCAGCTAAGCGGGCCCCATGCGCCCCCTAAAACCCCAAAAAACATCCGACTTACAGGAGGTTTCAGATGTAGGCGCAAGAGGCCCTGGGAAGCTGAACCTTGTCCAGCTGTATGCTGGAAATTGGGAAAACAGGACGGAACTCCAACAGCATGGAAAGCTCTCACTGCTCTTCTGCTGTTTCCGTGTATGCAGAATCCAGCACAAGCCGTGGACCCGCAAGAAAACGCGTGGCTTGGACAGTTTTGCCGGGCGTCGGCTGCCAGCCACACGCCTCACGGGGTGGCCCAGCTTGCGAGGACCCACACTGTTCAAATGCGCTTGTTAGCGCAGAAGCCCGGAAAAATTGCCTCTCTCTTGTGCTTCGGGAACAAGCACATTGACTGCCTCGACAGCTTAAAAAGTTGTTGTGGCCTTGGGCTCGATCTCAAATTCCCGGCGGCTCATTTGGAGAACTTTAAGTGCTCGAAGCCTCGTGTTGTGCTACTCTTGGCATGACCCATATGAATGACATTATTCATATTAGTCATATTGTTCATATTATTGGTACTGTTCATATGTGGGGTGGGTTGTAGGGGGGGGGTTCAAGCTCCGTTTGATTCCGAGAGTTCGTTGAACTGTGGCCTTTGAGAGTTCCCATCATGATCGGAAGCCTAATCTTAGAGGTACCCAAAAGGAACCACAATCTAGAGAGGGTGCCCTAAACCCTAAACCCTAAACCCTAAACCCTAAACCCAAAAGGAACCACAAATCTAGAGAGCTGCCCATGGGTAGGAGTCGAGTCTTCTTGCTTCGGTGCTCTTCGTGTTTCGGGGGTGTTGTGGTCGCCTCGACAGTCCCCCTGCGCAGAACCTGAATCGACGCTTTCAGTATCCCGTGCAAAGCAAAACCTCTTTGTGGCAACCTGTTTTCGCCATGCACCTGGGCAATTCGGGGTCGATGAGAGAAACAATGGGAAAAAAAACTCCAGCGAAAACGTTTCCATGCGCGAAACCTACAAATTCGGAGGTCCCCCACCGCGAAGCTTAAAATTTCGCTCGGATGCTTCTGGCTTTATGACTTCACCTTGCGATGAGCGAGCAGTGACAGGGCGAAGACGTCCCGCTCCGCAAAGCCTAAGTTCTCTCCCGGAAGCTTCCAAGCCCGAAGCACAGTGTCTTCTGCGGAGGTATGTAAAATCGGCTTGGCTGGCTCGGTTTAGGGTTTAGGGTTCAGGGTTTAGGGTTTAGGGTTAGGGTTTAGGGTTTAGGGTTAGGGTTTAGGGTTTAGGGTTAGGGTTTAGGGTTTGTTTAGGGTTTAGGGTTTGTTCGGCTGGCTCCGGTTTGAGTCGTGTTTGGGTGGTCTTGGAGTGGGCATGTCTGCATACTGCTACGCGCTTACCAGCACACGACCTGAGCTACACCCTAAACCCTAAACCCTAAACCTTAAACCCTAAACCCTAAACCCTAAACCCCAAACCTTAAACCCTAAACCCTAAACCTCAAGTCGGGCGCCTAGGGTGTTGCCAGCATCGCTGGCATCGGAGCGCCGGAGGGTGACATCCAACGGACCGCAGGTGCGTGCACCTGAAAGAGAGTTCAGGGGTTAGGGTTTAGGGTTTAGGGTTTCAGGGTTTCAGGGTTTCAGGGTTTCAGGGTTTCAGGGTTTCTGTGGTTTAGGGCTTAGGATTTAGGATTAGGGTTTTCGGGATTCGAGTGCTTAGGGCTTAAGGGGTTTAGAGCCTTTTGGGTTTTACGGGCTCAGTGCTTGAAGGCTCAAGGATGATCTGATATGAAGCCGAAGCAGAGAAGTGTGAAGTACACTTCCCAACCACCTTACCCTGGTGCTTTCAGGGTCCGGGCCTCAGCTGTACGAATACATGGCTTTCTCTCTGGGGCCCTAAACCCTAAACCCTAAACCCTAAACCCTAAACCCTAAACCCTAAACCCTAAACCCTAAACCCTAAACCCTAAACCCTAAATTAAAAAAAAAAGTTGGGACTCAGTGGCTTAGGGTTCAGGGTGACCCGAGGCTGGGATTCCTCTAAATATTGAATTACATAGACCTCGGCCCGTGATCATTTTAGGTTCTGGGGTTTGCGGTTGAGGGTTCCCTGGGATGTTTGGGGAGTCTTTTCAGTCCTCCAAGGACTTGGCGACTGGAACGTGCCGGCAGATGGCGCATGGCCCTAAACCCTAAACCCTAAACCCTAAAATTAAACCCTAAACCCTAGATGTTTGGTGATGGCAAGATGCCACTCCCGGTCAGAATACGCGATGGCTTGAGGGTTCAGAACCCCTGAACACGGCCCTTTTAGGGTTTAGGGTTTAGGGTTTAGGGTATATGGAAAAACCCTGACCCAAAACCCCGAACCCTAAACTCTGCACCACCGCGCAAAATTGACCTCGGGGCTTTGGGGAAGCATTTGCACCTGCGCATTCAGCATCTTCAGCGGCTGAACCTTCAACTTCTTGAGGAGCTGCCTCAAAACAGGGTGGGTTTGGGGGTTCGGCGGTTTTTGGGGGTCTAAAGGCATTTAGGGCTTGAGGGTTTCGGGTTCACGGCTTGAGGGGCTTGAGGCTTCACGCCTCAAGCCGAAATTCTCTTGACCATGCAGCCTGGCGACCATCTTGCAGGACTGATTCCCTGAACCCTAAACCCCAAACCCTAGACCCTAAACCCTAAACCCTAAACTAAACCCGAATCATCATCAGCTCGCGCAGGGTTCGAGGATTCGGGCTGGTCAGCCCGAAGCCCTGAGCCCTAACATTGTGTAGGGCTTAGGGTTTACAGGATTTTGGGCTTCAGGTTTGGGGTTGAAGGCTTCTGGGCCTAAACCCTAAACCCTACACCCTCAACCCTAAACCCTGAACCCTAAACCCTAAACCCTAAACCCTAAACCCTAAACCCTAAACCCTAAACCCTGCGCTTCCTACACCAGGCCAGAGTGCCCAAAGGCAAAGCCGAAAGAACCGCCGGCCACCATGATCGAAGCTGCTGCCTCGGCTCTAAGGTTTAGGGTTAGGGTTTAGGGTTTAGGGTTTAGGGTTCAGGGTTCAGGGTTCAGGGTTCAGGTTTAGGGTTTAGGGTTTAGGGTTTAGGGTTTCGGGTTTCGGGTTTAGGGTTTAGGGTTTGGGGTTTAGGGTTTAGGGTTTAGGGTTTAGGGTTTAGGGTCCAGGGTCCAGGGTCCAGGGTTTCGGGTTTCGGGTTTAAGGGGGCTAAGGCGGGTTTGGGGGGGGTTTAGCGGGGAGGGGGTTTGGGAGGGTTTAGGGTCTGCAGTTCGAGAAGAGGACTCTCCTCCTCTGACAGGCTTTGAAGCACTTAGGAGGTGCCGGATGGCAAGCCGGCAACATGAACTTACTGGTTCTCAGCAAGGACAGGGGCGCCATGTATCCCCCTATCTTACCCCCTGATAAAGGGACTGCATGGGGATACCATGTTCCCACATTCCCTGCCAAGAAATGGTAGGAATAGGTGCAAAAAAGCTGAAGCTAAGCCCATCACGTTTCCCAACAAGACGGGGATGATGTTCTTCACAAGCATATCCGCCAACGTCAAGTGGGTACCGGCCATGAGCGCCGCTGGCAGGAGGAACATGTTCGTCACCTGGGGGGCGTATGTACATCCGGCCACCGTGCACAAGCTGCAGACCGGTCTAAGCTGACTGTCAGCTTCTTAAGCCTGTAAGCCCTTGAATCCCATAAATCCTTAAACCCTTAAGCCCTTAAATCCTTAAACCCTTGAATCCTCAAACCCTTGAATCCTTAAACCCTTCAACCCTTGAATCCTTAAACCCTTAAGCCCTTAAAATTCCGCTTCGGCATGGACAGCATCTGCACAAAAACTGAGCGAGAGGCGATGTGTTCGAACCCCACAGCGGCGTACAGGAAGACGCCGGTCCAAATGCCCGTCATCTTGCCCTTGATATCCTTTGACATGACCTCAGAACATTTAGGGCCTCTTAGCGTTAAGAAGCCCTTGATATCCTTTGACATGACCTCAGAATTGCACACAGTAGTCGAAAGGTCACATCCAATGAGTTCGTAGGCAAATCCTCCTCCAAGCCGAAACCTTCAACCTTAAAACCCCTCTCTCGAGGCAGTCGACGCGTTAGGTCCTGCCTAGTCCGCCTCGGCCGCTTCGACCCTTGAAAGATGCGCTTTTCGGCATCAATTCTCTGCGTTACTCATCACTGGGCCGGCTGTTCTGCACAGTGCACGCTGCAATCTGATTCTGCTTCGTGATAGCATCGGAGGTTCTTGAATCGAGTTGGGGTCGTGGGCAGGTCACAGCCTAAGTCTTCCATTCCTTCGCTTCGGGCTTTAATGTGCTGTAGGCAGGTGAGCAGAGCCCACAGCCGTAAGAGCAAGCTTCTACACATCCAAGCTTAGTGGCTCTTGGTAGGGAATGTGGGAGTTTGGGTCCCTAAAATATAGTAACTTGTTCCATAATTGCTGATTACGAACTGCCCAGAACTCCTCGTAAATCCTCTAGGCCCCAGAAACCTACCCTACACCCTAAACCCTAGTCTTGCAAACCCTTAACTCTATGAGACCCATAAACCCTTCCAAGCCACGCCCAGCCAGTAAGCCACGAAGACCATCCAGTTGCAAAGGAAAGCCTTTACAAACGTCTGGCCAAAGGTGTACGCGCACCTTGTCACACCATCTTCGTGGTTTAGGGCTGGGGGTTTTGGGCTTCAAGAGCTTGTGTTTGCGATGCTTGCTCCGCTTCAAGATCCCTAAACCCGAAACCCTAAACCCGAAAGCCTGTTCAAGATGAGAGGCTCTGGGTGGACATGATGGTCTTACATTCAGGAAATACACCACCCTTAACCCTAAAGCCTAAACCCCACAGGATATTTTGGACAACCGCCCCATTTCTTGAAACCCCCTAAACACTAAACCCTAAACCCTAAACCCTAAACCCTAAAACCCTAAACCCTAAAACCCTAAACCCTAAGACCCTAAACCCTAAACCCTAAACCCTAAACCCTAAACCCACCAGTCCCAGGCGCTTACTCTTGGCCATCAGGGCCGCCACGGCCAGAGACGACTGATCCAAGACCTGGAGATACCAGACGGTGCCCAGTATCAGGCCCACTCCTCAGGCTGAGGCTTAGGGTGCTTTGGGGTTTAGGGTTTAGGGTTTAGGGTTTAGGGGTTTGGGGTTTAGGGTTTAGGGTTTCGGGTTTGGGGTTTAGGGCTTACTTAGGGTTTAGAAGTCAATTTGAAGAATCATGGGTACTTATGAATGAAGTCAGTATTTTTCAAGTGCGGGCTTGAGGGTTCAGGTCCAGGGAGTTCTGGGGGGGGTTGTAGGGTGTATGGCTCCATTGCAAAGCACATCATGTACGATGTATCCGCCCTAACCCTAAACCCTAAACCCTAAACTCTAAACCCCTAGAAGCCCCAAACCCGAAGCCAAAGAACAACCTAAGCTCCAAACCTTGTAAGCCAAAAGAACCTAAAGCCCAAAGCCGAGGCGCCGATGGCATTTCCGGCAAGGACGATCCCAACATTCCTCACCGCGTCTTTGATGCTCACCTGCAGGTTTAGGGTTTGGGGTTTAGGGTTTAGGGTTTAGGGCTCAGGGTTTAGGGTTTAGGGTTCAGGGTTTAGGGTTTAGGGTTTAGGGTTTAGGGTTTAGGGTTCAGGCCCATGTCCCAAGTCAGAAACACCTCAACCCTAAACCCTAAATGCTCAAAACCCGAATAAACCCGAATAGGGCCCTCGAACCCTAAAGCCCCTACCCCAAATTCCTAAGCATCTCCACAAACCCTTAAAGCCCTACTCCGTGAGCACCTTGAGACTCCCGCAAACCCTGGATCTGCCTTCCCCTGCAGGACGCCGATGCTCAACATGGAGCAGTTGCTGGTCGTGAGCTGCCTCTGGGAGAGGCGGAAAAAGACCAAAAAAAGCCTGCCAAGCCCTAAGCCCCCAAAGGGTTTAGGGTTTAGGGTTTAGGGTTTAGGGTTTCGGGTTTCGGGTTTAGGGTTTAGGGTCAAACCCGCCCCCCCCAAAAGAAACAAAAAAGGTGGTCTCGGATGCTCAAGGCTCAGGTCTTGAGAGCAAATTCTGTGGGATTCCTAGACCCTCCACCCTACAAAGCTCCTAACCCACCAAACCCTGACGTGGGTTTAGGGTTTGGGGTTTGGGGTTTAGGGTCTAAGGTCTAGGGTGTAGGCTTTAGGGTTTAGGGTTTAGGGTTTAGGGTTTAGGGTTTAAGGTTTAGGGTTTAGGGTTAGGGTTCAGGCCCCTGGGACAGCGATGGCTGAGCCGAGCAGCCCTCCGCACAGCTGGCACAGAAGCAGGTGAACCTGCAGGAGCTCGGAATTGGGGCTTAGGGTTCTGCAGAAGATGTGCATGTATAAACATATCTGTGTGCACAACCACACAGGCAGCAAGAGAAAGAGAGAGAGAGAGAGACATAAAAAATGTGTATATGATATGATATATATATATATTATATATATATGTAACAAATGCGTGTGAATATAAAGATATATAGAGAGAGAGAGGAGAGAGAGCACAGGAACCCGTAAGTCTAGATTCAAAGCCTAGGGGTGGTTTGAGGGAGGGGTGGGGGGGGGGGGGATCATTCAGGGGGTTTAGGGCGGCTTAGGGATTTGTAAACTTCGAACCCATGCACCCTAAAAGTCCCGAAGCCGCCACTGAACCCTGAACCCTGAACCTAAACCCTAAACCCTAAACCCTAAAACCAGAACCCTAAACCCTAAACCCTACACCCTAGACCCTAAACCCTAAACCCTAAACCCTAAACCCTAAACCCTAAACCCTAAACCCTAAACCCTAAACCCTAAACCCTAAACCCTAAACCCTGCCCGGGCACAGGCAAAACCACCGCAAAGACCAACTTGTCCAGCCTCGGGAGGCGGTCCAAAGGTTTTGGGGCATAGGGCGTGGGGAGTTTGGAGTTTGGGGCTTACGGGCTTAAGGGCTTAGGGTTTAAGGCTTAGGGTCTAGGGTTGAGGGTTTAGGGTTTAGGGTCTAGGGTTTAGGGTTTAGGCTTTAGGCTTTAGGGCTTGGGCGGCTGTTGTTCGAGGGGCTGGGGTGTAATGACAAAGCTCTTGGCGTCAAGGAGTGGGTTTGAGCTAGGAGCGGGGTTGCTGTAGGGCTCGGGGCTTCGGCTTAGGCCTTTCCTGACTAAGCAGACTGGATACCTATCTGATACCAACTACCCCAGAAAAACCGTAATGACGAGATAGACCCGAAAATGACACCCTAAACCCTAAACCCTAAGCCCTAAACCCTAAACCCTAAACCCTAAACCCTAAACCCTAAACCCTAAAGCGCATTCAAGGCGCAAAAGGTTGGGTCCGACGGCCTCGGAGAAGCTGAGGGCACTGGCGCTGGCCACCGCCACAAAGGCAGCGCCCAGGACGGAGGCATACCTGGAGGTTCTTCTCGAGAAGTTTGAGTGGTTTCGGGTTTAGGGTTTAGGGTTTAGGGTTTAGGGTTTAGGGTTTAGGGTTTAGGGTTTAGGGTTTAGGGCTTCGGGTTTAGGATCTCCAGGAGTTTGAGTGGTTTAGGGTTTTGGATTTAGGGCTTAGGGCTAGGACTTGGGGAAGAATGCTTTTTAACTTAGTGCCCAGTACCGCGCGACTGCCACGTTGGGGTTGTCCCGTTCTTTGAGGGGAGGAACCCTAAAACCCTAAACCCTAAACCCTCAACCCTCAACCCTAAACCCTAAACCGTTCCTGAACTGTGGGTTCGGGCTGGGTTTAAGCTCAGGACCGTGGGCTTCCCCAGCTTTGATCCGAAACAAACTTCGGCTACCACCAAAAAAACACTTCGCCAAACAACTGTCCTTCAAAGACCAAAGTCCTCGTTCATTGCAAGAGCTACATGCCTACAACGCTAACACCCGAGCCCTAAAACCCGAAAGCCCTGAGCCCCTAAACTCTCAACCATAGAACCCTAACACCTGCAAGCCAAACTTGAAGCCACCCGAAACCCTAAACGCTAACCCCTAACCCCTAAACCCTAAACCTGAACCCTAAACCCTAAACCCTAAACCCTAAACCCCAGAAGCAACCAAAAGCCTCTCGCAAACAAGATGCAAGGATTGGAGCGGGGACATCTTGACTAAGTGCTCCGCCTTGGCCTTTGCTGCGCCCTAAACCCTAAACCCTAAACCCTAAACCCTAAACCCTAAACCCTAAACCCTAAACCCAAAACCCCAAACCCTAAACCCTAAACACTACACCCTAAACTAGCTTAGGGTCTGAAGCTATTGTAAGCTTGGGGAGGGGAGGGGGGAGGGGGAGGCGGCACAACTTCAAAGTACGTAGGTGCTGCGGCTGAGGGCTATTGGGGGTCATGGGTTGAGGCTTTAGGGGAGTCACGGAGGGTTTAGGGTTTAGGGTTTAGGTTTTAGGGTTTAGGGTTTAGGGTTTAGGGCTTAGGGCTTAGGGCTGAGGGTTTCGGGTTTAGGTGGTCTAAGGGGGCAGTGGTAGCTGCGCAGTATCGCAATGGCTGCCCCCTGGACTTCTCTGAGCCACTACGGGGTGCAAGCATTCCGGCATTGTATTCAAGAGAGTGGACAAGACTTCCGAACTGTTTATGTATAGAAGTATTATATGTATATATATATATATATGTATTCATGTATTTATGTTTTCATATTCATGTTTATATTTTATGTGTATATTTAACGTTGCACGTATATGCATCTTATGTGTATATTTACATGTATTTATTTACGAGTTTCGTTTAGTTTTTTTCAGATGGATGATGTTTTGGTTGCCGCCTTCTGCTTATGCACTGGCATTTGAATGTTCTATTTATATGTTTATTTATACATGCATGTTCTTATTTATATATATATATACATATATATATATATATAGATGGATCTATAGATATATAGATATAGATATAGATATAGATATAGATATAGATATAGATATAGATATAGATATAGATATAGATATAGATATAGATATAGATAGATAGATAGATAGATACCTATTTATGCGTTTAGATAAACAGAAACAATGAATGTAACACAGGCATATACAAATACTAAGATTCGACAAAGATTGCCAAAACAAAACGGCACCTACGTAGACAGCTCTCAGCCCATAAGCCCTACATTAAGCATTGATGCCTAAACCCTCAGGCCTAAACGGCCATGCGGCTAGGATGTAGGGTTTCGAGTTCAGGTTCGTTTAGGGTTTTCGCGTTTCACTCACCCTTAAAACCCTAAGCCTGCAGCAGAAGCGGCCACAAAAGTCTCGTAGGTCTCTTGGGGCGTGCTTGCGAACTCATGCCTCACACTCCTGGCGGGCGGCCAAAAACAGTCCCAAGCTTTGGGGTTCAGGGCTTAGGAATTCAGAGTGGCGTCAGGGTTTAGGGGGTGTAGGGCAAGTTCAGGGCTGCAGGGTTTGATATTTAAGCTTTGGGTTTTCGGTTTAGGGGTTGGGGGTTTCGGGTGCAGGGCTCCTCGGGCCCGAGGTGTCCCGTTTTCTACACCTTACCCTTCTGAAAGGCCCCGATATTCGTCCCTCCTGCAATCCTTTCAGCCTCTCCCCCCCCCCCCCATACTTTGCCCGGCCGCCTCTTGAAAACTCGCGTACTTTTGCCGCGATACAGAGATGTCGCAAGGCAGGCGGCAACCTTTCAACAGAGAGGGGTTTGGGGCCTTAGGGCCCAGGGCTTAGGGTTGAATAATGAGGGCTTGGATCTGCAAACAACCTAAACCCTGAACCTTTTTACCCTAGCCCTGAACCCTGAGCCCTAAAAAAACCGTAAGCCCTTATTGCACAAGCTCTATTTCAAACACCTGATCAAGGTAAGTCCAAGCGTCCAGGGACTGCTGCATCCTCGCAAAGCCTGCAAACCGAGTGGCAGGGGGGAAGGGGGTGCCCCGAAACCCTAAACCCTAAACCCTAAACCCTAAACCCCAAAGCGAAGAAGTGAAGTCTTCAGCGGGTTTTGGGGGAAGGGGGGAGGCGGGGGTTCAGGATCTTGAGCTTTGCGATGCTCGAATGGGCCTTTTGGTCTCAAGGGGTGCGGTTAGGGCTCAAGGAATTACAGCTGGGGGTTTGATTACATGGCTTCAAGTGTGGGGACTCTTGCTGCAGACCGGAAATTCTAACGTGGGTTCAGTCAGGGATGAGGAATGGCAGGATCAAAGAAACACGACGGAAGCAAGCGACTTCTGAAAGCCACTACACCCCCTAAACTCCCTCAAGAAACCCCCAAAGCACCAAACCGCCTGAACACCCTTTCAAGCCCCTAGATAAAGCCCCCCCCCCCCCCGAAGCCCCTAAAACCCCCCTAAGCCCCCAAAATGCCCTGAACCCCGAAGCCCTATAACCCTCAACCCTGAACCCTAAACCCTAGACCCTAACCCTGAACCCTAGCCCCGGCTGCGGTGCCATTGGATTGGCGCGGTGGCGCCCGGGGCTTAGGCGACGCAAGCAGCTGGGACCGCCCCTGCGGTTAAGGGTTTAGGGTTTAGGGTTTAGGGTTTAGGGTTTAGGGTTTAGGATTTGGGGTTTAGGGTTTAGGTTTAAGGTTTAGGGTTGCCCGCTGAGACCTAAGAAAAGATATTAGACTGGTATGGGTCCCATGGTCTTGGGTTGTAAAGTTTTGTGGATTTCGGCTTTAGGGTTATGATCCCATTTGTGGGATCTTTCGTCGTGAGACATGCGGGTTTACAGACGTTGGGGGATTGGGGATTATCAGGCTTGTACAGGGCTTAGGCGTTTAGGTTCGTAGGGCTTGTTTTGGCTTATAGGGCTTAGACGGCTTGTAGGGTTTAGCGGGTGTGGAAGGGCACGGCGGGGGAGTTGGAGTTGACGGGCCTGTTGGGTTTTCGAAGTAGCTGGGGCTCAATGTTTAACATCCCTAAACCCTAAAACCCTGTGTCCCCTAAGCCCTAAACCCTAACACACATATCTGTCAAGCCCTCAAATCCTCAAGCCCTCTATTCTCCAAACCCTGAAACCCGAAATCCGCTTCTCAGCCCTAAGCGGTATCCCACAAGCTGGGTCAGGGGGTCACGAGCTTGAACTCCCCAAAGGCAAGATCATTTCTCTCTACGAAGCCAGAACTTGATGATGACATTTTTACACTACCCATGCTGCACACTCTCTAAAGACACATGTCGACCCTGAAACCGTTCAGGGCTTCTTGAAGGCTCAAGGTATAGCAACTCAACCCAAAAACCACGAGAGTCAGACCCCCCAGACTCACATGCACACAAAACCCGATCTTGAAAGCCTACACGGCCTACACCCCAAACGCTCTACCCAGAGCCCCAGGTACCCTAAGAGATTCTCAATACCTGCAAAGACAACCTTGGGCCCGAATGGGTCCTTTGCACGGTTTAGGGTTCGGGTTGACGGCTGAGGGTTTAGGGTTTAGGGTTTAGGGTTTAGGGCTTAGGGCTTAGGGTTTAGGGTTTAGGGTTTAGGGTTTCGGGTTCAAGGTTTAGGGTTTCGGGTTTAGGGTTTAGGGTTTAGGGTTTAGGGTTTAGGGTTTAGGGTTTAGGGTTTAGGGTTTAGGGTTTAGGGTTTAGGGTTTAGGGTTTAAGGTTTAGGGTTTAGGGTTTAGGGTTTATGGCCCAAAACACAGGCCTGCGAAGCAGTCGACGCGGGCTTTCCGAACTGCACGGGTTGGACCAGCGCCATGGGATCTACGTGTGTCCAGGAGGCACAAGAGAGACTGTGGGCCCGGGCTGCAGGGGAACCTTGGGTTGAAGGTAGGGTTTAGGGTTTAGGGTTTAGGGTTTAGGGTTTAGGGTTTAGGGTTTAGGGTTTAGGGTTTAGGGTTTAGGGGTTAGGGGTTAGGGGTTAGGGGTTTTGGGTTTAGGGTTTAGGGTTTAGGGTTTAGGGTTTAGGGTTTAGGGTTTAGGGTTTAGGGTTTAGGGTTTAGGGTTTAGGGTTTAGGGTTTAGGGTTTAGGGTTTAGGGTTTAGGGTTTAGGGTTTGGGGTTTAGGGTCAAAAGCGAGCAAATGCAGCACGAGCCCTGATTGTGTGTGTCCTTGTCGTCGCCTTAGTGCAGGTCTCCATGTCAATGTCCAGGCGGGCTGCGGCCGACTTCTGTCGAATCTCTTGCCGACAGCTGTCAGGATCTTTCCGCTGTACAACTTCTTTTGTAAAGTTCCCCGCAGGAAACGCAGCTCGCCGGAAATGCTTCACAAGTTTCTGCGCTCAGCTTAAGGAGTCTTCCACGGAAGTCAACAAAAACGAGCAGTTGTTGCTCGCATCAACTTCGTGGGAAACAAATGAAAGGCAAAGTGCCTGGAATTTCTCAGATCCCTTGTTGGACCACACACGAAGATTCTTAAAGCGGCTCGAAGTCTCCTGTAAACTCAACCGCATCTCCATCCTTCACGCCTGCCTCAGCCAAGGTCAGACCCGGATGGTGGCCCTTGCGCCAAGCCTGCTCCCCAAAGCGGAAGACGTATCCGAAGTGGGACAGCGAACTGGTCATGAGGTTGCGGACCCCAGCTTGCTCCTCACCGAATCTCCAGACACCTTTGTCCAGTGTGGTCTTGTGGGTCGTGGTTTCACTCTTGTCCTTGCCAGTAAGGGTGACATGCAACTCCACCACCGGAATCGGTTGGCCTCCTTCAATCGGTGGCTCAAAGTCGCCAAGGAAGTCAACAGAGTCACCATTCTTCACCCCAACATCAGCCAGAGTCAAGTCGGGATTTCGATTGCTTCTCCACTCACTCCCACCAAACCTGAACACATATCCATACTTCGATAACGGCCCCGTAGTCAACCTCCGCATGCCCATTTCTGCACCAAAGGCCCAGACACACTTGTCAAGTGATGCCCGTCCTGTTTCGGTCCAGCTCCGGCTCTTGCCCAGAAAGCAAACAGTGACCTCTACTTCCGGGCTTGATTGCGGGGGGGACGAAGGTTGATAGTCTGGCGTGAAAGTGACGGATTCGCCACTGCGGCGCACTCCCGCTTCGGCAAAGGTTAGGTTGGGATGCTGGCTGCTTCTCCAATACTGCCCGGCATGGCTGAAGACACAGCCATGGGAAACTGGACTGGACAGCATAGCCGTGCCCACTTCTTTCCCGAAATCCCAAACGCTCTTGTCAAGGCTTGCTCTGCAAATCTTTGTTACACTCTTGGTCACCGCATCAATGGTTAGCCTCAGCTCTATTGAGCTAGGGCAGGTTGGGGATAGTGCAGGAGCAAGGGGGGGTGGCGCAGGAATTGTGGGAGGTGATGATGGCGCGGTGGAAGGTGTAGGAGGGGCCGAGGGCTTCATAGCGGCCAGAGGAGTGAAGGCGTCAAAGTCGCCCGTGAATTGGACCCAATCACCTTCAGAAAGACAGGGTTCAGGGCCTGGGCTTACAGGGCTTATGAAGGCTTGGGGTGTAAGGTGTAAGGGCTTCGAGTTGGACTTAGACACACAGGCATGTTCCCAGCTGCAGTACACATGTGGTCATATGGGATTGCAGAGCATGGTGGAGTAGAGTCTACGGTGTTTTCTAATCCTTTGATGTAAAAGACCAATATGGTATCCTCAGTACTTGGGGGACGACTACGGAAAGTGGTGGGATACTGCCCCCGTTACCACGTAATGTCTCTGCCAGGTGGCCGGTTCTCGTTGCTCCTGTGTCTGCCAAGGTCAGGTTGGGATGTTGGTTGCTCTTCCACATGCCACCAGAACTTCTGAAGATGTATCCGAAATTGCTCTGGGGCGAGGTGGTCAACTTTAACCTGGGCGCGCAGACACCAACATGAATAAAGTCTGCCGCTGCGACTGAAGTCTGCAGCTGCGACTACTGTAGCGAACTGTGTATCATCTACAAGGAAGTTTAAAGCAACCAGAAGCACGCACACACACACACACACACACACTCACACATACGTCTGGAATGATCTGTACACCACCCAGGTATATAAGTCCAGGGAGCATCCCAACTTGTTGCCCAAGAGCCCAAACACAGGTGTCCAACGATGCACGGCCGCCCACGGCTAAGCTCTGGCCCTTGTCCAGCAGAGTCACATTCAGACTGACCATCGATGAGGTGGCCATCGGTGGGGCAAGCGTCTGTTCGACTCGGATTCCGGGGCCAACTTCAAAACTCTTGGGCCCGGAAAAGCGTTAGGATCGTTATCATTCATACCAAGAGCAGCAATAGTAGTCAGCCATGGTAAAAGCAATAAAAGGAAGTGGTATTATCTATGATGCTAGTGACTAGTGGTGTCGTAGCACGCACAACTTCTACAATTCAGACTAAACTTGCTGATCAACTTCTGGGGTTGCTCTGCGACACAGACACTCAGCGGCAGAGAGACACCACACAAACACGTAGACTGACACTCAGCGGCAAAAACCACGTTCACAAACCACCTGGCAGCATTCCGGCAGTTGCAAGCAACAAGTCATGAGATTCACTGCATCACCGGCTGTCCTTCAGGGTTAGGTGACATTCTGCCAAGACAGGTGCAGCAGTGGGCAAGTCAAAAAACTTGAATTTGATCCCGGACTGCCACTGACGGTAAGCTGGGTCGAACAGTGCGAGGAAACTTCCGAGGAGGCTATACCCAAAGAGCCCGATATCCCTTAATTAGGGAATATTGCTTACTTTATATAGGGATCCTGAATACGATTTAAGGAATATTCCTTAATTAAGGGGTATTGGGCTCTTTGGGTACATGTCCATGCGACAGTTGAGGACCTCACTGAAACAGCCAGCAGCAGGAAACAGCGGGAGCATGAGCCCAGCCTCCGGAGGTGAAGTGTTGCCGTGCTAGAAGCATGACCACAGATGGTGGCTGAAGGTGCCCGTTTGGGATTGGGTTTAGGGTCTAGGATTTAGGGTTTTAGGGTTTTAGGGTTTAGGGTTTAGGGTTTAAGGTTTAAGGTTTAGGGTTTAATGTTGACTTCACATTAATGATTTCCGCTACAATTATAAAATCCAGCTGCCGGAACACAATAATGTAACCCCCCACAATTATAAAATCCAGCCCGGAATATTTTAGTGGTACTACTACCTAATACTAAAACTAATAGTACGTCCTACCAGGATTTAGGCGAATATAATTGAGGAGGCCCTGGCCGGAGAGATTGATCAATCAAGGGGGGGGGGGGGGGGGGGGGGAGTTTATTAATGCGAAGTCAATATTAGGGTTTAGGGTTTAGGGTTTAGGGTTTAGGGTTTAGGGTTTAGGGTTTAGGGTTTAGGGTTTAGGGTTTAGGGTTTAGGGTGCGGAGGTTGCACTTTGCAGGTTTGAAAGGGTAAAACACCCATGCACGTTTTGGCTCAAGGATGGCCACGTGCTGTCCGCGCAAAAAGCTTGTGTGCCTGGGGCTGCTCTCCCTCTCCTTCTGGTAAACCTTAATCTTCTTGTTGTGTGGTTCGGTTCGGGGAGTTCATTCAGGCAACCAAGGGTTGAGATCCTTCCTTTTTCCCCTTTCGGTTGCCCCCGTAAGTTATGAGCCCAAGCGGTTCCCTGCGGTAAGTTGTTTTCGTTCAGGGCTTGGTTTAAAGAAGCAATGTCTTCATCCAAGCAATGGCTCCAAACCCCTGCGAATGCCGCTGACAATGGTGGAGCTGAAATTGGTGCAACTGGTTTTCCTGCTCAAGAAGTGGTGCTAGAAGCAACGGTGCCTGGTGCTACGGAGAAACAGCTGGGAAGATCAATGGTTGCTGGAAGCCCCAATGAGGGTATGGGTCCCAATGTGGACAGGATTGACAATGGTGAAGGTGAAGGACAAGCCTTTTCTGTGCCACCAAGGGCCGGAGAAAAGAGGCCCTGGGATGAAGCTGGTGGTATGGACCATGTGTTAGAAGCGACCGTATTACGTTTGATGAAGAGGCATGGTTTTCAGGCGTCGTCTTCGTCTTCAAGTCAAAGAATGGCCAGTCAAGAAATTCAGACTGAGCTGAGTGGCGAGGTGGTTTTGTTAGAAAAAAGCAAGAGCAAAATCACTGACGAACCAAGTGGTGGTGGTGGTGTTGACCTTATTTCTGCAATGGGTTCTGAAGACAAAGCGTCGAAGGGACTTTCGGAAGTTGCTGAGATGCATCCGGAAGAGATTCTGGAGCTGGAAGCCGTTATCCAGGAGGAGCATGAAGAAGAACAGAAGAACAGGCTCAACTGGAGCAGTTACAGCTGGCTTCGGACACTTTCCTGAAGGGAAGTGAGGCGCCTAAGATTGACGCCGTCTGGGAGATGCATTTTTCGATGGGTCGGCCGTACTACTACGACATCGTCACTGGTTCGAGAACACTGCTGAAAAGGTGACAGCGGATGAGAAGGATACTGTTTCGGCAAAAGAAAAAGGGAAGAACAAGGTTTCTGTCCCAATGCCTGAACTGGGTTCTATGACGCCGAGGTCCTCATCTGAGTCTGTCAAGGCTTCTCAGGGTAGTGTAAATAGTGCTGTAGAAAGGGAATTTTCCTCTATCGTTGGGGATAGCGGTCTAAGGGGCGGTGAAGCTCCTGGGACCTCGGGTTCTCCAGAGGAAGATGAAATTTCTCCAGAACTGCCTTCAGCAATTCTAAAGAAGCGGTGCAACACCTTTCAAGCTTTGTGTCTTGTATTACAATCTTCTCAATTTCCTCAATATCATTTATTGTCTCTAAATACTTCTCCATTATATTAAATGATATATAATTTTCTCTGCTTAAATAATGGATATACCAATAGTCAAGCCTATCAATATACCGGAATATGAATATAAACAGTCAAAATATGAAATGGTGCCAAAACTTCCTTTTCGTTCCATTATTGTTGCCTCATCGACAGGCGGTAAAAGTGTCCTTATTCAGAACCTTCTATTAAATGTGTATAGAGGTTCGTTTGAGCGTATTTATATCTTCTCTCCTTCAATCCATTCGGATCCAACTTTTTATGAAGTCAAGAAATATCAAAAAGAAGTAATGAAAGTAGATGATACCAAAGAAGACCTATATTTTGAAGGGTTCAATCCTTCTGACTTGCAAAAGATTTTAGACACTCAGAAAAAGGTAATTGAATACCAGAAGAAAAACAAAGATAAGAACCTCTTTCGTTTATGCGTTTGTATCGATGACCATAGTGATGATCCTAAATTTCCCGTTATTCCAATATGCGACATGGTTTATTTACTAGGGGAAGGCGTCAAGCTGTGTCTTGTATTCTCTCCTTGCAAAAGTATTCCTCAACGGCTCCAATTTGTAGGCTAAATGCCAGTTCTTTGTATATTTTTAAACTTAAAAACATGACGGAAGTCAATGGTTTTTTAGATGAGAATAATGCCCTCGTGGATAAATCAACCTTATATGAAATGTATCAACAGGCTGTAAATGATGCTCCATATAGCTTCTTTTACATAAACTGTAACAGCCAGGACATTAATAAAACATTTTATATTAGATTTGAAAAAGCCTTTATGATTGATGACGAAAAAGATATGTAAAGGTATAGTCCCTCATTAGATATTATAAGCAATCATGCCGAGAAAACCAGTTACTCGCTCAGGTCGGGGTTTATCCAAAACACTTTTGGGCAAATCAGCTGAAAGGTCATTCCCAAAATTTCCCAAATCTTCAGGAATATGAGATCATGTCAGAATAAACATGCACCCAATAAATGCAAACGCGTAGATTCTCCTTTCCAATCCGATCTCATGCGGGGGTTGTTCCAACAAGTTGAGGGCACAGCACCCGAACGCGGTAGAGGCTCCGCGGGTGCAGACACACCCGGGAGAGTGGGCAAAATTTCCTTCCACAATTGTTGCTCTGAGCATGAACGAAACATCAAGCAATCTCAAATGTGAAAGCAAACGTGGAGGAACTTTTGCCCACATTGAAAATACAAGCACATAACTGAAGCATAGCTTCCTCAATCCAGCGCAGAGCATTTAAAACAAGAGCAGCCGATTTTTCAGTCAGCTACAAAAGCGACATACAGCTGACTAAGCTCTGTCCAAAACTTTTATGTTTTTCCAAACTCGGCCGCAAGCGACCTAATTTTCCCAGAGAGAAAGCGAGGCGTGCCCTTCGGAGTGGGCGACCTTTGTCCTTTAGGGCCACCGGTGCCCTTTCCACTCTTCGACTCTCCTTTGCTGCCCTTGCCGCCTTTACCAGCATCACGCTGTCAAGACCAACAATCCTTTGCCACATGACCATGCTTGCCGCAATGGTCGCAAAGCTTGCCGTCCATTCCACGGTTCGCTGCAGTCGGCACGTCGCACATCCTCAGCTGTTCTTCAAAATACTTGAGACTCTTCGTGAGCTCACTCCAGCTGTTGGCGTTGCCGTGCAGCGCCACGTACTGTCTTGCTGGATGCAAAACGGCCTGTAGCAGGATGGAACAGCAATCTGCTTTGGAGAGCTTCAACTGGGGAAAGTTGCTCAACTTGATCTCCGCCTTGGCGATTTCGTCCTCCAAGTGTCTGATGATGTCCATGGGCTTCTTGAGTTCCGAACATTGCGCATGCAACTTCATGCAACCGTCTCTCACGTCGACGGCTTCCATTCGAGACACAATGGAGTAGTTCAGGTGCAAGGTGCAAACTGCCTCGTAGCCTGTAGCAGACATGCTCTGCCTTTTGCTACACCTTCAAAGCTACTCCAAACCCCACGCCAAGCTCTGCAAAAGCAGGTAAAACAACTTTGCCAACCAAGCTGCAGTGTCAGAAGGCAAAAGGTCCTGTCGGATCTTGTCCTTGACACGAAGGCAAATCTTGTTTACATCGACTCGTCTTGCAAGGCCAACCAAAAACTTATCGTTTCCAAGAACAGGCCTTTCTCTACCCATCTCCTGGTGGGCTGCAACAGGTAGCTAGGTACTTGTCGGCACGGTTGGAGATGCCGCCGCGGCTTCTGCCTTGGCTTTAGCTTTAGCAGCTGCAAGTTTGGCATTGTTCCTTCTGTTCTTCACTGTCCATGCAACAAATCATGGTAGCTACAAGCTGGTTCTGCTTCAACTGCTTTCCCTTCCCGGTACTGGTCCATCATGGCTTTCTACTGTCTCTGCTGTTGCTGCATCACTTGTAGCATTTCAACCACAAAGTTCCACAGAACCACCAGAAGCAGTGGCTGTAAACGTGGAAATCGGAACTTCTAAAGCTTCAAAGGCAGCAAAAGGGTTTGGTTGCTGTTCCACCGGATTCTTACCGGTTCCAAAAATAGCAGCTTCTTCTTGGATGTGCTAGAACAGAAACTTCTTTGCAAACTTTCAGCTTTGCTGACAGTTTACAACGCCGAAGGGAAGGTCCAACTCCAAGAGAGAAAAGAGTAAAAAAGAGAGAGAAAGGTAGAACAAGGGCAAGAAAAAGAAGAAGAACCGCGTCGGACTATGGAAGAACCAGAGTTCAGGCGGAAGCATTGTTGACACAGACTGTAATGGCAATGCGGTTGCCCAGAAAGGTGGTAGCTTCTGCACTTTAGCGGATTTTAGAGTGGTCAAGAGAAAAAAGAGAGAGGTTACTCTGTGCAACGCTTTGGGGGGGAAGATTCCGGTATTAGACGTTGTAGACTTGGAAGTTGTTTGGTGTCGCCTTCTCTTGTCCAAAGTTCTTGTTGCGGACGTGACGTTTAACGCCATTTGTCCCTAGGCGGCGGAGAAAGGTGGAGAACGCACTACAAGACCGGGTCTAGGTTGCACAAAGGCAAGCGCAACGTAAAACTTGTTTTAGAAAATTGTGCTTGGTGGGCTTTAAGCAAGGGTAGACGTTAGAAAGTAGGGAAAGGTCGTTATTTTTGGGCGGACATGGAAATAGACGCAATTACCTGTCTGCAGAACACTGTTGGTAAGCCTCAGCCAGAACCAAGCATTCTCAAGAAAGTTAACAAAAGAAGGAAAGAAGGTAGAAGTTGAGAAGCCACAAGGAATGGAAAGCGGTGGGGGCTGGGCCCGCCAAGGGGGGCTTGAAGGGGGGCTTGAAGCCCCCCTTGAAGGGGGGCTGAAGGGTCGGACCCTTGAAGGGGGCTTGAAGGGGGGGGTGAAGGGGGGAGGGGGGGGGGGGGGGGGGCGAAGGGTCGAAGGCTTGAAGGGGGGCTTGAAGGGGGGCTTGAAGGGGGGGGCTTGAAGGGGGGCTTGAAGGGGGGCTTCAAGGGGGGCTTCAAGGGGGGCTTCAAGGGGGGCTTGAAGGGGGGCTTCAAGGGGGGCTTCAAGGGGGGCTTGAAGGGGGGGCTTCAAGGGAAGCTTCACAGGGAGGCTTCAAGGAGGGCCTGAAGGGGAGGTTTGAGACGCGAGCCTAAACGTCGCGAAGAAGGCCCAGGTGCTCGGCCTCGTAAACTGCTCCCTGCAACCCGTGCGAAGCAAGCCCAGTTATTAGGCCGCTTGAACTGCTCCCTGGAACCTCGCGAAGAAGGCCCAGTTAGTGGGCCTCTCAAACTGCTGCCGGAACGTCGCGAAGAAGGCCCAGTTATTAGGCCTCTTAAACTGCTCCCTGAAACCCCTGCGAAGCAGGCCCAGATATTAGGCCTCTTAAACTGCTCCCTGGAACCTCGCGAAGAAGGCCCAGTTATTAGGCCTTTTAAACTGCTCCCTGAAACCCCTGCGAAGCAGGCCCAGCTATCAGGCCTCTTAAACTGCTCCCTGGAACCTCGCGAAGAAGGCCCAGTTATTAGGCCTCTTAAACTGCTTCCTGAAACCTCTGCGAAGCAGGCCCAGTTATGAGGCCTCTTAAACTGCTCCCTGTACGGGTTTCCGGGAGCAGTTTAAGAGGCCTAGTACCTGGGCCTTCTTCGCGCCGTTTACGCCCGCGTCTCAAACCCCCCTTTCGAGCCCCCCTTGAAACCTCCCTTTGCAGCTTCCTCTGATCCCCCCTTGAAGCCCCCCCTTGCAGCCTCCCTAGCCTCCACTAGAAAACATGGGGTCTTCGGCTTAGCCCCTTGCCACACGCGCTCCAGATGGGAGGCGTCGGGTACTCGCAGGCCGAAGCCGCTTCCCCTAGCCTCCCGCTACAAGACATGGGGTTCTTGGCCGAGCCCGTGCCACAACAAAAAAACATATTCAAGCCAAAAACATGCTACTGTACGTCATTGCGTCGTAAAAAGTCTCCACACCTCTGATTTTCGAACAATGAAAAACAAAAACAAAACAAGATTTCAGGGGGGTGGAATTTAAACTAAAATCCCTTCTCTCTTCTCCTCGGATTTTTCGAATAATGAAATACAAAAAACAAAAAAGAGTCGGAGGTGGAATTTAGAATACGTTCCCTTCCCTACAACAAGTAAATGGGGGGGCTGCGCCCCCCCCAACCCCCCCCGCTCTTTACTTCCAAAAAGTCTCCACTCCTCTGATTCTCGAACAATGAAAGACAAAAACAAAACAAGATTCGAGGAGGGTGGAATTTAAACTAAAATCCCTCTCTCTTCTTCTCTGATTTTTCGAAGAACGAAATACAAAAAACAGAAAAGTTCGAGTAGGACGACAAGAAGCAAGGAGGCATGGATTTTAGAACATTTTTTTCCTTGCTTCTACGGGAGGACGGCTCGAAAGATAATTCTCGACTTCTCTGTCCTTCTCCAGGCACCGCAGGACGACAAAGAACGAGGGGGGGGGACTCCTTTCTTCGACAGGCTACGCAGAACGACCAAAAAGAAGGGAGGAGGAGAATGTAGGGTGGAATTTAGAACAATTCACTTTCTCTTTCCTCTTCTAGGGGCTACAAGTCTCCTCGGGGGGAAATCTAGGCTAATCCTTGTTTCTCTCTTTTTCTACGGGCTTCGCAGGACGACGACAAGCAACGAGGGGGGCAAATCTGAGAAATCTTCTCCTCACTTCGTCGCAGGCGAAGGGGGGGGCCGCAAGCGGGGTTTCAAGGGGCCTGAAAGGGACCTCAGGAATTCCCAAACAATGTGCCGGTTTCCCCTCCGAAAGGGTACTAGAGCCCTCCCGCCACGTCAAGGCGGGGTGCCGTCGGGAGGGAAAAAAGGCCGGAGCGGCACAGGCGGAGGCCACAGTAAAGCTGGCGGTTAGCGCGGAGCGCGCAAAAGTTCACGCCGCGGCAGTCGCCGGCGAGGGGAGCACGGAGGGAAACGGCTTTGCTGAGTGGCTCGACAAGGCAGAAGACGTGAAGTTAAATCGGGCAGCGCCCGCAACGCAGGCATGTGAGTTGGATTTGTCACGCGGGGCAGCCGTCACACTGAAAGGAAGACAAGAAGACGCGCCGACCGCTACAGTCAGCAGCTGTCCAGTACGATATCTGTAGCGGTCGGGAAGAAGTGCTCCTCCCGCCGGTCCCACCGACGACCAAGACTAAACCGCACGGCTTGGCCGATTGCGATGTCAGGACAAGAGGCCCGTAAGCCGTGCACATAGCGCAGCGGCGGACGGCCATCCAGCATGTACTCAACAAGTACAAGCTCTGTCGGCGTCTGCCCCCGCGCTGCTGGCAGCGTTTTATCGCCGCTCACTCGACCGTTGAGACGCTCGTCCTGCGGCACATCGCCGGGTCTCGCGGCTGGACGCGTCCTGGTCACGCGGGCACGCACAAAGGAGCTGCAGCGGCTACAAGCAGACATACGCAGCAGTCGCAGCCGAAGGACCCTGCTGCTACACAAAGCCTAAAGCAGAGCCCCGAAGGACCCTGCTGCAAGTCTAAAGCAGAGCCTCGAAGAACCCTACTGCTACACGAAGCTTAAAGCAGCCCCGAAGGACCCTGCTGCTGCACTAAGTCTAAAGCAGGGCCCCGAAGGACCCTACTGCTACACGAAGACTAAGGCAGAGCCCCGAAGGACCCTACTGCTACACGAAGCCTAAAGCAGAGCCCCGAAGGACCCTGCTGCTGCACTAAATCTAAAGCAGGGCCCCGAAGGACCCTACTGCTACACGAAGACTAAGGCAGAGCCCCGAAGGACCCTACTGCGACACGAAGCCTAAAGCAGAGCCCGAAGGACCCTGCTGCAAGTCTAAAGCAGAGCCCCGAAGGACCCTACTGCTACACGAAGCTTAAAGCAGAGCCCCGAAGGACCCTGCCCTACTGCTACACTACGTCTAAAGCAGAGCCCGGAAGGACCCTGCTGCCACACTGACTCTAAAGCAAAGCCCCGAAGGACCCTGCTACTGCGACTACTACTACTACTACTACTACTACTACTACTACTACTACTACTACTACTACTACTACTACTACTACTACTACTACTACTACTACTACTACTACTACTACTACTACTACTACTACTACTACTACTACTACTACTACTACTACTACTACTACTACTACTACTACTACTACTACTACTACTACTACTACTACTACTACTACTACTACTACTACTACTACTACTACTACTACTACTACTACTACTACTACTACTACTACTACTACTACTACTACTACTACTACTACTACTACTACTACTACTACTACTACTACTACTACTACTACTACTACTACTACTACTACTACTACTACTACTACTACTACTACTACTACTACTACTACTACTACTACTACTACTACTACTACTACTACTACTACTACTACTACTACTACTACTACTACTACTACTACTACTACTACTACTACTACTACTACTACTACTACTACTACTACTACTACTACTACTACTACTACTACTACTACTACTACTACTACTACTACTACTACTACTACTACTACTACTACTACTACTACTACTACTACTACTACTACTACTACTACTACTACTACTACTACCACTACTACTACTAGTACGACGACTCCTACTACCACAACAACGACTACTATCACCTCTTTTACGACCACGACGACGACTGCGACCACCAGTAGAGAATGATCAGTTTGCAAGAGAAGAGTGGGGGCTTCAAGGGACTTAAGGGCTTGAAGGGCTTGAAGGGAGCTTGGAGCTTGAAGAGATTCTAAGGGAGCTTGAAGGGCAGACCAAAATGGAACAAAAAGAACACTGATCGATTTTCAACGCAACGTGGCAGTACCGTTGAAAAATGAAAGATTCAAAGGGGTTTTCAAGCCCCCCTTCAAGCTCCCCTTGAAGCCTTCCCCTAAGTCCCCCTTGAAGGTTCCCCCTTGAAGGCCCCTTCGACGAAGGTCGAAGCCCTCGGGCCCCCTTCAAGGGGAAACCTTTCAGAGGGACCCTTGAAACCCCCTTGAAGCCCCCCTTAAAGCTCCCCTTAAAGATTCCCTTCGCTGAAGAAGATCCGGTTGCACGGGCTCAAATTTGGGGCCAAAAACCGGAGCCGTCTTGCGGCCCCAAAAATGGAGCTCCGTAATGCAATTTAGAATTGAATTTAGTGGCTGTAAAACCGCAAGTCCAAAATGGAGGCCGTTCGGCTCCATTTTGGGACCGCAAATTCTTCCAATTTTGGCTTAATCTTGAGAAGGCCAGCAGGAATTAGGCCTCTCTCACTCCTTTCTAAACCCTCCGAAGCCATGTTAAGTTTCAGGGCTTGCTGCCGCTTCTGCTTCTGGCAACAAGCAAGGGTTCACGCAGGCGTTTTGTAACCTTAGCGTCCGTCTTCCCTAGTACCCAGCGCCCAGCAAATGTAACACGAGGGTTAATTGTACCCACCGCTCTTGATCAGACTCCACGTTCCTAAGTTGCTTGTTGCAAAAATACGGAACAATGCCCTGCTTCTTCAAAAAAACAAAACTTCTATGCCAATACACCGCAAAACATGCCACCAGCCATGATGTTTTAAGGTGAAGCTGTGTAATTTGGGCTAGTTCGCGCAACTCCAAATGTGGGGTCGAAAAATCTGAACAATTTGGACTTCGCGTGCGTGGGCCTTCCCTGTGCACGTTTCTCTTACGTTGATCACTTCCACAAGTACTTGCGGAGGTCGTGGTTTCCAGTTTTCCGCTTTAAGTGCTTGTCTGTGGGCTCCGAGTGGTTTTTTTTTTTTTTTTTTTCCTCTGGCGCCTCTTTACTACATCAGTAGCACAGTAGGCCGGTCTTGTTGGGCTCGACGAAAAGGGTGAAACAGAGTCAGCGCACACAACCCGCCAGACACAACACGAAACCACCAAAGAACAGACACCGAAGAAACAAAGCGAGCAATCGCGCTAAACTACTAGATACCCCACGGACTCAGTACTCGAGGTCGTCAATGAAGTCCCGGTTCACAAGGAAGCACGGAGCTTGTGGGGGAATCGCAAATTGCGACATTGCCAGATTCTCAAAACCACCATCATGTAGCCATTGGTGCGACAGCGGTTAATCAAACCGAGGTCATCAGAAGAGGTTCGGATCACGTACTCGTTGTCAAGAACAGACAACCGACACTCAATGGCGAAAGGATGTTGCAAGTCAGACTCCCTAGGGGGGATGAAAGATGTGCAAATGCCCCATGGTGGTCAGCCAGTGGGGACTTAACAGCAAGAACAATCAAGGCAAGACCGGCCCAGGGCACTCCATGGTGGTCAGCCAATGGAGTAGCTCCGAGCACAGAGTTCACCAGTCAACCTGGCGCACAAGTGCCCACCCTCGGAGGTGCCCGCGCACGGCCAGAGGGGGGGACGAGAGTAGCATCAGCTACTGATTACCTGGCGCACAAGGGCCCACCCTCAGAGGTGCCCGTGCACGGTCAGAGGGGGGCCGAGAGTAGCAGCAGCTACCGATTCATCGGGGAAAGTCCACGGCGAGTTATCAAACCCTTAACGCCACAGGGTTTTAATGACACCGAGGGACCTCCCAGTCCAGGCATCTCGCACAAGGCTACGCCACTTTAGCACTGGCCTGCGCATCGGCACGCATCAGGTCCCTTCACCCAAACCCGCGAGGTACGCCGGTAAGGAGACTGGAGGGCACACATCACCGTCATGCAGCCACCAATGCGAATACATTCAGCACCTGCCAAGGCCGTTCACGCGATGGTTTACAGTTTCGCCATCACAGATGGAGCAAAGTCGTGCCTCAGCACGGAACCTTGTAAGTGTCAACCTGTGTGTTCGGAAGTATAAAGTTGCCCCATGGTGGTCAGCCAGTGGGGACTTAACGGCGAGAACAAAGGGGTAGGACCAGCCCAGAGTACTCCATGGTGGTCAGCCAGTGGAGCCTCTCCGAGCACAAGCGCAACGTTCTGTTGACTCACAAGAGCTCGTCCGCCGGCCAAAGCAGGTTGGACTGCTTCGTTCCAATCAGAGCCATCAGGTAAGCCCAAGCAGGCGGGGACCCCACCTGCCCCACAGGAAGCGGGAGAGTCCCCCAGTCGAAACTTCGCACTCAAGGCCAAGCAACTATTTCCTTGGCCGGTGAGAGTTGAGGGTTCAATACCCAGAATCAGCTTGTCCAAGCCCCAAACCGACAGACGTCGGTGAGGAGATGCGAGGGCTCGCATCACGTTGGACGGCCAACAGGAGCGGTAGAACTTCCATTGTATACACTTTTTCACCGCATTGGCCTCTCCAGAGTCGTCATTCGGCCAAGAATACCACAAAGGGGAGGGTCGCATTGCCATAACTCACTGTGATCCAAGTGTCGTCTCGTCCCACAATAGCGATGGGGCAACAAGTGTGGGCGACAGCTGGGTCTCAAAGCCGAGGGGTTCTTGCAGTGCCATAGCACAGAAACGGCCACCTACCCGGTGCTGTGGGTTCCGAGTGGTAAGCGCCGGAGGGTTCAGACAGAAGTGAGAGAGAACTATTCTGATGGCCTTTTTCTGAAGGGTTTAAGCAGCAGTAAAAGGGGCCTACGTAATCCCTGCTGGCCTTTTTTCCGGAGGGTTTGGGCAGCACAGGGATTAGGCCTCTCAAACTTGCGACGGCGCGTCCAGGTACGTACTCGTTCCCGGTTAAATCACTGAGTGGGGGTTGATGAGCAAGAGCTGCCTCCAATGCAGGCCATGCCCAGCCATACGCGTTCCCATACCACCCTCAGATGGCCATTGCTCCCGGCGTTCGGACTGGGATGGCCCCTGGCAATAGACAGCAAATTGTCATCTGAGGGCTTCTACTGACGCCTCGCGAACGCGCCTTTAAGTCCCTCCATGGCATGCTGCCTAGCGTGATGTGAGCCCTCACATCTCCTCGCCGATACATGCCGCAAGACTACCTCGGAATTGGTAAGATTTACCGGCGGGATCGCAGAATTCAATTTCCAGACTGCTTGACTCAAACTTTCTTGAAAGAGGCGATTTCCAGAATCTTCTATGTCTGTGCTATTTTTGGTCTGACTTGGAAATTTTGACTGCGCGAGTAAGGCAGTTGAACAGTTGAGTGGAGTTTGGAGTTGAAAGTGGCGCGGCTGGCGGCGATGGATGGCAGACGGCCGGGAGGGCCGGATGACGGCCGGGAAGGCGGGTTTTAATCGTTTTTGTTGAAGATGGTTGTTGGTTTGCTTCGACCGTCCGAAACTGGACAGGCCGGCCGGCCCGGCCGGCCTGGCCAGCCGCGGCCGCGGTCGGCAGGAGGCCGGCTGGTCGGCCGGACGGGGCCGGACCGGGCCGGACCCGGACTCGGAAGGCAGAGACTGATGGCTGATGGAGTCAGGTTTTGGGACGCACTGCATCCGATCATCCACGGATCATCCACGGCAGTCACGGATTCACTCGAGTCACGGCAGTCACGGCAGCCCATTTTCTTCCGAAATCTCCAGCTATAAGATCGATAAGTTTAAGAATGACAATGACAAGAAGATTCAAATTATTACACACTTGCTTCGAGTTTGATGATCCGATGATGTTCGATGACTTTATGATTTATGAGTCTATGAGTTCCGATGAGTGAAAAATTGACCGAATGGCCAAGTTCTGACCACCAGGTTGGGCTTTTTTCGGTACTGTTACTGTTCAGTGAGGTCAGTGTTCACTGTCTGTTCATGATCGAATCAAGAGTTCAAGAATCATTATCATTGATTCTGACTCTGATTCTTATGAGTCTTATGATCTTATGATTCAACCAATTCAGATGTCCAGGAAGTTCGGTTGGGAAGGCTGCGGCGGGAAAAAGCCAGAGAGTCGGTCGATTCGTGAGTCGTCCGTGTGTGAGAGAGTGGATTTGATCACTGGATATGATTGGATTGGTGTTGAGGTTTCGTTTTCGATTTCGAAGAATGATTGAAGGATTGAATTCTGTGACTTACTAATCATGATTGATTGAAAATGCGTGTCAATGCGTGTCTTGCAGTGGAAAATGCTGGACTGGAAAACTGCCTGACTTCGACGACCCCGATGGCGTCGGCGTCGACGTTGACATCGACGTCGACGTTGATGGCGTCGGTGGACGGACGTGACGTGACTCGACATGATTATTGATTATCAGTGAATCATTGATGATCATCGATGTGACGGACGGAAGTGACGTATCATGAAAAGACAAAGATCATTGACTATTCGCAATTCATGAAAACCCGTGTTTAACATGACGGCGTGATGGATGATGAATGATGAGGACGAGGAATGGTTTTCATTGATGATTGGATATGGATCGATGAGAAATTTGGTTGGCCATGTTGATGATGAATCTTGGACATTGCCTTCCTGTGTGATTTGAGCGGCACCGACGCCGCCGCCGCCATGCCGCGATGCCGCGCCTCATTTGGAGTCTGACCCAGATCGGTGACAGTGCGTCTGTGATGCCGGTGATGCTCGCCTTTGCTCATTGCTCGCTGATGCCTTGTGTTTTTTTTCGAAAGAGTATTCTAGCTTGTCCCGCCGACGTTTGCCTGTAACATTTTGCTAAAGCGTTTTCTGCGATTTCGCCGGGGTTGCTTCTTTTTGGTTTGTTCAGGGCACTCTAACCCCTTCAGCCCCGCAGGAGGTCGTCTGCCCTGCGAGTGATTCAGTGACCCAGAGACTCAGTGACTGAGTGCTCCCTAACGCGGCCCGCCGCAGCCCTGCTTTAACACTCCTACTCAGACCGTCCGACCCACTGCTCCGCTTCCTTCAACCATGTGGACTAGGTGTAGGATACATCGGACTCATCCGACAGAATGACAGAATGACAGAATCTGCCAGGGCTGACATAGCAGCGCACAGTGCGGCAAGCATGGCTCGGCAGCATACTTAGCGACTTGAGCGATGCAGCAGAGCAACAGCCACAAGCAGCCGCGGGCCGTGCCACGGTGCATGCCACGGCCAGGCCAAGGCGGCCAGGGCCACGGCCACACCACGGCACCACGTAGGCAGGCACTTCACTTAAGTGACAGCGGTAGGGTAGGCAGGCAAATAGACAAAGATGGCGAGCAAGTTTTGAGGTTAGGTTGTGCTTCTCAGAGCTCTTGCGATTGGTAGGCCGCCCGCCCCGCCCCACCCCGCCCCACCCCGCCCCACCCGGGCCCCACCCCGCCCCTGCGAGACTGCGAGATCCTTACTTCCCACTTCCCACTGCCCAGGTTAATCGGTTCATCGCGTCTTCACGTCGCGATGCTCAGAGAGTTAGTGGGGTCAGTGGGGTTCTTCGGTTCTTCTGGGGTTGCTGGGCCGATGGGGTTCTGTGCACTGGACACTGGACAGGCACCCCCCCCCCCCCCGCCCATAACTCGAGTGCCCCGCAATCCCACCCGAGAAGTCGCCCCTGCCCCGTGCCTTTGTGCCCAGGTCATCTTCGTGATCATCGACCAGGCGACCAGCAGCGTTTCCGTGCAGAGCGCTGAGGCGCCGAGTGAAGTTCTAGGGCCATCAAGGATTTGTCGTGTCAGATTCAGATTTGCGCCGACTCACTTCTTCGCCTTCGCAACTTCTTATACTTCTTGTGCAGTGCAAGGCTTGAGTTGTGGCAGCTTCTGTGGGGATTTCACGTGGTAGGAATGCAGGTACGGTACGAGTCGGTAGCCGTGTGAAGGAGTGCAGGCATAGGCCTCCCGCCCCGGCCCCCCGGCCCCCCGCCCTGTAGGATCCTTGCCTCCCGCTGCCCAGGTCCAGGTCCTTCTTCGCGTCTTCGCGTCGAGATGCTCAGAGGATAATGGGGTGGGGTTCTTCGGACTTTGAAGGGCTTTTTGTGGGGTTGCTGTGTGACCCTTAGCCTAATCCTGAAATGATCTACACCCCGGATCATCCCTGTCTGGAACCTCTGCTCCTGACGGTAAACCCTGGGACCCTGAGCTTCATACTCATCTGCTTGTGCTTCTGCGCTGCTGCATGGCATGCTTCCTTGCTTCATGTCATGATCTTCTGCCTGCGAGCGCGGATGACAATTAAGAGAAGAGAAGGCAGGCAGCACTCGCGCAGGGTCCGCAGGCATGCGACGGGTTCGGGCTTCTACAACGAGGAACGCACAAGGAGCTTCGGGGTATCAGTGCACACGCAGGGCGTTTGGCAAGCCTATGCGGGGATGAACAAAGGACATGCTGGCCCCAGCGAACTGGAGAAAGAAATCTGCACGCGCTCGCCGACAGTGCCCCCGCCCAGCGTCGGGCGTGCTGTCAAAGCATGCTGCGCAAAGTCCTCATGCATCAGGAAGACCCTTGAACCCGGTGTGGCCAAGAGCATGAAACGCCTTGCACGGGGAATCCAAAGCAACGACATGCTTTACTTTGCAATGCAGCAAAGGCAGGTAACCGTTGAACTCAAGAAGGATACGACGCTGCAGTGACTTCACGCTCAAGACAGAATCCACCTCCTCACTGAGCTCCAGAAGTGCCCAAGCAAAAACATGCCCACCGAGCTCTTATCCAAAAGCAGCGCATTGAAGTCATAGCCACAAGTTTCCAGTGCAGAGCAGAGGAGCTGCTTCATTTCTGGAATGTTGTGCACTGCGGCGGACCGGACACGCTTTCGGCTGTGCTTCTCGCGTTTCTCATACGCGTGGGCTGACACGAGCCATACTGGCAGGAGTGTGCACATCTCTCCCTGCTGTGGTTTCTGCGTTGCTGTGCACCGGAACCTCCACAAGAGATTCTACTTCAGCTCAACACGACAGCTGTCGTTGCAGGCGTGCTGTCTGTGGACAAAAATGGAGCAGCCATTCCCCAAAATTGGGAGCCCGAAAACAGGGCCCAATCAAAGCTTCCAAAATTGGACCTACTTGTTGGCAGAAAAAGAGGAGGTCTTTTCATTGTTTTACATGCTTGGGTCCCAAATTATGACCCCAAAATGGACCCAAAATTGGAACCCCAAAAATGGGTTCAAAACTGCTCCTGCAACCACCTGCAAATTCCAACAAAAGCACACGCACACACAGACACACTTGCAGGACATGAAGAACAAGAATTGCAAAGCTGGTCTCATCGGACTGCAGTCCCACCCTCCGGCCCGTGCCCTCATGCCCAGGTCATCTCTTGATCGTCGACTTGTCAGTGAGCGCAGAGGCCTCGGAGTGCCCTGTTCTGATGCAGGGGGTTGATCTGGAGTTCAAGGCCTTCTAGACATTCTGAGCTTCTTAGATCATGGCTTCCTGATGCAGTACAGGGCGAGGTTTGCAGGCTTCGTAAGGTGTGCTTGGAGCTGGAAAACTTTGTCCACAAACAGACACGACTGGTCAGGAAGTTATGGGCCCAGAAGGATTCAAGGATTTGGCCCATCAGATTTGTGAGTGGGGCTGGCATGCTCCTGGACGGCCAAGCTTGTGACCGTGATGTGGAGCGATTCCGAATGGAAGTAGCCGTGCAAACATGTGAGACCCAGGCACGGCTTCTCGAAGACATTGCAGCTGGCAAGGTTCTTGAGTTGCAGAGCCAGGGCGGTTCCAGAAGATTCAACATTGTTTGCTTTGTGGTTTGCGTTCGATCTAAAGAGTGACGCGTCGTTGCGCCGCGGATTGCTTCAAGCCTGCACCTTGATGTTCCCAGGAACACAGCACACATTCGTTCGCGAGGCAATCGCGTCGGAGCGGCTGCCGCTGCCGAGTCAGAGCGTCCTTGCTCAAGCTCGCTTCTTCCTTGACTGTGCGCTCATGTGCAATGCGGCAAAAGCATTCCGAGATGTCTCATCCGCTGACCAATGCAACTCATGTTTGCGATGCTCATGGTGCTATGTATGTCATGGCTGATTCATCTCCGCAGAGTGGTGTCAATTGGTTAATGGTTCAGGCTGAGCATGCTGGCGTTCCACTTCTGCAAGAAGAAATCGAATCCGAGAGCGCTTGTGCAGAGATGCTTTGCAACAATCTTCAGCGACATCCGATGGTGCCCGTAGGTCAAGACTCAGGTCGAGCGTCCATGTGGCATGAGTTGCACGCTCTGTACCACAGCTTCTTTCTGGAATGTGGAGAACCGGCACTTTTGGCTGAACTCGCAGCTTCGATCATGTCCATTACATCAGATCGTGGGACAGAGGCAGGCTTTGCACAGGCTCACCCCGTTCCCTTCAACATGTTTTTCCCGCATTACGATCAGACTAAACTCGTTTTCGAAGAAGATGCCGTCGGGATTGGGTTGGAGGATCCACCACATGCAAGAGACGGAAACGCGCCAGAGGCGGAGGCAAATCTTGCATTGCCAGGTGAGCCAGCTGAGCAGGCTGAGCCAGCTGAGCCAGCTGGGCCAGCACCAGAGGCGGCGCCGGCCGCGGCGGTGCCGTTGCTGACCATGCAGTCTGCGTTGCCCACGCCCGGATGCCTTCATATCGTCCACAACGCCACGCGCAATATGCTTCATGCGATGCCCCACTTTGCAGAAAAGGTCAAGGCCTCCTTTGCAGCTGTGGTTGATGTTCTGCACAGTGCGTACACCCGGCAAAGGTTTGTGGCAACTTGCTTGAACGGACCTGAAGCGCATGCATTTAGAGTCAAGTTTGCAACCTTTCCGCACACTGTTGTGAAGTGGAGGTTTGGCACATTTGCTGCTGTTTGCAAGGACTTGCTTCCGTTGGAAGTCCCGTTGAGGCGGTACTGGAGCTTGGCATCCATGCGGTTTTATCAGCCGGGTCAGCAGGCTCATCCTGCAGCTGCGGATGTTGGTGCACCTTTCGGTGATGGCCACTTGCACGGTCCCAACTTGGACGTTGCCAGTGAAGCAATCTGGTCAGCGACTTTCTGGAGCTATGTTCACATGGTCGCGGAACTTGCGGACTTCGTGGGCCATGTGGAGAACTGGTTTCAGTCTTGTCCGTGCCACAGCACCGAGACCAGTGAGCGCAGGCTTCGCCACTGGTTCCGTCGGGGTTGCCCTTTGCGCGGCTTGCGAGCTCCGGAGCTGGCGGCGGATTCTTTCGAGCCTTTCTTGCGTGAGCTCTCGGCCTTGTCAGCGGCTGCGGTCGCACTCACTTGCCGAGCGACCACGCCTGCTGACAAGGCATGGATCCTTGAAGACTTCGAGTGTGGCCGGCAGCATCTCTTGTTCTCCTTCATAATGCAGACTGCTTGTTGGAGCCATCTCCCGCACAAGCTTTGCGCAATTGGCCACTCGTCGCCGGAGATTGCACGCATGAACGGTGCAACCTGCCTTCGCATGTGGGCCAACATGTCGCCAGAAGAGAAAGCCAGCTCTCACAAACTCACTCAGTTGATGCTTTCCCGAGGCAACACGCTTGAGCAACAGTTGAAAGCTTTTGTGCAAGGCACGTCGTTGTCTGCTTTGCCTGAACTTGCGCGAATGGCTGCACGGCTGAGATTCATTCCACTGTCTGAAAAGCGCATTGAAGGAAGGCATGCTTTCGTTCACAAGGTTTTGAAGAAGGCTTCCAGCGCAGGTCCAGTCTTCATCAGCATGGCTGAGAGGATGCCGCTGTTGATTGAGTGGTCCAAATCAGATGCTTCTTTGGTGAGTGTTTTGGCCCAAGCCGCGGACCAACTTTATCATCCTTTGAAAGCTGCTGTGACGTTGGATCTTTCAGGCCATCTGGACTTGGCACCCATCCTTGCAGATGTAGTGACCCCGCGGTGGAATGGGCTTTGTACTGTTTGGGGCACAACGCACAAGTACTCCAAGCAAACGAAAAAAGTAGTGTATCACTTCGATGAAGCTTCGCAATTTATGGACATGACCGATGTTGCAGATGGGAAGCACATTCGTATGAAGAGCAAGCTGCTTTTCAAAAGCTGGTGGATAGCCATGATGAAACCCGCGTGTACTCCATTTCTGGCCAGGAAGCCCGAAGGTTCAGATCCCTTGTGAGTGCAGTGAGAGACTTCGGCCCAGACAAAATTGATAGTGGATGCCCACGGCATCTTCGCTGCAGGTTCTCAGCAAAGGCGGGTTCAGCAGTGTGCAAGTTTGGAAGCTCGACTCGAAGCTTCGCTGCTTCTGGGGTGGAGGGTTCCAGCATGGCGTGCCCGAGCCCTTGAGTGAAGAAGATCTGCATGCTGCAGCTGATGCGCTTGTTCAGGCTGGTGCATTTCCAGGCAGTGTGAAAGGCCTTACTTGAGGTGTCTGCGGTCAGCGATGATGTTCGTGCTGGCCTTGAGCACTTCAAAGATTTGGGCCTGGCTGCAATCTCTGCTTCAGGCCTGTGGCAGATGACAGAACAAGGTGTGTCTTCCTTGCGCGTGGCCATGTGCTTGTCCAAGGCAGAGGACTTGGTTAACTTGGAGGAGAGTCTTCCCATCTCGGACGGACTGAATCAGCATTGCTTTTGTTCCTGAAGCAGGAAGGGTGGCAGTTGTATCAGTGGGTCAGCAAAAAGGAAGGTGCAAAACCAAAGCCGCATCCCATCCCCACAATGCAGCCCCCCGCGCCGAAGCGTATGTTTGTGAATGCTGGTCGTGTCACAGTTGGGCAAGCTTACCTTGCTGCTCAGTTTCTCAGCAGCTGGAGTTTCTTGCATTATGCGAGAAGCAAGGCTTGACAGCCATTCCTCATTTACAAGGCGACAAGTACTACGAACAGTTGCTCCAGAGCAGGCTGAAAGCACAGAGTGATGCGCTCGATTTCCAAGGCGATGCTTGTGACTTTGAGTTGCGGGCCAAGCCGCAGCCATCCAGGAAGCAACCCAAGGCTTCTACAACTGGTCCGGTTGAGAAGAACCCTTCAGCCCATTGCTCAAGAGTTGCTAGACCAGGGGCAAGATGCTGCAAGCCCGAGGGCCAAACGCCCTCTCTTGCTTCTGATAGAACGCGTCCACTCCAGCTTGCCAGCAGCAGTGCCGCATCAAGCTCAAGAGATCCTGCCCCCGGTTTAGGTGGTTTAGTCTCCTTCCCTATGCCTGTGCCCGCGCCCGACTCACTCGACCTCGTGCCAGCAGTTCCGGAATCTGCGGCTCCAGCACGGCGCGTGCGAGGCAAGACAGGTCCAGATCCTGGCTTTGGTCAGGGTGGACATCGGTTTGCAACATTCCGCCGGCATGAATCCTTCAGGTGGGGCTGCGTGTCCTTCAAGTACAAAAAGGGTTCTGAGAGTGTGTGGCCTGCGTACCAAGCAGGCACGCGCAGTTCTTGGAAAATCGCTTGGGATTGTTTTTTCTGTAAAATTTTGGTTGGGTCAGAGAACATTGGCAAAAACCGTCAGAAAGGCTGTGTTCGAAGAAATTTGGGCCATTTGTCCTTGTGGGACTCAGCTGGAGTCGGACTAGGTCGGATTTGGAGGGAGCCCGTCCTGGCTTGGGGGGTTTGGGGGGGGTTTCAGCTGCACGGGAAGCTCACGGAGGCTCACGGAGGTTCACTGAGCTGCAGGGCGCCTCACGGAAGTTCACGGAAGTTCAGGGCAACGGCACGGAAGCCAGACGCTACCCCGGCACGGAAGCTCACGGAAGCTCACGGAAGCTCACGGAAGTGCCGGTGGCCACAGGGGACCCTGCCGGGCCCTGCAGACAAGCCTTCCTCCAGGACCCACCGGAGCCCCCAAAACAGCCAAAACTAACAGAAAAAGAAGGAAAACCTCGGATCTCAGAAAACCAACCGGAAAAGCAATCCCAAGCAAAATTTTGCTTGCTGTTGATCCGAACTGGTCTTCTTGCAAGCATGCTTAAGTTGCCCAAGTTGTGTAAGGTGTGAGAGATGTTATTATTGAGGCAGAGAGGTCAAAAGAGAGACTCAGAGAGAAAGCAGTTGACGGTGTCGGCTTTCAGAGAAGGGATAAGATTCAGTACTTCAGAAGAGAAAGATGGGTAATTTCACGTGAAGATCACGAGATTCTTTGAAGTGAGGCGTCTAATCACATTGGGTAACACACTGAGTACACGGAGTAGGTGGGAATCATATCAGCAGAAGAGGTACCAAGATCTCATATGACAAGAAGACAAACTGAAGAATTCCAACTTTTATCATCGCTTTCGTGTCCGAGCATTGGGAGCTCTAGAACTCCGAGAGCAGGCAACAATGCTCTAGTGTGAAAGCACACACACGATCATGCAATATAAGGTGTGCTCCGCAGCCTTCGCAAGCCCCTAGCAGTGTTCCCGCGGCCTGGTGCACAATGCTCTGCAAATCTTGACAGTCTTGACGGCAATGTGGAAAGGAAAGTAGGTAATCCGCATCATCGCATTCAAGTCTCCATTCAGCAGTGGCAGTCGGCAGCCTCGGTCAGCCTCGGTTAGCCTCGGTTGATGTGTCCTTCGGTTGCTGCTGCTCTGCGCAGGACAGTGTCTGTAAGAGCATTACGGATCATTTTCCCAGTGAAGTCTGCAATTCTCTTTGCAAAGCCGCAAGATCAAGTAAGCCAGTCTAGTGGGAATGTCAGACCATGACCTCTGCCCCGGTCTCGTACTGGCCATTCGCAGGAGGTTCCTCCGCGTGGTTGGTGGCAGTGGCAGCGGGGGCCGGAGCTCTTTCTTGAGGCTGGCCTGTGGTTCAACGATTGTTCTGTGTTTGGGGAGCAGCAGGAGTTTCAGCACAGGGTCGATATGGGTGCAAGAAGGAAGGCTACTGCGATATCACGATAGGTAGGGCGAAGCTTTCTAACTCTTGAAACTCCTGCCCCCAGCTGCAACTCTGCTGCTCTGCCCGACTGTGCACCTGCAGCGCGTGATTCGCTTGGAACATAATGCTGACTCCCCGGCTCATGCAGCTGAACTGAACGCTTTGTGGTCTTAGAAGCAGTGGTGGATGTCGCAAGTTCACAATCCTGATGCAGGGGGGGGGGGTAATGTTTGCGAAGCTGAGTTGCAATAGGATTGGAGTGCTAGGCGCATAGCGGAAATACACGGGCAGCTATAAAATCGTCCTTTCTGCTTTCTTCAGAGCAGAGATGAAGCGCGGAGCATCAGCCATTTTTTCGGAATGCCATGATGACAAGCAGGGTGACACTGTGTCGAAAGCCTTGAAGCAGCATGACATTGAGGACTCCAATGCCACTGCCAAAGCTCCCTCCGGCCCATCCAGTCTGCGCGACGCATTCAACTGGCCCGTCGACATGGTTGCTGTCATCCTTCAGGATGAAAGTCGGATGGCCCGCTTGAAGGAGTCATTGCACTCCACATGGAGATTGACATCGAACTACTCTGGCCTGTGTACAGAGGAAACTGCTTTCCAGGCATTGCGGGCAGGACTTCGTGCACACGCAGAAAAATTGGGGCTGCGTGATGAGAAGGCTGAGGTGCTGCCCGTGGAATTTCACAGCGCTTGTGACGCAGACGGAGTTTGCCAAGGGTTAGCTTTGGGGATTCCGGGCTCACGCCAGGCCCAGCATTACTTCCAGCAGCTGGATGATGTTCTGGTCAGTGAGGTGCAGCAAGAGTTGAATGCAATGGAGCAGTCAATGCCATCGATAAGGGGAAACATGTCCAAGGATTGTCGCGCAGAAGTGCTTCAACAGCGTGTTGACGCATATGAGGCCATGGGAGAGTATTTGCTGCAGAGGAGTTCGGAGCCAGAACCCATGGTGAAGGCAGAATGCTTCTGTGTGAAACACCTCCAGGAATGCAGGCTGAATGCATCCACTGCTCAGGCTGCCCAGTCTGCCCAGTGCTCTCCAGGAGCAGACGCAGAGTCGAACGCTGCCAAGGACCATTCCCTGGAAGTGGCAGGGCTCACATGCGTGGCGTTTTCCTCCTACGGCAAACATGAGGGGCTTGGCCATGAGTCCATGCGACCTTTCTACACATGGTGTGTCCTCATGCGATTTCGCAGGCCACTGCTTTTGATCATGGAGTCAGCCAGTGCATTTCCGAAGGGTAAACTGCAGATGTTTCTGGAGGACTTGTACCATTTAGAATTCGTGGATCATCCGGGGCCGTGTTTCCACGGCTGGCCCATCCGAAGGCCCAGAATGTACTGTTTGGGCTTTCTGCGTTCACAGGTGACCTTTGTGGGGAGTGTTGCCGAATACACGGCTTTGTTCAGAAGGACAGTGGAGATGGATGGGAATGCTCTTTTTTTCCTTCCACACGACCATGCCGAGATTGTGCAGGAGTTTCAGCTGCTCTGCAAAAGGCGAGGTTTCCAGATGGCCGATGAGATGAGCCAGCAGTCCTGGGACCGCTGCTACCCCGCCAATCAGCAGAGCATCTTGCAGCAACATCGAGCTCGCATGGCGAAGAAACATGGTGATACCAACGAAGACGAAGCTTACATTCTAGACTTGGACCAGAACTTCGGCTTCGCTCAAGCAGGTCCGTGGTGGCCTTGCGTCATTACGCATGGCACGATTCATAGTTTGCAGAAGGGAAGGCATGCGACTGTGTCCGAGTTGTTTGCCGCCCAAGGATTCCCGACAGACCTCTTGTTGAAAGCGCCTTACAGCCCTGCATTTCTGGAAAAGGTCCAGGCATCCATTGCAGAACGTGATCCTAGATGGTCCAAAGCAGTTTGGCACAAGATGATCGGAAATGCGATGTTCGTGCCAACGCTCGGTTCCATGATCTTGTATGCGTTGAGCAGCATAGAGTGGCAGCCGGCTACTTTGTTCACCATGAAGTCAAGGCTGACTTTCTCTTTTGAAGACAGCCAGCACCAAGAAGATCTGACAGGAGAGATGGCAGCCGATGCTGGGTTTTGAGTCTGACGCGGGTAGGATAGCTTGCTCACGGCAACAGCGAGAATAATTTGATAAGACTTCTTCTCCCTCAGAAGGTACCATAGTTGTTCAATATTTCAGATTCTGACTACGGATTGAACTTTGTAGATGCTTTGCAAACCAAACAGTGCAGAAAACCCGAAAGCCTTCGTGCATTTTGCAGACGAGAAGGAGTGTGCTAGTCTTCATATTGTTGCAGCGCCCCGCTTTGCTGAAGCTGGAGCACGGAAGCTTCAACCTGCAGAGGTGGCAGAAATGGAGAAACGAGAGCGTGCAGCAGATCCATGGACCGTGCAGTCGGCAGTGTAGACAGTGTAGGTGCTGTGCGGTTTGGCTTTCTGTTCCTGCGCAAGTACATCCGTAGTCAGCAGAGTGATTAGTCGCAGTGCGAGCTGGTGAGCTATAGCGACTGTGAGTTCGAAATGTCACAACGGTCAATCTCAGTAGCAAGCATGAAAGTTTCTTGCGGTCTTGCTGTAGTGGGCAAAGTTTGGTAATGGTGATGTCCTCGGTTTGCAAAGGAGTCTCTTGATTGATGTCGTAACAGGAAAAGAGCCCGGTTTAATTGTCTTTGTGACTCTTATATGAAGGAATATAATTAGAACTTATGGCAGCGGGGCTCTGAATATGCAATCGCTGCAATTGATCGTACTGCAAGCTAGTTGAAAATTTTGGAGGCCGTCGTTGACGTGAGCTTCATCGTCTCCAGCCGGCTTCTCGGATTCCTCGGCTTCCTTAGGCATTTCTGCAAACTGCAAACGACTTGTGTGAGGTTGATATTCACGTGGGTTCCAGCCCCTCCCTCGATCACCGTAGCAGTAGGGATAGAGCAGCTGATCTTCAACAGTGTCGCGGGAGTCGTAGCATGGCCAATCAGTGTGCAGTCGCAGTTCATGGCGAAGTGGGGAAGTGTGAGATTCCACGATTGCTTCACTCACGTCACTTGAATGTTTGCGTCGGCGCTTCAAGACATGCGTTGCCAGCTCGAGGCGTGGACTTCGGCCTCATCGCCTTCCTCATTCACATTCTTTCACCCTGGGAGGCCCTCTGTCTGGCTGAAGGGAAGGGATCCGTTAGAGGGGCACAAAAATGAGACAGTGCATTATTGTTTGGATTTGTTCGAAGGATACAGCGTAACATCATTTTAGAACATAGCTTCGACATGGCTGAGGCAATAGTGAGCTAAGGCAAGCGCTATTACCGGTGTAGAGGGTTAGTGGAGGGAATGGGAGACAATGGGAGATCGTAGTTTGTAGCCGGCGCTCCGGTGAGGGGACGACAGCAGTTCCGTTCATTTGATCACGGCTGCTGCTTTGCACTGATTAATTTGTGCCGTGTGTCGCTGGAGTGCATTGATGTCAGAGTGGAAAGCTTCTGGCTGAAGTTGTGCGCAGACTGTGTAGACGTGACGTCGCCCAGTCACCCGTTGCAAGCCTTGGGCCTTAGAGTTTCCAGAGATCATGTCCGACTCCGTCACGGAGGGCCTGGAAGGTCAGAAAGTCTTCGAGCCCAGAAAGAGGTTTCTCGATCTTGACGAGGAGGACGGGAAGAGGCCAGAGGAGCGAGACATGGAACTGGCATTCTCCGAAGAGATGGAGGAGTCGTTTCTGGGCCTGCCGGGCTTGGGTGAGACCAATCCTGCAGACGGGCGCCAGGCTGACCCTCCCAAGCAGCCCGCAGAAGCACTCCCAGCAGGCGGCCAGAGCAAGATGGCCAAGATGGCGCCCCTCCCCCTGGCGGTGGAATCGGCGCAGGGCTTGCCTCAGGGATCCAAGCGGAAGTCGGAGGTGTCAGACCGCATGTGTGCAGTCTGTCTTCTTGTTGCCGCGATCCCCAAGTTCCTCTTCTGCAAAATGTGCAAACGTGATGTGCAAGCTTGCAAGGCTGATGCAGAAAGGGAGGGGAGACTTGCGCATTGGACCCGTCTCACGAAGACGGCAGAAGGGCTTCGCCACTTGATCCTCCACTACCAAAAAACATGTCCGTCGCGGGGACAGGGCGTTCGCCGTGACAGCTTTGATTGGGCGAGTTACTGCAGGAAAATCTTCACGACAAAGCAGAATGTAACTGGCAGCCTTCTGCAGTATATGGATTGGATCGAATGGGAGAAGCATGCTTTGTCCAAAGGGAAGACTCCGAAAGAGGCATTTGACCAATGGCAGGATTGGGAAACCTCAAACGAGGACTACGACTTCAAGGGAAGGAAGGACTACGAAAAAAGATTCGCAGTCCCGGTCCAAGACTATGTGAGGAAGGAGACGATCACTGGTGAGAAAGAGGCCTTTTGCTTCGGGTTTGAACGGGTTTGTTTGTAGCAAGTTTGTGGCTTTGCAAAAACCTGTCGCTATGAGTCGTGTTGCCGTGCTTTGTTGCTGGACGGTCGTCGCTGCGTTTTCGGCATTGTCATGTTTCATGTCAGAAGTTGAGAAAGAGATGAATTTTTCAGGGGACTAGGGTGAGGACGGGTCATGTGTTGATTGTACGGTGCTTCAAACTGTTCAGGAAGTCAGCCACGGCTGCAAAATGAAGAAGGGCAAGGAAGCAGAGGCCTTGGTTGACTCATGCCATGGAATGATCCGGAGGGCGAAGGATACCGCCCACGGATTTGACTTGCAGCCATTCAACTTTGGTAAGGCACAGCAAGAAGCAGACGCGGAGCTCGAATCACCCGAGAAGTCTGGCGGCCTCGGTTGGGATGCCAGTTCGGAAGCTCGTTTTGACGGTGACCTTGCCAGTCTTGCTGGGGATCAGGCAGCTGCTTCGAGAACTGGGGGTGCTGAGGAAGATGACTCGGGCAAGGGCAAGGGCAAGGGCAAGACCAGGACTCGAGATGTCGGTCGATTCCGGGTCTCCAGCTTCGAGAAGCAGCGAAAGATTGTGACCAATATCGAGCAAGAGGGAAAGAATGCCTTGAAGTCAAGTCAAGAGGCCTTGCTTGAGAACGATGGTCGGAAGGATCAATTCAGCCACTTTTTCGAGATCGTGACTGTGCGCCAGAGTTTGTTGCAAGCCATCCTCGACAAGTCGCAGGATGATTTCAAGGCGCATGTCGAGGGCATGGACTCGAAGTGCCTTTCCTTTCAGCCAGTGCCGAAGGATATCCTCATGAAAACATGGGTCCTGCAGGGTTTGAAGGAGAGTCTTGAAACCATCATGCAAAAGACGACAAAGTCTGAGATCGAGCTCCTCTGTTCCGGAATGTCAGACCAGGCTGCGATTCACATTCAGCTCCGCAACTCCCTGAAGAATTCCACCCGAGACCTTGACAATGCCATCAAGGCAGATGCGAGGAAGAAGGAGCGCGAAGTTGAAGCAGCAGCCAAGAAGGCTGCCAAGAAGAAGCAGACAGCAGATGGGGCAGCCGCAGCTGCAACACGCAAGGCTGCAGCGGCTGCAGCAAAGGATTGCGAGAGGGGTGTGACGATCCTCAGCACCTATTCGGACAAGTTGAAGTTCAGCTGGTTCCCGAGGTTTCCCGATGTGAGCAAGTTCAAGGCCAGGTTGGAGGAAGCCCTCGACGCTGCGAATGCAAACCAGGCGGCGCTTCAACTTGTAGCCGATGTGGGTGGTGGCAGCGTGCCCTTCGTGATCTCCAACATGCCTGAGATCGCAAAGCTGGTTCAGGAGAGCCCTTCCCTCCGTTGCATGGTGACAAATTTTGGACACCAGTTTCCAGGAACACAATTGTGCAGGGCTTCGGGTAGGGCCCAGTGCCCAGCCAAGATGGACGAGCCCGGCGGGCAGCTTCTTAAGATGATGATGGAGGCCGCTCCCTTTCGCAAGGACAGTGCGGTGCTAGACGAGCCGGGCTACAAAGACTTGGCGCCCATCCTCCAGATGGCGCTGTTTGGCTTCACACCGGAGATGTCGTATGTGGGGTTCGAAGAGCGTGGAATAGGGCAACTCCGATACGTGTTGCAGGGCAGCAGGCGAGTGATCACAGCATCACCTCGGGCCATCCAGGATCGGTTCAATGCCGGCGGCGATGCAGCTTCATCGGTTTCGGACATGATCAACATTTGGAAGTTCATCGACCTGGCAAAGCTGACTGACTGCTCTTACATGTTCGCAGGGGTTCAGAAGGCTGGCTCGCTCATGTACATTCCTCCAGGGTGGCTTGTGGCGGAGGAAGTCGTGAACGGGGAAAAGCTTGTTGGTTTCAGGGTTGGCGTCCTGCCAAAGCATACGGATGCATGCGTGAGGGATTTCAACGCGTTCCTCAAGTTGATCCCGCAAGGACATGCGTATCAAAAACTTGCAACGCTGGCTCACAAGTGCATCGCACAGCAGGCGGCGGCAGCTTGAAGCTTGGGCGAAGTTGGGCTTGAGGTTCGCAGTGGGCCAAGAGCCAAGGGGTCAAGGGGTGCAAGCATCAAGAGCAGGGTCGGCGGCAGACAACAACGTGTTGCCATCCTTCTGCTTGATCGTGGGGGTTGGTCGTGTGTGATGTGTGACTGATTCAACAGTCATCGTGTTTTCGAGGACGACAGAAACACGGCATTGTTTAAATTTGTTGCTGTGTTCTTTGCCGTTGCTGCTGGCAGAGTGTCTTGCTCACGAAAGGTTGGTAGACGTGACGACATAACTCACCTAACACAAGCCCGAATATTCCAGCACTGAAGTAGAATGCATTTGGAGTCTGGAGTCTTGACTGGATTGGATCCTCCTGTCTCATTGAATCACCAGGTCACCAGATATGAAATACTGAGTTGTTGCAGGTAGGCTGCGATAAAGTTAACGTGCCGGTCAGGAGTCGGTCAGGACTCTGGGGCTCATGATTGATGCAGAAGGGTTTTCTATTCCATTCCATGCAGTCCACTCATCTTTCTCGAGGGAGGCTCTGTCATGCAGCTTGCCACGCGATGCGACTCGGGATCATGGTGCTGATGCACGGCGCAGTGATCATCATTGAATCATCACAACGGCGTTCCATTGCGAAGCAATGGCGCAATGCCGAAATCTTCTTTCGCAGGGTGCTATAGTCTGAGACAGCGTGAGCGTGAGCAGAGCAATCTTGAAGCCTTGCAGTGCAGCTTGCAGCTCGCAGCTTGAAAGAGTGAACATGCGGCACGCAAACAAGCAACGTGCAGTGATGCAGTGCCAGTGCAGGGGGGACGGTGAGCCGGTGAGACCAGCTAGGGATCAGAAGTTCGAAGCATGCAAGTCATTCTGACTGGTGTGTAGTAACTTTCTGTTGCAGCTTTGCGACTCGGCACCGTGGTACATAAGACATAAGATGCGTGACAACTTTGTCACACTGTTTGCCTTTGCCGTCAGCCATCAGGACGACCCATAAATCCCATGACCACTGCGTGTGAAAATCATTTGGCCAGGTCGGTGATCGAGAATCAAGTTCAAGCTTGTGGACAATCCGTGCGAGGCTGCTCAGTCAGTAGGTCCATGCAACGCTCGACGCTAGCCACACTTTGGGAGGGGCTGCAAGGGCCGCAAGGGTCAAGTCAGTCCGGTTGGCAGCTGCAACTACCGGCTTGCGGGAAGTAGAAGGGTCACAGTCACAGGTTGCAAATGACATGTAATGACATTTTGCGTAGTGAGTCGATTTGATGTTGGAGATTCATCACCTGTGTAGAGTGGGTAGAAAGTCACACGTTCGAGACTTGAGCGGTAGCCTGTGCTCAGAATCTTCTGAAACATCGAAGCTTAGTCTGGGGCATTTGCAGGAATGCAGGAACGCAGTAAAGCTTTTCACATTCACAGTGTCACTGCGCCACCATGTCACAGTTACAATAATTTTCGCTGGTCTCTGATGCACTCTTGAAAGTAATGATCCTGATTTTCAGATTTCCGATCAGCTGCAGATACGAAGGTCGAAGCGCCTAAGCCTAAGTCGAAATGTGGCGTGTTCAGGGTGGTGGGATGCGGCGAGGCGAGATGTGAGAGCGATGGCTTCAGCAGCAGGTTCATCTCACCCCATGTCTTTGTTCTTCTAGTAAGTAGAACCCATCCAATTCCTGCTGACCGCAGAATCATGCACAGCGTGACTTTTACTCCAACACACAGCCCGAAACCAAAGTTGCCAGTCTGTCCAGCGCGCAAGCTCGAAGAAGGTTTCAGGTTGTAGCGTCTGAGTAGTAGAACTTTTCAATGAAGCAATACGCAGCATGGCAGAGCAGCTGATTGCGCAGAAAATAACCCGGCTCTCTTCTTCTTTTTTTGCTGCTTGCTTGGCATTGCTTGGGTGGGACTTGGTGAGACTCACGGGTCGTTTTAATTGTGGAGCCGTGGAGCAAGTGTAGCTGATGCACGTGGCTGTCGTGATCATTGACAGGCGGCCAGCGGCCGTTGTCGCAAGTCCCAGCCCAGTAAACTTTTAAGAAAAAAATTTCAAGGCGGGCCGGGCCTCAACCTCCCAAATCCACAACTGTGAGCAGGTGTCCAGCGCGAAACCCCTCCAATCAAGCAGGTGTAGACTGATTTGGACTGCGTGTGTGCCAAACGGCCTAACCAGGCACCGAAGTACCCCAAGCACGGAAAAGCAATCCCCCGGTAAATCTTACCACTCGGAATATTCTTGGTTTGGCAACCCTCTCGTGGTCTATGTCACGGATTGGACCGTGCTTGTCTTCTGTGTGCTCACAGTCTGTTGCTGTGAACACCTGTCTTTGTCGGCCCTGCAGTGTGCCTATGTGACGGGGGGCCTTTCTCTTGTGGTTGCTCCCTGCCCATCTGCACGGACTGCCCTGGACCGGTCCTGCCTGATGTTCCAGCTCTGTCATCGGTACAACGGCCAATTGTCCTTTCCTCTGCCCCCTCTACGGATGGCTCTCTGGTAAGGCTGCCCAGTCTTCCTCTTCTCTGCCCCTCTTTGACTGGGTAGGTGGCCGTTTCTGTGCTATGGCACTGCAAAAACCCCTCGGCTTTGAGACCCAGCTGTCGCCCACACTTGTTGCCCCATCGCTATCGTCAACTATTTCCTTGGCCGGTGAGGGTTGAGGGTTCAATACCCAGAATCAGCTTGTCCAAGCCCAAACCGACAGACGTCGGTGAGGAGATGCGAGGGCTCGCATCACGTTGGACGGCCAACAGAAGCGGTAGAACTTCCATTGCAAACACTGCCTTGGTCCAGTCAGGCAACATCCAGCAGGCAGTGAGCCTGCTTGTCCCGCCACAGGCCATGCGCAGGCAGTGACGGCTTTTTTGAAGGCCAGGTTGCTCCACAGGTGCTCACTGGCTCCTTGCAAGGGCAATGGGTGCATATTCTCTACGGAGAAGTGCCCAATACCTGGGAGAAGCAGCACCACCGCATTGGCCTCTCCAGATTCGTCATTCGGCCGAGATACCACAAAGGGGAGGGTCGCATTGCCATGACTCACTGTGATCCAAGTGTCGTGTCGTCTCGTCCCCTTGGCCTTGAGTGCGAAGTTTCGACTGGGGAACTCTCCCGCTTCCTGTGGGGCAGGTGGGGTCCCCGCCTGCTTGGGTTTACCTGATGGCTCTGATTGGAACGAAGCAGTCCAGCCTGCTTTGGCCGGCGGACGAGCTCTTGTGAGTCAACAGAACGTTGCGCTTGTGCTCGGAGAGGCTCCACTGGCTGACCACCATGGAGTACTCTGGGCTGGTCCTGCCCCTTTGTTCTCGCCGTTAAGTCCCCACTGGCTGACCATCATGGGGCAAACTTTATACTTCCGAACACACAGGTTGACACTTACAAGGTTCCGTGCTGAGGCACGACTTTGCTCCATCTGTGATGGCGAAACTGTAAACCATCGCGTGAACGGCCTTGGCAGGTGCTGAATGTATTCGCATTGGTGGCAGCATGACGGTGATGTGAGCCCTCCAGTCTCCTTACCGGCGTACCTCGCGGGTTTGGGTGAAGGGACCTGGTGCGTGCCGATGCGCAGGCCAGTGCTAAAGTGGCGTAGCCTTGCGCGAGATGCCTGGACTGGGAGGTCCCTCGGTGTCATTAAAACCCTGTGGCGTTAAGGGTTTGATAACTCGCCGTGGACTTTCCCCGATGAATCGGTGGCTGCTGCTACTCTCGGCCCCCCTCTGACCGTGCACGGGCACCTCTGAGGGTGGGCCCTTGTGCGCCAGGTAATCAGTAGCTGATGCTACTCTCGTCCCCCCCTCTGGCCGTGCGCGGGCACCTCCGAGGGTGGGCACTTGTGCGCCAGGTTGACTGGTGAACTCTGTGCTCGGAGCTACTCCATTGGCTGACCACCATGGAGTGCCCTGGGCCGGTCTTGCCTTGATTGTTCTTGCTGTTAAGTCCCCACTGGCTGACCACCATGGGGCATTTGCACATCTTTCATCCCCCTAGGGAGTCTGACTTGCAACATCCTTTCGCCATTGAGTGTCGGTTGTCTGTTCTTGACAACGAGTACGTGATCCGAACCTCTTCTGATGACCTCGGTTTGATTAACCGCTGTCGCACCAATGGCTACATGATGGTGGTTTTGAGAATCTGGCAATGTCGCAATTTGCGATTCCCCCACAAGCTCCGTGCTTCCTTGTGAACCGGGACTTCATTGACGACCTCGAGTACTGAGTCCGTGGGGTATCTAGTAGTTTAGCGCGATTGCTCGCTTTGTTTCTTCGGTGTCTGTTCTTTGGTGGTTTCGTGTTGTGTTTGGCGGGTTGTGTGCGCTGACTCTGTTTCACCCTTTTCGTCGAGCCCAACAAGACCGGCCTACTGTGCTACTGATGTAGTAAAGAGGCGCCAGAGGAAAAAAAAAATCGTTCCCGGTTAAATTATAGAAGTCGTTGAGTCCGCGGTGTTCCTTATCCTGATCTTTAGTGCCTTGGTTGGAGTCGTTATTTCGGGTCTTTGGATGTTTCAGAGAGACTCCAAGAGAAACCCTAAGAACGATTAAGCTTCGACAATGAGAATGTTGGATTTGTATTCGCACCCGAAAATGTTTCGTTGTTGGCTTGTTTGCGGCATGTGTGCATGTTTTGGCATGTTGTCTTGATGTGGCATGCTTTGTGTTGAAGGGAGATGATGAGAGTGCCGGAAGGAGGCTTAAAGCATCCGTAGCCTTGGCTCAAGGCCGCGTCTGCTCGAGGTGGTTAAGCCACCAGGGAAGCCGTAGCAAGGGTGGGAGTCCGTAGCTAAAGGTCTGCCCTTGTTTGGAACCCTACTCGCAGGTAGCGGCCCCCTCTGGGAAAGCCTGGAGGCGTAGGAGTGCTTGGTTCTGTGCTTGCTTTGTCGCTGGGGCTCCTTAGCATGACGCAGTTCCTTGTGAGCGCACGCTTGCAAGAAGAATCCATTGCTTTGCTTTGGATTTCTGCCGTGTCAACACAGCAAGCCTGGTTTGCCCTGTAGTCTTTGCCCTTGCGCACTGATTGTTGGGTACGCCCGCTCCCAAGCTTGAAAAGTGACGTCAACTGTGCCCTCAGTTGTCCCGTCACGGTCCCAACCTTCTAAAGTGACGTCAACTGAGCCCTCAGTTGTCCTGTCACTCAGTTAAGTTGGTGTTGAGAACGCCCGTTCTCTCTTGCCAACTAATCTAAATGTGTTCTACCTAGTTGTTTAGTCCAACATCTGTTGGGAACGCCCGTTCCCTTCTGCAAGCGCAGTATTTTGAGTTTCTTGCGCATATGTGCAGTACGGATAGCTTCGGCGTAAGGTATCTGCACTATGTCGCAAGTGCGAATTCGTTTTTACCAAACCGTTTAACTTTGCGGTGCATGTGAAGATAGGAGCATGTTTTTGCCGCAGTCTGAGATCAATGTTTACTATTGAACGCCGTGCATCATTCTCGACTGGCCCAAACTGCACTCGTCAGGCCCACCCGGCCGAGAGCACTAAATGTTGCGGGTGTTGATTTTGCCGTCGTGGATGGGGAAGGTGGGTGTTTGTCTGTTTGTGCGCTTCCCTTGGTTAGTAAGAGCGAGAACGCCATGGAAGTGCTTTGTGTATTGCGCTGGCCTTTGTCTGCTAGTAAGAGCGTGAACGCAGCAAAGGTTAGGCCTTCGAATAATTGTCATTACTGTGTATGCCTGCCTCTCCCACCCGTGCAGCGTATCAACTCTTTGCAACAGTGAAGTGCGCTCAGTACAGGTGCCATGCCCCCTAGCTAGTACGTGCCTTGCCGCCAGGTGCCCGCATATGCACAGGCTCGAGGTGCCCAGGCCCGTCCGGGTCAGGCGTGGCTCTAGGTGCCCGCACATGCATAGGCTCAAGGTGCACAGGCCCTTCCGGGTCAGGCGTGCTTGCAGGTGCCAGCAAATGCACAGGCTCAAAGTGCACAAGCCCTTCCGGGTCAGGCGTGCTTGCAGGTGCCCGCGCAGGCTCAAGGTGCACAGGCCCCGCCGGGTCAGGCGTGCTTGCAAGTGCCTGCAAATAAATGCACAGGCTCAAGGTGCACAGGCCCTATCGGGTCAGGCGTGCTTGCAGGTGCCCCCATATGCACAGGCTCAAGGTGCACAGGCCCTTACAGGTGCCTGCAAAGGCACAGGCTCAAGGTGCACAGGCCCTTCCGGGTCAGGCGTGCTCGCAGGTGTCAACGCACTCAAGGTGCACAGGCCCTTGCATGTGCCCGCACATGCACAGGCTCAAGGTGCACAGAAATTCACTTGTCAGGCTTCCCAGGTTCAGCAGATGCCGCAGGTCCTCAGTCCCTATTGCAGCGCAGACCGTCGTGGGTCTTGTGCCAGGCGTCCCAGGTTCAGCAGATGCCGTCAGGTCCCTATTGCAGCACAGACTGTGGGTCTTGTGCCAGGCGTCCCAGGTTCAGCAGATGCCACAGGTCCTCAGGTCCTTATTGCAGCATGGACCACCGTGGGTCTATTGCCAGGCGTCCCAGGTTCAACAGAGTGCAGCACAAACCCCGTGGGTCTTGTGCCGGGCGTTCCAGGATCAGTAGATGTCACAGGTCCTCAGGTCCCTATGTAGTCCAAGCCACCGGGCACTTGTGCCAGGCGGCCCAAGCCCCAGGTGTGTACTGTGGAGGTTGGGATTCACCCTTGAAGTTCCCCTCTTGGCTATTCCCTCAACAACCCAAAACGTGAAAGATTAGAGGGAAGCCGAGGAAGCTCAGCGGATCCATTACTTGATGGAGTGAAGGGAGGAATCAAGAGTGTTGCAGAACAAAGGAATTGAGTACAGGAAAAAGCCTTCCCCACTGGAGGGGGGGGGAATCCCAAAACCTGCAGTCATGCTGGGAGGCCCAAGTCCTTGCCAGTCGGTGCAAGCGTGCCGGGCTAGCTGAGGTGTAGTGTTAAGTGTCCGTTAGTGGCATTCCCATCTACTCAAAATGCTTCCTCACATCCACTTGCCAATCATGCACCTAGCGCTGCGGGGCTCCGCGAAGGCGTCTTGTTGATGAGCCTGGCGGGCTCGTCTGTGTGCAGCTCTGCGCGTGGTGGCAGTTGGCGGGTGTGTAGTCTTTGCATTTAGGGTTTAGGTTTGCTGCTTAGGTTTCTGGTCTGCCCCTCACTCTTGTGACAGTGCTCGGCACAGCATAGGGCGGAGGCCGTGTCAGAACTTACCCGGCAGGGACGCTCCTGTTTCTGCTGGAAAAGTGCCTGGAACAACCGGCAGAGACAAAGCCTGTTCATGTTGGAGGGGTGCCCTCATGTTGGAGTGCCAGCAGTGAGTAGACCCTAAACTGCTGCCTAAAACTTCTTCAGAAGGCTCATATGTGATTAGGACTCGCAAACGGTTGCCAGCACCTTCGCCAGAAGGCCCAGTAAAAATTATCGGATTTGCTGCTTCAGCCCTACCAGAATGCCCAGAGGAGGTTAAGTCGTGCACCCGAAGCTTGTGGTCCCTCGGGACTTGGAAGCAGCAGGGAGGGAAATCGCGAACCTGAAGCCTATCGGGTATCAGGACCCGGCATGAAGTAAAAGCGCGAACCTGCAGCCTATGGGCCTACGCGACCTGGGAGCAGCACGCAGATAAATCGCAAACCTAAAGCCTATGGGCTCTCCGGACCCGGGCGCAGCAGGGAGAGAGATCTCGAGCCTGAAGCTTATTGGCCTACGGGACCTGCGAGCAAGGCGGAGAGATATTACGAGCCTATCGGCTCTCACAGGACCTGAGAGCAGCAGAGATGTGTATCGTCTTGCGCAAACTGCCCATTTCTGCGACAGGCTTGCAGTCGCAAAAATCGGCCGCTGCGCGGGGCAGTTGAGTGATCACAGGACGCCGCATCTATTGACAGGCATCTTGGACACCTTGCCTGCAGTCTCACTGCCCGGCCAGGAGGGCGCCCGCCCTCCTGCGCTGTGGCAAGCAGAAGCAGTGGGTAGACCTCTCAGACTGATGCCTCAAACATCCCCAGAAGGCTCAAAAATGATTAGGTCTCTCAAACTGCTGTCCCAACAGTTGCCTGAAGGCCCAGAAGTGATTAGGCTTCTCAAACTGCTGCCTCAACCTTCCCTGGAGGGCTCAGAGTGATTAGGCCTCTCAAACTGCTGCCTAAATTCTCCGGAAGGCCCAGCAGTGAGTAGGCCTCTCAAACTGCTGCCTAAAACTTCTCCAGAAGGCCCAGAAGTGACTAGGCCCCGCAAGCGGCTGCCGGAACCTTCGCCAGAAGGCCCAGAAGGGATGTGAGGAACTGCTGCTTCGACCTATTCCAGCAGGTCCAGAAGTGACTCGGCCTAGCACTTTGCTGTGGGTCCTGCATCAGGTGTAGTCTTAAAAAAAATCGGCCGCTGCGCGGGGCTCCGAGTTCTAAGGCCCCTTGACTCTCACACTTGACGCGCGGTTGGCTGCAGAGTGTTACGCAGCCTTGTGGGCCTTAAACTGCACCAGGCAAGCACGCCAAGCCGATAGGCTCCTGGTACCTGGGAAGCACACTTGCCAAGTGCCAGCCAGCAGCCTCTGGGGCTCTTGCGCCGTCTCAAAAATCGGCCGCTGCGCGGGGCTGTAAGAACATGGCCTCTTGCAAGCAGCGCTTCAGGCCTGCCCTATGGCCGTAGCTACGTGAGGACGCCCGGACTCACCCAGCGCAGACGGCAGCATAGTGTAGCCACACCAGCCCCTTGTCTGCCCCTGCTTGTCGGGGGGGAAGGGGACGCCTCTTCTGGCACTCTGTGTGCATTGTGCTTAGCGTGCTTGCAACTTCCTTGCCAATCTACAATGGGGTCCTGAGTGCTATTGCTACGGCCCTGGCGCTTGTGTGGGGACTGTCTCTACGGACGCGTTGAGCAGTTTAGGTGACGGAGGTTCCTTGCCTTGCGGCCTACCCACACTTTCGCTTAATGTCTGTACCAGACGTGGCGCAGCATTGCTATGGGTGACGGGCTGCTGAGTGATTGGTGCCGGTAGGTTCTTGTTTGCATTGGTCTCACCATGCTGGCCTTGCGTTAAGTTGTCTTGCAATAAGGGCCTCTGCGCTAGCGGTTGCTTCTTTGTAGTCACGACTTCTTTTTCACTCGCTGGCTTGTACAGTTTGTTTCACCCTTCGTGTTGAGACTCACAAGGACGGCCTACTGGGCTGCTGATGCAGTAAAGAGGCGACAGTTCAAAAAAAAAAAAGGAAGGAGGCTTAAAGCAGCCAGTAACTGGGCATCTGCGGATGCTCAGAGGGCTGCCCCTTCCAGGCTGAAGCCATGCCCTTCAGGTACATAGATCCCAAGGTCATTTTGCCTTGATGTGAACTGCGAAAGCTGCTGCTCTGGTAAAGGAAAAGTCCCGGCCAGAAGACTGAAGAGGCAGCCAAAGGAGAATCAAACCATTAAAGTCGATTTCGATTATTTTGGAAACTGAGAGTTCTTCTTCTTGTTCATGTTGATGCGTCCCGGTGCTTCATGGCGATCCCCGCAATGGAACTACACAATCCGAACTTGTTGTTCAATGTCGACAGGTTTGTCTGGGAAAATCGGGTTGCGCCAAAAGACTTTGACGTTTCGGTGTGACAACGAACAGGGTCTAATATCCATGTGCGAGAGAGTTGCGGCGCAGAGGCGCGAGAACCCTACAATTGTAGATGTTGTGCCAGGATACCGTCCGCAATCTAAGGGCGCTGTGGAAAGACAGGTCTCTGCAATGAAGCAAGGATTCTGGTCGATATGGCTCGACTTAGAGCCGAAATCAAGCGACGACAACCTGGTGATGCGACTTGACAGTTACCCTGAGGGGGAATGTTGTGGCAAACTTGCCTGCTTTATGCAGCGCGCAGTTTCAACTTGTGGAACTTTGACAGCCACAACAGCACCGCCGCAATAGACAGGTTGCACAAGGAAATAGTCCAAAGAACTCGAACGCTTCCATTCGGCTGTTCGGTTCAGGCCAAAGTTGGCGGTTCTGAGCGACATCTAGAAAAGTTCCGGGGAGCAAAGACGGTTCAAGTGAGCTATCTGGGCCCCGTCACCCGAGAGGTGGAGGTGTTCATGGGACCGTCATCGAGGGAGATGGAGAGATAGATTTCTTTCCGGCGTGTTGTGGCATCTTTGAACGGGATGAACCAACGTACGACAGCCCCACACTGGAACTGCTAGCTAGCTCCAACCCTCTTGTGCTTAACCCGCAGAACCCCGAAAAGCCGTCACTGAGCCGCCTCCAGAATCCATTGTTCCGAAAGAAGAAGAAATTGAAGCCCCAGAGGATGAAGAAATGCTTCTTGATGATGTCCCGGATTACGAGCCCACAGAAGTGGGATCTAAGGGTCATGAGGGGGTAGCCGGTGGCGATCTTCCTGAATCTGACCTGGAGGACATGCAGATTGATTGGTTGACGGATCATTATCTTTAGAAGCTACTGCCGCGCCGTGAGCAATCAAGCGGCGTCTTCTTTTGAGCTTAAGTTTGGAGGGAGTAGAATCTGTTGTCAGGTCCCCCAGCAAGCTGTTTCGGAGACCTCTGGTAAGCTGTTAGATCCCAAACTCCTCTATCTGTCCATGAAATTAGAACTAGAAGAATTGGAGTCGTTCAACGTTGGAGAAGTGGTGAGCGAGCGAGAAGCGTATCGACTTGCTAAGGAGAGCGGAAGAAGAGTTCTTTCGAGCCGTTGGGTCAATACGGTTAAGAAGCCTGGTCTTTATCGCTCTAGACTGGTTGTCCGCGATTTTGCCGCTATGGGCGGCACGACGCTCGCTGAGGGGATCTATTCTCCTACCACCAGCCTGGAAGGGCTGCGGCTCCTACTTTCCGTTCTGTGTAGAAAAGGGTCTGTGCTGTCCTGTGACGTTTCGGTAGCGTTCATGCACGCCGCTATTGCGCGGCCGGAGTTTGTGCAGCTTCCAAGTAACATAGGAAACGCAAAGACCGGCGAAAGGGTCTTCTTGAAACTGTTTCGTGCCATGAACGGGCTTCGAAGTGCCCCGCTTTCTTGGTATAAGGAGTTGTGGGCGTACCTTGGGAACCAAGGATTCCAACAGATCTTGGACCCGACAATCTTCCGCAAGAAAACCAAGAATGGTTTGGTGATTGTCCTCTTTTATGTTCATGATTTGTTGATTTGGGCCGAGAACACCGCCGAAGCTCGAAAGGTGTATGAAGACCTGAAACGCTACAATCTTAAGCTAACAGGTGACCTCTTGGAAGGAAAACCAGGTGAGGTGTCTTTCTTGGGACGTAGGATCTTCCGGAGGAAGCCCGGAGAGCCCTGCGTATACTTTGGCTTGGACGCTAAGTATTTGAGGTCTTGCTGTGAGGAGTACGGAATCACGAAGGTGGCGCCGAAGCTTCCACCATTAGAGCGGCGGTATGCCGACCTTATCAAGAAAGGACAGGACACACCTCTTACGCCAGAGGCGCGCGAGCGCTTTCGACGTACATTAGGACGCCTAGCCTGGGCGTCGCTTTCAAGGCCCGATTTGCAATACGTATGCGGCTTTCTAGGACGCCACCAGTCAGCCCCCAATGAAGCAGAAGAAGCTTGCATGAGGGATGTTCTGAGGTGGGTGTCTGGCGACTAGTTGTTGGAGAAAAGCCGCTCTCAACTCTATGTGGCGGACTTTCCTAAGGAGGGTACTCATTTGCGCTATTGACAGGGCGCTTTCAGAGTCCCCGTACGCGTGCAACTGATATCGGCCTTCCTCCGCGTCGGAAGGCATCCCCTCCACCATCGTCTGCACCAAAAGAGATATATACAATCCCTCTCTTGCGATTTCAGTCAGCGCTGCTAGCTCGGCCTCTGCCGATGAAAGAGCCACGGTCGTCTGTTTCCTACTGAACGTCTTCAAGCAACAATTGTTCCAGGTCACAATTCCACCACTCACAGAGTTCAAACCCCAAGACGCGTCAACAAAACACGACACTGACTCTAGGTCATCATCAGTGGCCAACAGCTCTCTACGTGAGGGGAACACTTGGACCTTATGCGGTAAACCAGATTGACGCTAGAGTATATACCGGGGAAACTCAACCCCGCAGATGCTCTAACTAAATCCCCAACTGCGGAGAACTTGCTCAGCCTTTGCGAGGCAAGCGGCCTCATTAGCGAGCCAGAATCGTGGTCGTCGATTTCCGAAGAAAACGTTGAAGAAGTAAGAGATGAGCCCAATATCGCTAAGGAAGTATCCGCGAATGCAGTAAGGTCCTCTCCGCTGGAGGTTCCGAGCTCCTGGATGGAAGCCGCGACGGCATTGGCTAAAGGAACAGTGTCGTTCGTCGTTCTGGAGCTTTGCTGCGAAGAGTCGAGCGCTATAGCCAAAGCGTGTGCGCGCGAGAAAGGTGTAGCGTACTTTTTGTGACTCGTGATATCAATCTTCTGAGTACAAACACCGTTTTAGTCCTCGAAGAAATCCTGCGTGTCCTGAACCTGGGAAGGTCCGTGTGTTTGCGCATGTGTCCACGCTCTGTAGCACTGGGTGTCCGCTGAGATATCTGCGGTTCCGCAAACAACGAGGTTTGGAACTTTGGCGTAAGACGCTGAAGGTGCACAAGAAGTGCTGGAGACTGTTAGGGAAGCTCTTTAGCCCCTATACCTCGAATGAGGGTTTGCTGTTAACCCACGAGTGGCCCGAAAAGTCCTCTCTGTGGAAGGAGACAGTGTTTAAGGAAGTCTCTAAGAATCTGAACCTGACGCACGGGTGTATAGTGGATAGGTGCTGTTTCGAAAAGAAGGAGAAGACCTGGAAGAGATGGTGGTTCGCTTCGAATAGCGCTGCTTGCGTTTGGGAGCTTTCCTCTTGCGTATGTGTAGGAAACCACGAACATTCGAAAAGTGTGTCTCTGAAGGAGTCTGGCACTTACCCAGAAGAGCTTGGAAAGGCTCTTGTCAGGATTGGGAAGAAGATTCTGAAGCAGGATGAAAGAAAGGACTGAGGGAGACTACACCAGGACCATCTGTGCATGGGGGCGTGTGAAAAATTCTCCTTGTTATGTTTGCCCAGTTGGTGCCATGTTGTCTTGACGGTACAGAGAGAAGCATGAGAGTTTTTCTGCTGCATGACTTGGCATGAGCATGTTTGGTGCTGCATGACTTGGCATGAGCATGTTTGGTTTTGCCCAAAGTCCCTAATGCATGTTTGGGTTGACTGCGACACATGTCTCGTCTTGTTGGCATGGCCGAGGATGAGTTTTGAAGCACTTGGAACTGCTTGAGAGCAGTGAAGAAGTGCGTGTCAGAACTCTGAGGTTCTGTCTTGTTGCAACTCACTCCGTGTCCCCGTAGGATGGGAGTAGGAGTGCAGAGTGGACTCTGAAGCTTCGCTGTTTTGCTGTTAGGAAGTGACCTGAAGCCCCCGAGGTGTAGACCAAAGCAGTTGCATTGCTCTTTTGCTTTACCTCCTTTGTAGAACAAAGTTGAGATGGAATTCGTAGCATTTTGGAGCCCTTAGCTCTTGGAGAGAGCTTGCTGCAAGAACTGAAACTTGCTGAACACTTTGGTGTTTGGCTCAAGTGCGAAGTGAAAAAGAGACAGCTGCGCGAGCTCTGCTTTTCACAGCTTCCGCGGGATGTGAGGCCTGGGCACCCGCCGAAGGATCGTCGCCCCGTGCATTAGCCTGAGGGCCAGGCGAGAGAGGAACTCCGAGGCTGGGGCGGCGCCCCCCCGGGGCTTCGTCAGGCTTTGGGGCACGTATGTCCTGCATGCTCACCATGGCAACCGATGCGCCAACACAGGTGGAAACCTCGTCCACACCGGCCCTTTATGCTCACCTTGAACTTGCAAACCCCATGGTTGAAAGTGCAACACAAATGCCTACCATCGGACAACTTGCTGACACAGCCCTCCGGCACCTGAGGGGGGAGAACCCTTCCCTTGGCCTTTACCCGAACCACCCCTACCGCCTTTGCCTTTTGGGGGACGCCCGCTAGAGTCATCTGCGGATCTTTTGGCTGGTAGAGCAGGCCCTGAAGGTGCAGGAAGAACGTGCAGGAATTGCAAGACCTCGGTGGAATCGGAAAGCAACTGGATCTGCGTGTCCACAGGTCGGAGCGGCCCGCTGCACTAGGGAGACCCTTAGTAAGGTTATGGGCCGCCAGAATGAACAACCTGCTTATCGGCTGCAACCACCTGGCTCAAGCTGATGGGTTTATGACCGGAAGGCACTGGTCTTTGCATCGTAACGAAAAGTTTGTGAACCCACTTTTCGATTTGCTGCCTCTCATTGGGTTTCAGATTCTCCAGGTTTTGGTGCAAGGCCTGAAGACAGAAGGTTGCGCGCGACGCCCCAGCCAAACCACTTGAAAGTTGCAAAGTGCATTACCAGAATGTGAATAAGCGCGACACACACCACACTCCATGACACACTTGGGTACTGAGTGCGTGGAGTCTTTCTTTGGTCGCTGCCCTCTTCTGGTTGTTGGTGGGTTGTTTGTGGCTGCTTTGGTGGGTTGGGTTGCTTCTTTGTTCTTGGTTTTGTTGCTGTTTTTCTGGCGATCCGTTTCACACCGAGTTGAAAGACCCACAAGAACGGCCTACTGTGCCACTGATGTGGTAAAGAGGCGCCCGCTTTGAAAAGAAGCGTCGGTTCGCGGCTACTTGCGGCTTCAAGGTTAAAGCATTGAAGAACCTAGCCAAGCTTGCCTGATCAGCATGTCGAGCACCTTGTGCTGCCCATTTTTAAACGAAGAACTTTTGAACGGCCCGCACGAAAATGCTGTGATCTGGGTATTGAACCTGAAAGCCAATGACAGGTTGGACAATGCTGTGGGCTTCTCAAAAGTTTTTCTGAATGTGATGCAACCACCGAAGCTGTTTAGGGTTCAGAGTTTAGGGTTTAGTGTTTAGAGTTAGAGTTTAGGGTTTAGGGTTGAGGGTTTGGGGTTGAGGGTTTAGGGTTTAGGGTTTAGGGTTTAGGGTTTGGGGTTGAGGGCGTCTTGCCGCGCAGCCATCGTCATCCCGCTCCCTGATACTGTTGGCAATAGACATGCGGTAGAGGCATACCTTTGAGCCTGCAGCTTCGCAGAACGATTGCTTGGCTGTTCCAGCATGGAGCCAGCGCTGGGCGCTGGGGCTTCACCAGGCGTGAGAGATGCCGTGGCTGCCGCAGCGGTGTGTCGGACCCGACGGGCCTGCCCTCATCGCAACAGACCAGCTGCTTGCTGATGTGGCAAGGAAGCGAAAAAAAACTTTTGTCGCGGAAGATGCAAGTGGGCTCTGTGAGGGCAGGAGAGCTTTGCAGGCTGGAAGTAAATTCATGGCCAGGCGTGCGGGATATTCCTGTTCGGGAGCTGATGTGTTGGTCACACCCTGCCAGTTTTTCATCCTTGCTTGATGCAGGGTTCATCGGAGAAGTGCAGCCACCCTGAGCCGCGGCCCTGTGAGTTGCTTGACACAAGTAACACTTGCAAGTGTGTGGGTTGTGGGTTTGGGATTTCCCTGTTTCCCTGACCATAAGTGCGTGGGGTTTCTTAGGCTCCTTTGATTCTAAACGAGTTTCTTTGGGGCTTCGAGGTTATTTTGCATGTGCCTCAAAGTTTATGTCTTTCAGATCAGTTTTGGTGGCTCTTTCCCTCAAAGTCTGAGCTTCCTTCAAGCTGCAGAAGTTCTAGCTTGAATTTTATCTTAAATTCCGTAGTATTTCTGCCTAGGAGGACTTCGAAGGGGCCTTTGGAATTTCCTCAAGCCTTTGAAACAGGGGCTTCCGAGCTATGGACCCTCCTGATCGGCCTTCAATTCGAATATTCGACGTTGTCATCTTCGTTGTGAACTGAGAGGGGCCTGTTTCACCCTTTGTACCTGGTGAGGACGGATTTTGTCTTGTCGTTGTTTGGCGTTAACTTCTGCTGTCGACTCAGCCCACAAGACCAGGCCTACGTGCTGCTGACGCAGTAAAGAGGCACCTATTTCAAAAGAATATTCGACGTTGTCAAGCTGGGTGGATGATTTCGCGTTGAGCTCCTGCAAGAGTTTAGGGTTCTCTGTACCCGAGTTGCACCGCGTTTACGGTCCCGAAAACCCATGAACTTCATCTGAAGCGTTCCATAGATGGATTTGACTTTTAGGCCTGGAAAACATGTTTCAACGCGACCACACTGCTTCGTCGGCTGCAGAGCAAACCTTTGGCGCGCCCAGGAGCTTAACTTGAAAGGAGATCGTCCGTGCTTTTTTTAGGTGTAGAGTCTAAAGTTAAGTTAGGGCTGTGGGATTCGGATTTCGGGTTTTCGGATTTGGAGTTTAGGGTTTATTTGTTATCCTTGCTTTTGGTGGCCTTGCTCTTGGCCTCCGTCCCTGCTTTTGACAGCCTCGTACCTCTTGATGGCTCTTTGATGGCCTTGTGCTGTATCTGCTCTTTCTTGGTCAAGGGCTTGCTAGTGACAAGGGAATACAGTAGATGTGAAGATTCTGCTTTTCTCGTAGCTCAGATCATGTCCCTGAACAACATTTCAGCAATGTCGCCCGATAGCGTCCAGGGCAGCGCTCCGACTGCCTCTGCGACCATCCGGGCCCGGAGCTCAAGCTATACAAGCATGTGTAGACATGAATATGGTGATGACGACGACGGCGACGATGAGGATGTTGGTGGTGATGATGATGGTGATGATGATGATGGTGATGATGCCCATGATGATGCCGATGATGGCAAGTGGCGATGGCGATCTTGATGATGATCATGACGATGTTGAGGGCAACTGCAAAAAGGAAATGATACTGACGGTGATGGCTGGACGTGACGTTGGCAGGGACCGCTCTTACGTTTCATGTACTTTTTGCGGCTTGGGTGGCTTGTGTGGTGCTGATGACGATGGTGGCGATTCCCGTATGGTTACTATGAGAATGACCGTGGCGCTAGCGCTTGACTGACTTCTCAACCGACTTGGCTGTTCTGCACCGGAATGTCCATGAAGAAGCACGTTGAAACTAGTCATGCCGTTTGTAACAGCCTTCCTTTGCTTCCCCTTGCATGCACTGCACGAGCTGTGTTGTCGCAGTCCTCCTCTTGCTAATGTAATTTGATTACAAGCTGTCGCCCTGAACCTTAAAAGGCCCATTCCACAGAGAAAGAGAGAGAGAGGGACAGAAAGAGAGAGAGAGAGAGAGAGAGACAGGGAGAGGTAGAGAGAAGGTGCAAGCTCCTGCGCCAAGGTGTCACAGCCGCCAGGACCTCAGTTGGCCTGTCGTGCAGACCGAGTCCAGTCTTTTATGCGGAGAGTGATGCAGAGTGCGTTTGCATCTCGCTGTGCCCTGGCAGAACTTGTTGTGCACCTTCCCTGTAAAAGCTTCAGAGCAAATCCTAATGCACAGAAGCATAAGCTTTCAAGCCTTGCATGTGTTCAAAACTTGCAACCCAATCTTGCACTGCATTCTGCGGTGGGAGATCTTGCCTTAGCGCCCAACTCCAGAACCCTGAAGCCCCAAACCGCTACGGCCATTTTGGCTCAAGCTATTCAGCACGTTGAAGGCTTCTCCTCTTCCGGCCCCGCCCCTCTTCCGCGCTTGCGCCATGGCTGCCACCAGCGCTGCACTCCGTGCATTTGACTCGGTGCCCAGCCTTGGCAAGACTTTCGTCTTCTGGGCCGCCCGGAGTAAGCTTTGTGCAGCGCTCATGCAGAAGGGCAGTGAGCACCCGCGGATGTTCCGGATGCACATTGGGCCCCAGACCGCTTGTGTGGTGACTCATCCGGAGCTAGCGAGAGCCGTGCTGACGCGTCCCAAGGACTTCATCAAGATGGAGGTCCCGCGGAACACGGCCAGTGCGCTCGACACTCTGCTCCAGCGCAGCAAGGACGGAACCGCAAGCGTTCTCATGACGAACGGGCAAGACTGGGCCGCACAGAGAAAGCCTGTCGATCCGGCCTTCGAGAAGCAGGCCTTGCGGAACCTCCTGCCCAAGTTCAACGATTGCTCCGACAGGCTTCTGGAGACGTGGAGGGGTGCAGACGAGGTGGATGCCAAGCAGGACATGTCCCGTTTCGCTTTGGACGTGCTTGGATCGGCGATGCTGGGCCAGAGCTTCGGTGCCATTGACGGCACCTTTTCCGAAAGCTACGAGCACTACAAATACATCATGCTTGAGCAGACCAACCCCCTGTACTTGACTTTCCCTTTCATGGAGCGCCTCCCAAACTCCCGCAATCGTCGCATGAGGGAGGCGGTGCATCACATGCATGGCGTCCTGCAAGGTGCGATAGATGCTCGCGTGCAGCTGCGTAGGGACCAGCAGGCAGCGGGCACTCTTTCGGACGAGCCGCAGGACATGCTTGACATGTTGCTCGGACCGGGTGTGGATGTGCCCACAGATGGAGTGCTGCCGACGGAGGGAGCCTTGCTGCCGATGCTTTGGATCTTTTTCATTGCCGGGCACGATACCACTGCGATCTCTTTGGCTTGGCAGATGTACTACCTCGCAAAGTATCCTGAGGTCCAGCAGAAAGCTCGCGAAGAGGTTCAACAAGTTCTGGCCGGCCGGAAAGATCCGACTGCCGAGGATCTGGACAACGTGCCGTACCTGTCTGCTGTCATCAACGAAGGCCTCCGTGTGCGCCCGCCCATCTACAATCTCTACACTCGACAGGCGGCCCACGACACCGAGCTCGACGGCGTTCTCCTTCCGAAGGGCACAGGAATTTCGCTGCACATCGGAGCCATCAACAAGCATCCAGATGTTTGGGGGGAAGCCGAGGACTTCAACCCGGAGCGATTCCTCAAGGAAAAGCAGCCCCGGGTGTTCCACAACCTCCCTTTCTCGGCAGGGCCTCGTCGCTGCCTTGGTGACAAGTTCTCCTTGATGGAGCAGAAATCTCTGTTGATGAAACTCCTCACGCAGTACAAGGTCCTACCACACGAGAGCACCCTCGAAGGCGACAAGAACTTTACCTCCACCATGACGGGTCTCATATTCCTGCAACCTGAGGACATCAAGGTCCGCCTTCAGGCTGTGCAGTAAGGCACTTGCTGGTCGGCGACCATGGTCTCGGGTGAAGTCGCCAAATCCCTAGATCGACCATGTGAAATCTTCACCGGTTAGAGCTTTGAGGGCTCTTCTTGTGCATCATCGTGCACCAACAGGTGCACGACTCAATCCGCTTACTATTATTTTAAATGTGATGTACGCCTTTACCCCCGTTCGGCCCCTAACCCCGTCAGTGACCTTAAAACCCTAATGGTCAGCATGCCCAAATCCTCAGTGCGATCGTGTTGCCAATGTCAAAAGCTCCAGAGCCCTTCAACCTGATACTACAGAGGTCTGAAGACCTGGTCCCTTAAAGTCCAGTACTACAGTACGCCCTCCCAGCCTTTTATTATTGTGATTATGTTATTGCTAAAGCCCATCACCCTAAAGCCGAAATCCTGCTTTACCTGCCTGCGCGTCGAATCGATAGCATGCAGAGAGTACCCTTATAGCTTGTGCGGCTTGCGCGCAGGAGAAAAAGCACACATGCATGTGTACCTTCAAGTAGCTACGCGAAGCCCCAATCCGTACATGGTGAATCCCAACAAAGCCCTGCAGCACCAAAAAGCATCTTGAAAATTATCCTCGGACCAGGGATGGGAGTGGACCATCCTCGACAGCGGCGACAGCAACACCCCCAGAGTGCAAAAAGGCTGAGGGTCCATTTAGGGTGTTGAGGGTTGGTGCAAAGAAACCTTGGCAACAGTGACAGAGCTTCTCGATGCATATTCCCTAAACTCCTACTGATATTGTGGGCTTCGGTTTAACGTTTACTGGAGAGGTTTCGGGTTTAGAATGCTTCGGGTTCAGTCTCCTACCGTAGTTGAAGCTGTACTGGCTGGCCGCATGCATTCTTCAGTGATTCAGCTGCCTGCAGTGGAGATTTCCAAGGGAATGAGGAAGTTGACGAGACACTATTTTTCCAAAAGCCTAAACCCTAGAAGCCTTGCGCCCTGAATGAAAAACATTAAGAGTCCTACACCTATCTAAACCATACAAAAGTCTAAGCACAAGCCTTAGACTTGACCAGACTCTACAAATTCCTGGGTCCATCTTCCCATATAATATATAATATATAGACATACGCTTCCTTCAAGGGGTTCCCATAGGGCACAGTTTTTTTGAAAATGTAACCGTCCGGGAAGGGGGATTTCCACGAGCGAACGACCGACAGAAAAGCATCTTAACAGCTTGCTGTACAAGTTCCTATACACTTCTTTCTGTCTTCTGTCGAAAGGGTCTGTTTAAACCACTCTGCACTCTATCTTCTTCCACGACACTGCACTTCCACTGCCGTCAAGAGAATCAACCAGGTAAGCAAACACATGCAACCCTAGTTGATAAGGTCTTGGACGGGTCACGATTCATCCACTGCGCAAGTTTGGGTGTCGAAAACGACACGTCCGGACGAGTACGTACACTGACTCACAGATTTCGCCAATCAATCGCTGACACTTACGAAGTACACTGCTATCATTGTTCTCGGCTGCTTCCGGTTTCGTCACTCCTGGGCCGAACGGAGGCCCGCAGTGCTCAACTTTCTGAAGCTCGTGGGAGTTACGATCCGCAAGGCCCTGAATGGGACGACGGGAGTTGAGATGATAACGCCTCAAGCTAAACCTTCCAACATAAGATGCTACAACAACCTAAGCCCCTGAACCTGAAACCCACTGCCTTTGGGAGGAGGCCGTCAGTCAGTAACGTGCCGCACGGATGCATCATCCGGTTTAGGGTTTCAACGTTTGGGTTTTCTGGGCCGGTTCTCGGTTGCGTGTTAAAGCCTTCCCTAAGGGTCCATGTACCGGAATAGGGAATACTTGGGCCTTAAAGTGCTTCCTAAAAAGGGTCTTTGGGGCCCAAGTACAAAATAATCAGGTACATGGACCCTTAAGCACGATGTTTCGCTTCCGTGGCCAGAGTCGAGCTACGTCTGTCTAGATGTGGAATGGGCCTTGAGGAGCCTGAAACCCGAAAAAGGCTTGAAGCCCTGTAACCCTAAAACCCGAAAAGCCTGAGGCCACATGTGTCGGCCTGCCTCCTCCCAACGTCGTGTTGACTCAAGCCTGCTTGTGAAACCATGAAGGGCTCAAAACGCCCTAAACCCTAATCCCGAATCCCTGAACCCTAAACCCGAATCCCTAAACCCTAAACCCGAATCCCTAAACCCGAATCCCTAAACCCTAAACCTTCGATGCCTCAGCAGCCGATGCACCTCCATGAAACGGAGCAGAGGTTGACCTGTTTCACCCACTGCTGCATTTTAGGCAGCATTTTAAGATTAACGATGTGCACTGTGTTGAACACTTAGAACCCAAAGGGTCCCAAGTGCCTACACAGTAGAAAGCAGGGCTTCTATAATTTGAATTACTACTATGGTTTGGGTAGGTGTCCCCCTTATACAGATACTTAGGACCCTTTGGGAAGACCGGTGCCTCTTACACCTTAGCCCTAAACCCTAAATAAACCCTAAACCCTAAACCCTAAACCCTAAACCCTAAACCCTAAACCCTATACCCTAAACCCTAAACCCTAATCCCTACACCCTAGCCCTAAACACTAAATTTTTTTGCGCCATGGCCGGGAGCGGCTTGGAGTTGGTGGTGGGAGCTCCTTGTGACCTCGCCGAGTGGCCGGAGGACTCCCTGGAGCTGCAGTTCGTCGAAGGCTTCATTGAGCAGATGAAACTCTGGGTTTTGGAGTGCGAATAGGGTTTAGGGTGTAGGGTTTAGGGTTTATGGTTGAGGGTGTAGGATCGACTCCGCAGTAGAGAACTGAAGTGTTGAGCTGGAAAGGTTTAAGCTTTTTCTGGGTAGGCCCTCTCGGGACTTTTGATATTTTCCCTTGCTGGGTGTAAGAGGATCATATTTCGGAATATTTGTCAGAGGCTTCCAAGGGCCATCCTAGCTTTGTGTACCATCCCCGTACCAAGGTTTCCCCTTTCTACTGAATCCTCAACCCTGAGACAAGTCAGCCAGTAAGGAAAGCCGTCAGCCCCGACATTGTGCGAGGGATCCCCATTTTTCGAGTGTTGCAGTGCATGCCGTGCAAGTGGTTGGCCGGAGAGCGGAAGATGTTCTATGGCCTCAGCAACTGGGTAGGCCCTTGAGGTAGCTGTGGTTCAGTGTTCAATTGCTGCAAACCCTTAAAGTCGCCAACCTAGGCGAGGTGGCGGATGAGCATCTGGATGAGTTCTGGTCTCATAGCTGGTGCACCATGTCCTGGCTCAAGTATGTCAACATTCTCTCCCTGAACAATGGCTTTCCGGCGTTTGTGGCTGGCTCTCTTTGTGGCCTGGGAGCTTTCTCCTTAGGTTTGGCAGGCTTCTTGCCGATACATCACGCTGCTGGGCCAGCAAATGCAAGCTGCACCATAGCCAGCACCCTCGGCTACTACGTGACCCTTTTTCTATGGCAGAGCAGGACGCCAGTTTGCACCCAGGGAGGGTCCAATAACGATGATACTGTTTTGTACTTTCAGACAGCAGCGCGCTCTCGTGAAGGTAAAGGTTTGAGTGCGTTGATGCCTGTCTTTAGAAGCTGCTGGACCAACGCGATCAAGCAATTCAAGAAACTCCGAAGCATGGGGCAACTGACTTATTGAAAAACTCTGTGATCTATGGGCACATGGCTTTGTGCTGATCTTAGCGGGTACTCTTCCGATCTTTCTGGAGCTGGGGGGCTGTAGCCAGCACACTTGATGAGTCAGTGGTGTCATTTTGAAAAGGTCAACGCACGGCACCAACACGGCACTTGTCGTGAGCAGTTAAGTGACATTCATAGATTCGTTGAGAAATTGAACCAATGAATGCTCGCGAGTGGTCAAGGACATGTGTTCACGTGACCGAAACATCCCAAAATCACGATAACATCCCTAAAACCCTAAACCCTAAGCCCTAAACCCTAAGCCCTAAACCCTAAACCCTAAACGTATGAACCCGAGGAGGCTGGCTTTCCTTGATCTCGCCTGCATCAGCCAGACGGACGAAGTGCTGAAAACTGCCGGCCTGGTTAGTGCCCTTGCTTTTTCCTTGAAGGGGTTTAGGGTTTAGGGTTTGGGGTTTAGGGTTCATAGAGTTCAAGATGTCGAGGCGTATCCTCATTGCGCTTTTGGGACTTGAAGCTTCGAGATATTTTGCGCATCGAGGGGCAAAGGCCAGCGCATTCCACGTAGGGCTAGGTTCAGGGCTTAGGTCCTAAACTTCTCATGTCCTAAGCCAGTTTTTTCCTGGACTCGATCCTAGGCATGGGTGCATTTCTGAGACGCTTCTTTCGCGACCAAAAGCAGAATTTTGTACTTGGGTTTTGTGGCTTGCGGGACTCCCGACTTGTTGTCTTGGTACAAATGGGATTCTTTTTCAAGCATGTGGGGTACAATTAACATATGTTTTGGAATAAATATTCTTGTGATATTCTACTGTATCAACGCAACAGTATCATCAATAGTATCAACAGTTGCAATAGCAAACAAAACCTCACGGCAAGAGAACTTGCTGGTTCTTAGTAGGGAGGGAGGGAATTGATTGCTTACGCGGCAGCGCGCTTGGCTATCGACTTTTGGCCGATTTTATGCACCACCGAAATTTCTAGTGCAGCACATACCCCAAGTCGAAACCCTAGCCCTAAACCCCGCAACCCTTTGCTCAAAGGCTCACAGTCGCTTCTCATCCTGTGGGATGAGACATGGATCACGAGATTTTGGTGTGTGTTCGATACCCCGCGCTTTCTGGAAAGGTGTTGCGTTTGTAATTATTAAAGACAGCAGCATCTGAAACTATAGACATCTTTATCGTAGTCGATTCGTTCTGTACTGTACGATGTACTACTGCCGTAAGAAACGGAGACTCGCAAGTCTTCCTAATTCCAGGGTCCCGAATTTGGCATTGCAGTCGCAATAAGGAGATGGCAGGTTTCATACACAGCAAAGGGCATGGCGCAGACAGGTCGCTGCGGGTTTGCCCGGTGTTCACTGGCCCCGCCTTTGTTGTGGGCCACATGGGTCTCAGTGTGCTCCTGCTTACATTGTTGTGCACGGGCCTGCCGATGTATCCGTGGGGTGGAATCTTCATATGCGCTATGGCGTTCCCGTGCCTGCTGCTTCTTGCCCGTGTCGTGATTCAGCACGGCCGAAGCATTGATGTGGTTCAATATCAAGTCCGTCATTTCACTGTCCAACAATGCTCGTGTTCTTGCTGCGACCGTGGCCACGTGCATGTCGACGGAAGCGCAATCATGTGCGACCGCGTCATCATCCTTCGGTGTATTTCTGCTTGGTTCGGGTCTGTAGCAAAGTTCGAGTCTCACGTTCGGAGCCAGCTTTTGAAAGCTTTGGTCTACCAGCTAGCAAATCAGGCGTTCTCATACTGGCGCATCGTGCAGGCGGCAAGCCCAGTTGCATTTGCCATATTGGACATGCTCGGACATCTGAGCCGTCCCACAGTAGTGCTGGAGGTGACGCTTACATCTGCAACTTATCTCTTCTGCCTGGTTCCCAGTATTGCTCTGATTCTGCTTCGCCTGGCTTACAGAGTCCGCAACTTTGGACATGGCAAGTGGGCGCAGTGGCTGCTTTCTGCTGCGCTCGTGGCCGCAGCTGTGTCGTCGTTGGCACACATTTTCGGGGTCTGCTGTGCAAAAAAACTAGCTCTTGCTCTAGCTAGCACAAGAGTTGACGATGTTAGGGACCACGCTCAAGGTAGGGTTGCTTCTTTTCGGGGCCTACTTGTCGTGCGAGCTAGCTCTTCACCAACTTTCGTCCGAGAACTTCGGGAACTGGGTGCCTGCGAACTTTGCGCAGCTGATTGTGATGGGTGCCGTTACCCTGGGTCTGTGGCGTCGCCTACCTGCTATTGAGATGTCCCAAGATCCTAGCGGGGGGCCAACTCCGGCACCCTCAACCAAAGATCCAGCTGCTCCGACTCGAACGAGTCTTTGAGCGCTGGTGTCAGGTGTGTGCGATTTTTCGGCTGAATTTCGCAGGGAGGTGTAGATCACGGTTCCTGCATAGACACTCAACTGGTGGCACTACACCCCGCCCTGGAACTGTAGTGTAGTTTTATGGTTGGTATATAATACAACACATGACAAAGGAAAAGCAGGATCCCAAACAAGGAAACAAAACTAGGGGTCTACAAGGAGGGGACCCCCCTAGCCATAAGTAGAGCTAGAAGTACCCTAAATTGGGTTGCAAGGATGCTAACCTGCGTTATAAGTCCCTTAACTATACTGAGTATAGCAAGGCAGGCCCGTCCTGGAAGGCGAGCAGTCACCTGGACTGCCGCATCGAGCGGTACCTTCATATGTCCACGCCTGCATTGCCGAAAGACTCGTTGATCGGGCAGTTGCTCTAAATCAGGGCCCCGAACCCCGAAACCTTGTAGCCTCGCTTCAGGTTCATATCCCCAAGCCCTAAGCCCTAAGCCCTAAACCCTAAACCCTAAACCCTAAACCCTAAACCCTAAACCGACCCGAAACCCTAAACCCTAAACCCTACCTCACAACAGGCAACAAGGACGCCGGAGCCTTCCTGGCGAGCCTTCTGCAGCAGAGCGGCCTGCAGGGCGCGAAGCACCAAGATGATGTCCGACTCCAGCACTTGGTGGCCCAGTGGTACCCTTTTCTCTTTTCTAGGGTTTAGGGTTTAAGTCTTAGGGCTTAGGGCTTAGGGTTTCCCTGACAAAGTAACCAACCCCAAAAAGGGAGCCCTTGTGAAAATTTGCTTACTTGGCAACCAGGAAGGGTTTGGGCCCCACAGTTTGGGGTGTAGGGTTGGAATCCTCAAAAGCCCCAGAAACTCGAAATCTAGGGGTTTAGGGTCTGTGAAGGCTGGATCCTACCAGTTTTGTATAGGGTTTTAAGTCAAGGTCGTTTTTGGGGTTTAGGGTTTCGGCTTTGGGGTTTAGGGTTTAGGGTCCCTGGCTTCGTCAGAAGCTCCCTAGGCACGAGGTCGCGGACCGCTTCTACACGAAGCGCGGCTGGAATGCCTCCCGCCCTCCCCACCACCCCAAGCCAAGGAGGAAGAACGCTTCATGTCTCTATATATACAAGGTAGGGTGTGTATTATGACCAATATGGGTATTTCCCCCTTTTCGGGGTAACCCTTCTGTACCCCCCTTATTGGACCCCCCCAAAATGGTACCCGTATTTTCGGAGACCCTCATATTCGCGTGTCCGTGTGCGTGTCCGTGTGCGTGTGCGTGTGCGTGTGCGTGTGGGTGTGGGTGTGGGTGTGTGTGGAGTCAGAAGAAAAATCTGAGGGTATAGGGTTTAAAGGGTTTGGGGTTTAGGGATAAGAACCTTGCCAGATCATCAAATTGTGCTCAGACGACCAAGCCAACTGCAACCCCGCAAATCGCAACGGTTTGCGCACTCCGCGGTTCGTCATTCTGGCTCTCCACACTTCCACAGCGTGGTAATAGTCTTCCACTACAGTTTGCGAACTCACAAGCAGCGATGATCAGGTCGTCTATGTACACTCCAATCCAACCCCACCGAAACTCCGGACTCTAAGCCACAGGTTGGGATCAGCATACGACTGATACAACTTGAGCTCTCGACCTCAGTACTTCACGACTAAATGCCTCAGCGAGCTGTCACGCCCAAACGACCAGAATCTCTGGGACTGGTGTCCAAGCCCTGGATGGCCTTGGCAACTTGCCACAGGGTGTCTTTTTTCCGTGGAGGCCACGCTGCAACAAACAACGAGGTGGGATTAAGGTCACAATTTCGTTGATTGGCACGCTCTCTCCCTGCGCAGCCGCTTCTGCGGCTCGTTCAGCTTTGACCCTTTCCCTCGATAAAGGCTCCGCATCAAGGAAGGCAGTCCGGATGTCAGCAATGGCTATCTCGTAGGAACGTCTAGCAGCTACTGCCAATGCACACACAGCATCCTTGTGATCCTGTTGGCTTTCATTTTTTGAGGGTGCCATGTTGCTACAATGTGGTCGAAGACGCCCTACTGCAATTGCAAGGGACTGTTGTTGAGGACGTGCAGCGCCACCTACTGAATGGGCCCGCCACCTAAGTGAGCAGCAAAGGCCTCAAGGAGGGAGCAATTTCTCGTGGTTAGATTAGAAAGGGGAGCTGGTAAGGTTTTTGGGTTCGATTTTCGTCGTTTTAAGGCGTCACTTGGTCGTTGTTCAGCTCTTTGCTGTGGCGGTCTCCATTGGAATTCGTTGTCAAGCAACACCTTGAAACACCGATTTTCAAAACGCTCCAATTTGTCAATGCGAGGTCCTGCTCAAAGTGTTGCAATACGTTTGCAGTGTTGCAATCCCGAATTCACACCCTGGTTCGCATTCTATCAAAAGCATCGCGAGACATTCTTATGGTCTTCGCTTGGGCGTCGGCTCTGGAATGTCGCCACAATCCTGTGTTGTATCGCCCAAGGCACATCACATGTTGTCGTCGAAATGGCTCACTCTGTGACAGACCCTTGCTGATTGATGAGCAAAGAAGCCCACAGTCGGCGGAACTGAGACCTGATTGGGCAGAGTTGGGTCACCGCTAAGCACCCGAAGCGACCTTTGAGAGAACGGTGCTGTTATTGGAGCCTGTTTTCGAGAGAAGTCTTGTAAGCAGCAGTCTCCGCGGCACTCGCCACGATTGGGCTATGGCATTGAGTGTCAATGCGACCTTGCCTTGTTTTCAAGAATCATTCCTTGCATGGTATGAGGCTCGCTTACATGAATAAGGCTTGGTTTGCTACATGTCAACAACATAGCAATAGCATGGCAAGGTCAGCAGGGTCATTGTCAAAAGGACCATAGACATATCATACTCAAGGAGTCGCGCAACTTAGCAGCACGTACTTTTTCATTCAGCACAGCAGTGTGAACATGCAAGCTTCTCACGACTTGCAGCGATACTGTTTGATCACGTGGCCATGTGCCGTCGGCAGCACCGCTTGCTTTAGTGCTTCCGCCCGAGAGCTTGCCGTTCGTGATGCGCTCTGTGATTACGCTGTGAGGTGTGAAGAGGTCGCTATTCCATTTTCGACCTCTCTTCGAAGAAGCCGTATGTGTAAGGTTGGCATGCTCGGATATGACTTCCAGAAGCCGGAGGTGAAGAGCGTTGATAAGGGCAGACGCATATTGCATGGTGAGCTGTCTTTTGCAAGTGCCGCGTTGGCCGTATGCCGCAATCAAGACCTGCAGTGCAGGTGACCACCGTGGTCCGATGGCTCCTGCGCGTAGTGTTGGTGCTGTTTTTGGCTTGGCTGGAGCCTTACCCGGACACGACAAAAGTACACCTTTGCATGCTGGAAATAAGTCAGGGGCACGATCGGGCGCGACCGAGAGGTAATGATGGCAACAAACATTGCTGCACTGTGGTGCGCTATGTCGCTATATCAACTTGCTGGCAGCTCTACGTAGCGCATGTTGACTGACGGACATATCTTTGCAAAGGCTGTTGCAAGGTTTTCAGGCAATGGGAAGTGCACACTCGATTCAGTCTAAGGTTGGTGCGGCAGAGATCAGAGCAGGCGCTGTGGCAGATGCATTAGTTTGTCGACATGCACGTGCTTAGCTCACAGACACGTCGCACGATTTTTGGCTGCTGCACATTTGACCATGATCCGATCTGCAAGCTATTCGCTGATGTAGCCGCAGCCGGTCGCGAGCCATGCGTTCTGATTGACAGGAGGAGGAAGAGGAGGAAGAGGAGAATGAAGCAGAAGCATCAGACGCGCGAGCGCGATCCAATGGCCTTAGGCAGGGTGCACAGGAAGTTCGTCAGGGCTGTGTGTGGCCAGTCTTCTGACCATTCGAGTAGAGACGTGAGCACGTGGCATGTGCGCAGCTCCACAGGGAAAGTTCTACGTCCTGCGAGCAGCCTTTATGGGTTGTGCTTTGCATTCCGAGAATGCTGCGTGTGTGAAGGGTGCTGCCACATGCTGTCTTAGGAGACTAGCTACATCTAGCTACAAGTTGGGCTTGAGTGCCGACTCCATGTAGGTCTCGAGGCAACGCCCGGTCTGTCTCCCGATTGCAGCCTAGCCATGCTCTCAGCATTGCTGCGTTGAAAGCCACGGCCGGCCAACCTGTTTCGGTTGTTGGGTCGATTTGACCTCTTGCTTGTTGCCAGTCTGAGGACGGGACCCGTGCGACCACCAGCTGGCCAAGCGAGTAGCACTGGGTGAGTTGTTCAATACCATGAAACCTGTCAGTTCGTGCCTATTGCACACAGGTATGCTACGGCGACCCGACAGCGAAAGGGAGTTGCTGCCAGCGCTGATGCAGCTGACTTCGACTCCATCGTAGAAAAGGTGTGATGTGTGGTGTGGGTCCCTGACTTTTTATATGCAATTTCAAGAAGGGCCAATTTGGAAAGCAGAGCTTAGACTGGAGGGTGTTCATGCGTTGGTTCATGGGTGATGCGTCCGCAACAACATCTTCTCAGGTGAGGCCTCTGCAGTTGATTATGAAAACTTGGGGCTCACTGAGCCAGGTCTCAAAGCCGAAGGAAATGTGGCAGCCACGCAAAAGTGGCGAGCCCCTCCAGCTGAAACGGTGTTCGGCAGGGGCCTCAATGGGCCAGGAAAGCAGGCCACCTCTGCGTAGCAGCTAACAACCAGGGGTAGCAGGAGATGCAGGAGCCATGATGGTCATGAGCAACTTCGCTTTTCGGAAGAACTTTGCTCACCTGCAATCATGCCCAGTTTCAACTGAAGACTTTTGCGAAAACAGTTTTAAGGAAGAGGCAGATCCTGGCGTGACGGATCGGCCTGTTGTTGCCGCCGCCAAAGCAGGGTCATTGCCTCATTCGTATTGTCAATGTGCTGGTTGGGCCGAACGGACAGACAAAGCCAGTTGCTAAACCAGCTAAAGCCAGCCTGAACGGATGATGGCAAGTTCCAGAGCTTTGGACTATTTCAGAGGTTGATCTGTCTCAAGGCTGTTCTTCCTCCATCTGGAGATCAACCAGAGTGTGTGCTGTTTTGATGGTATGCTACGAGCCACATGCAATTACACCCTAATGGCCATGAGATTCCTCTTCTGGCACGGGAGGTTTCAGGAAGATACAGAAGACTCGTACGACCTGTCCTCCCTATTGTGTTTCAAGCGAGCTGCGCAAAACTACGCAAAGGCGCGATGCTCAACCTGGTCCTACACTCCATGGACACGAGCGGCCAGCATGGACCCCTGTTTTGCCATCATCGGAGCTGATTGTCTCAGCTTGCAGTGTGCCAGCCTTGCAAAGCACGATTGTCCCAGTAGCTGTCCCTCATTCTGTTCCAATATACCTGGCCACTGCAATCACAAGGTTCTATGTCTGATACTTGACCTACCGTAAGCCATTTACATGTGCAACCTGGAGAGTGGAAAGAAGATGACGAATGAACTCTTCTACTGGTATAAGCGAACATGCAGGGCAATTAATATGTGTGTGTGTATATGAAACAGGATATGTTGCTTGTGCTTGTTGCGTTTAGGAGTTGCTTTTGCGAATTAGTATTGACAACAATGGCTTCTTGCTAAGAATTCATCTGCCTGGTCGAGGTAAGCTGAATAACAACAATACGCTCAATCATATTGGTTCCCTCTTGGAGGTCAAATTGTACTGGTTGCCATTCAGCTTCAGTCGTAGAGTTAGGGCTAGGAATCTACATGTAAAGCAGTCCTTGATATTCTTCCCATACTCCCTGGCCTTGAAAGAGTATTCGAGTACTCTAAGAACTATAGTCGGCCTCCAATAATGCTAATCAGCCTGATTCACTTTTTTTACATTTACAAGCTCGGGAGTATATACTTGCTAAGAACAAAACGGTACGAGTTTCTTCGTGTACGAGCCATGTGTTATGCTGATTTAATGAATGAATGAATGGAACGCTATAAACACAATCGGAGAAGTTAACCTGTGATTTGTAAGAACTACTTCGCGCATCGGTTGTCCCAGTAGCTGTCCTTCATGCAACCATTCGTTATAAATGCAATAGGAGAAGTTAGCCTATGATTTGTAAGAACTACTTCGCCCATATGTACATATGTATATATATATATGTATATATATATATGCTGTACATATACATAGAAATAATCTTGTGAGCTTTCGCACCGCCGACGTGCGCAAGTCTGCATCTCGTGCATCCGTCGCAATGTTGGGGCATCGGAGAAGCTTGCGATGAACGGCTACAATGGGTCTCAGAGCATGGCCACTTGAGGTCACCTTCATCACCTTTAACCGCGAGAGCAACCTTCTGTTCTCCTGCGGCAAGGACCAGACCATTTTTTGCCTTCAAAGTGAGCTTTACACAGCGATGTCGAGGAATGGCGACAGGCTGTGACCATACTTCCTACTTCCTTGTTTGAGTGAGGACAAGCTGGTCTGTGTATGGAGCTTTCCAGATGGAGAGCTTCTGGGCAGCTACAAAGGCCACAACGGAGCCGTCATGCTGGCGCATTTTAAATTGTGCTCTGTGGGGATACAGCTGATGTACCTGGCAGGTATACTCTGATATACTGAACATTGAAGCTGTGAGCCAGGTGTGGTCCTGCAGCACCACCTTCGACTCGAGGCCTCGATGAGCTCTCTCCATCTCACTTCGACAGCCCCTGACAGCCCGGCCGGTGCTGCATTTGGCTCAAGCACGCAGCTTGCCCGAAGACGCGTGTTTCACAGCGTCTAGCCAACACACACCAACAAGGTCCCAGAGCAGATCAGAGCAGGGCATCGCAGCTCAGGGTTAGATGTTAAGCCGGTCAGCCTTGCAAAACGCATGAGATCTCTCTCGTTTGCACACGAACCACCAACTATGTTTCAAGATATCTCACCAATGGCCTCCTTGCGAGTCAAGTCGTCGCTGGCCTAGTGGGCAAATGCTGTCACTAGATGGAAGCCTTGTAGCACACAGCTTTCAGGCAAGATGCACGTGAATGGCGCACTGTTGGATTGAATTGTTCACAGGATTCCGCTGACGGATCCTGACCTAGATGTTTCCATCTCCATTGCGCCCTGCCTCTTTAGCCCAGCTGCTTGCCAAACTGCGGGCACACGGCGGCCGAGAAGCAACTTGGCCACAACTTGGGATTTTCCTGGCACCTGATCCACTGAGAGCCGCAGCCGGCTACTGAAGAGCCACTGAAGACTGAAGAGCATCAGTAAGGATCTTCTGCAGTTATTGGGCTCGCACCTAGATGCGCACGGTTATCACGTAACCGCAGAGGAGGCCCGGGTGCATCACACGGCATCGGCAACACACGGCAGTGGAATGTGACTCGTGAAGGCAGCTGCTCTCACCTCCACTCTGGCCAGTGCGAAGGTGAAGGATCCCGACACGTGGCGTGCTGTTTCGGGCATAGTGCTTCGCCGCTGTGCCTCAGCAAAGGAGATAGGGTTTAGGGCATCCACAGTTCAGTCTCCGTTGCACCTGGTTCCAGAGCAGTGCTTTGCCTTGGGGATTCCAAAGGCATAAAAAATGCGCACGCGTGCGCACAGATGGACACGCACATGTGCATCTTGTTGTTGTCACCGTTGCACAGGATGGTTTGCATTCTGCGTCAAACTACGGAAGTAAGACCAGGGAACTGGGCTCAGGTCCTCTAGCTGTTTGTTGTTGAGTTCCCGGCAGAAGACCATGAACCGAATGTCCATCATTGAGAAGTGTTTTCGGTAGGGTGTCGCAGTGGGGAGGTGAACCCTAAACTCATTGGTTCAAATTGCTGTACTTAGCCTGAGAAACAGAGAACATCACTGCGGATGATTGTACTTGCAATATCTAGTACTAATAAGCATGCAGCATGCCTAATCATACATCCAAAATCTCTGAGTTGTCTTGGTCCGAGTATCCGTATCGCAGCACCCACTCAGTGCAGAGCGGGAGGGTGCACCATCGCTGTGTGCTCAGGTCCCGTGTGCCGTTGAGAACCAAGCTAGCCTTATCGAGATGCAGCTCGCTGCCATTACTTGATCAGTTGATCAGGTGACGAGCTCCCTGTGCGTTGGCTCACGAAGCTGCCATGGACGTTTGCCAGAACAAGGTGGGAAGGGTCAGAGTGCGCCGACGGAGCTGAAATCCGAAGTGTGATTGCCTTGGCAAGGTCGTTGCAGCCCGAGATCTTGGAGACCTTGTCCTCTTCCGTCCGGAGGAAGCTCGGCGAATTGGGAGCGCGTGGCGTTGCCGATGTGGCCTGGTCCATGGCAAAGCTGCGACATCGAGACGAAGGACCGGAGGGGGCCTAAAGACCCAAATGGCCACCAGGCCTTGAGCCTGTTGAGTCCTCTGCTGAGCATGCCATGTCTGGAAGGATTGCTGCAGGCGCTTGCGCAATCGCTCTACATCCAGACTAGTCAGCTGACTCCTACAGAGCTATCAAAGGCTGTGTGGGCTTTCGCCAAATTCCATCACGCGGATTCGCATCTTTTCCAGGTGATGGCTGAGGCTGTGACCAGCACAGCCCCACAGTTCCAAGCGCAAGGTCTGGCGAACACCATCTGGGCCTTTGCAACAGCTGAGGTTCGAAACTCGAAGCTGCAACTCACACTTGCGGAGTCCTCACGAGTCTGCATATCTGGATTTATGCCTCAAGGCTTGGCAAATACTGTCTGGGCCTTTGCCAAGCTCCGGCTTCACGCAGATCACGCTCTGTACACAGACATGGCCGAGGCAACCAAGTCAAAGCTTGGACAATTTTCCCCTCAGAACATATCCAACACCCTCTGGGCTTTTGCAAAGGCCACGTGTTACGAGCCAGACTTGTTTCTGGCCGCAGCAGATTCGATTGTGGACGGGCCAAGGGAGTACAGGGAGTACAGCGTTCAGGCAGCCGTGAACTGCATCTGGGCCATGGCTGAGACAAGCCACCATGATCAGCGGCTCTTACACTGCTTCACTGGCTATGCGCTGGAGAGAATCGACGACTTCAAACCCCAGGACTTGTCCAACACGGTGTGGTCCTACGCCCAGCTGAAGCACGAGGATCCCAAGCTGCTGCTGGCCGTCACAACTGCAGTGAAGGGCCAGGTGAAGGCTTTGACACCCCAGCACTTGGTTTGTACCACCTGGGGCTACGCTCTCATGTTTGAGCAGAGGCCCATGACGAGCTTCGCGAGAGTCTCCGAAGATGGGCAGCTCAAGGATGAAGCGGCGAGTCGAGAAACGAGGGCGCATGCGAAATCAGAATGGAAAGGGATAGTCGTAGACACCCGAATATTCTTGGAGAACAACAAGAACAATCCGTCTTTGATGCCAGTGATGCCTGTGGTGCAAATTGTCTCTGCAGGTGGCTGGTGACTTGCGGTGCGGACCGGCTCGTCATTGTGTGGGAGGCTCACACCTCGAGGCACGCACCCCAGTCTAGCGAATGCCTTGATGTGCCAGAATGCGTTGCCCTTGTGAGCACCCTGACGTTTAGTAGCAGATATCTCTGCAAAGAGATGTTCTCGTCCCACGGTGCCACGATGTCCGAGGGAACTTGCCCAAGTTGAGCTTCCCGGTGTCGTGCGATGTGTAGAATGGGCTGGAGCAGGCCAGGTCTTCTAAAGACTTGTCAAAGGACATGTTGAGCCTTTCACACCTTTTTGCCATTGTTTGATCTTCCTCGCTCCTGTTCCTTTCTCAGCTCCTGGTGTCAATGCCTCGGACGTCAGCGAGCGCTTCGTGCCCTTGCCTTACCGGCAGGATCGTGATCATGATAGAACACGCGGAGGGAAGGTCTGTTCTGTTTTCTGTGCTCACACCTCTTCTGCAAAAACGCTCCATGGTGGCCAAGGACAGCACACAACCGCTTTGGAGCACACCCCCCTGCGTTGACAGCGCAGTGCTTGGTACGATGCGGGCTTGGGGACTCTGGGTTGGTCCTGGCCGCCTTCCGTGCTCAGGTTTGGCGCTTCGATGGCAAATCCATCCAGGCCCTTCCCCACCATCGAATGCTAGAGCACATTGACATGAGCCGGGTCATTGAGTTCAAAGTGGAACACCACTGTAGCCTCCCAAGCCCCGATGGAAGGTGCAATGTGGATCAATGTGGTAGGGCGCAGGGTGGGGGGCAGGGTAGAGGGCATTTCTTCATTTGCCAGGAGTTGCGGGTCATCTCCAAGCTGCCCTCCGCAGCGCTCCAGGCTGTGATCACTAGCGGCACTAGTGGGATGGAGCCGGAGCCACTCTGCAGTGAGTCATGATGAGGTTCTAGAGCAGCATCTCTCTGTTCATCCAAAGAGCCGTGCAATTGCAGAAGTGTGAGCTTGCCTGAATCCGATAACATCGATAACGGTTAAGGATCTTAACGAAGTTTAACTCAGCAGATGCAAAGGTGCATCCTCCGGTCCACGTCTTGCACCATGTAACCCCATCATCTTGTCGCGTCTGCGTGAGAAGGGTGCCTCTTTTTTTAGCGAAGTGTCTTCGTCTTTGTGCCTGTTAGTGATGAGCGATGAGCTTCAACGGTTGCCTTCTCCTCCATGCCTCTTCTGGCGCAGACTTCCGACGTGTCTGTGTTTGATGCACAAATCCTGTGAATCAAAAGTGTTGGTTTTCGTCATCAACAAAGACGCAAAATGCTTCACGCACAAGCTGAAAGGATTCTTTGAGGTTTGTTCGTTTTGCACTGCCCTCAAAACAAGGATGTTACTCGCTTTGTCATTGATCCCAGAGCCATTCAGCGGGTTTGGTGTTGCGGGCGGTCTGGCATCGCAAGCCATCGCCCAGCCAAGCCAAACCAATCCAAGCCACTCGTATAAACGAGAGACAGACGAAATTCGGATCGAGTCATGCGCTGACTCAATGCTCCGACAGAGGAAGTCACGAAGAGTGCCCATATGAAAGGCGTGCTGAGTGAAACTATACCAAGCGAATGCTTTTATTGCTGTCATATTTGTTAAACTGAGTTTACAGCAGATCAGCTGGATCTTCATCTTCAAGCCTGCTTCGCACACCCGCCAGGTGAGATGGGGCAGAGCCAACTACTTCATCGCAAGTGCACACGACAGCGGTGATTCTCTTACTCTCCGAAGTACGGAAGCGGATGTGGATCGATGAAGTTGAGTCATATGCGGTTGCAGGTAAGTAACTCTTCTTGTCAGGTGAACTAATCTTTTGGCGAGCAGACACTGGTGCTGAAGTGAAGCGGCTGAAGGCCAGCCAAGTGCTGCACACAGACAAGATGCTTCGACGCAAGGGTGTGTTCAACAGCCTACGTCATGAGCCGCCTCGAGAGGCACATGATGCGGGCATCTCCAAGTTTGACTTCAATGATGACCGCGAGCTTGTGGCTACCGTCTCGCACGTGTGCTCCTGAGTGCCATGTCAGCCGAGCAGTCAAGTGCGTGGCGACATCATGTCGGGGGGAACTGGGGTTAGAATTGGTGAGAATAGTGAGATACAATGCAGAACCCGAGGACATGAGCGTCTGCATATGGGACATCGGCAAAGGCCAGGCCTCGTCCTCTAGATGGCTCACAGACGACTCAAAACATGTAGAAACATGTAGAAAGCAAGCCAGGGGCAGCTTTCAGTTTAGCACCACGCCGAAAATGTCAAAGGAAGCGACTGGAAGATGTTGTACAAGGCGCAGACGGTCAGATTCTCAGGTGCCAAGCTCCCTGCAGCCGGGCCTGTGAGAACCTGTGGGAACCTGTGGGAAGCTGTCGAAAGATCTGGGGGAAAAGAAAGAAGCGGAAGTGGCTTGGCACGAAGCCCCGAGGACCGGCCACTGAACGCCGTGGCGCTGGGCCCGCTGCCGCAGAAGGCCGCGCTGGGCGTCACGGCCTCGGCAGAAAGGTAGCTCATTCAGAGTGCCGAGTCTGTGTGCATCTCATTCGAAGCCGAAACTTCCTCCGAGAAGCGAGCGTGTTGGAGGGAAGGAGGTCCGCAGTGCCCGGTGCGTGGTCCCAGGCTCCAGCCGAGCGGCCAGGGCGCGTTTGCGTGGTGGCTGCCGGCGGCCAGGACGACACGACTCCGGCACTCGGTCACCATGTCTGGAATGTAAACATGTCTTTCCCGCCCGTGGCTGAAAGTGCTCGAACCCATCTAAGAGGATCTAAGGTGATGCGGGGCCCTGAAACCCCAAACCCGAAAAGCGCCAGGATGTGCGGGACGTTGCTCGGAGCAGCAGCGCCACCGAGCAGTTCGGGACGCTGCTCTTCCGTCTGGGCATGGCCGAGAAAGTGCCCTGTGACCTGAAGGCCTCACATCGGGAACAGCTCCTATGAAAAAGGCTCTGTAGCAACAGAAGTTAGAAGCCATATAATCTGCAAGAGCCTTGTTTGGGATCTCCTGGATCTCCCCGTGGATCTTGTTCTGACCTCGACGAGGCGGACGGAGTCACCAACAAAGGTCACTTTGGTCCGGTCGTCCCGGCGTGAGCTCATGAGCTTCCCGATGTTTCCCTTGAATTGCGCTTGAGCTGCGAACCCTCGAACTCCTGCGGCATCAATGCCGAAGTCCGAAGTTTGTGTTCTTCTGAATGCGCTTCTCATGGCTCAGCTCCCCTAAACCCTAAACCCTGAAACCCGAGTGACCCCAAGAGAGGCCCGGTGGCCAGGTCCACACCCTGGCCTTTGCGGGCGACGGGTCTGCAATTGCCTCGGGCTCCGAGGACCTGCCGGGGCTGTCCTCCCCGGATCCCCTGTAGATGATCTGGCGGCAGTATAGTGATAGCATCGGGAGAAGATCGTGTTTTGGGCTCAAGGTGCTCAAGGTGGAACCCTACCATCCCCACCTTGAGCCCCACGACGCTGCAACATTCATTTCGCCAGGACGGTTTTGTGCGAGTGCACATTTTTGACAAAGAGGCCTCGAAGCGGAGTCATTAGCTTGCAGTCTGCACGCAATCACGAGGGGCTTGACATCTGAAGAGCTGTCCATGTCGCATGTGTTTGTCAAAGCTTATCGCAAGAGCTGTCACACCGTGGAAGAGTTGCGCAATGTTGGCGTGCGATTTGCAAGGATCCTCAAAAGAGTTGAGGGCCATTAGGACGGGCTGCACGTGTCTTGCGCACATTATGCCCAGTTCAACTTTGATCTTGAGTCCACTGCGTGTCATGTCTTGAGTTCATGATGCTCTCTTCTCCACCCAGGAGTTGTCAGAGTGGCAATCTGAGAGTCGCCAGTGCTCTGACTGGTTGCTGATACCCTTTCCCTCAACAGGGCCAAAAGGTGCATCGCGCGGGCAAGAATGTTTTCCGAATCCAACTCTGGTAGCGCCCTCGTGCTGATTAGAAGGTGAGCAACCAGCCGCCATTTGGCTGGATCGCTTGTTTCCCCATCCGTTATTGCGTGCTGGTTGAGTGTCTGACATCATTGGGGGGGTGTACTAGTCTGTATCGTGCCTAAGATGTTCGAGCTGTCCGCCTCAGCTGAACCGAGACGTGACGCTTTGCAAGCGCCGCGACGCAGTAACCAGCGCAGCGCTGCTGCCCTGAAGCAGTTTTACAGAGCTTCGTGGCAACATTTTTCCGGTGCCGGAGGCTTGAGCTTCATGTGTGTGCACATCGTCATCTCATGATACACCTCTCAGATCAGCTTCGTTCTGGCACTGAATTTGCCGCGGAGCAAAGACAGGGTGTCGCTGCCAAATGGCTGGCGAGACCGTAGGGAAGCATGACAAGTCACTGGGTCGCCTTAAAGACCTTGGGGTTGAAGCTGTGAGACAGGATGACTTGTCGTGGTTCGGTAGGGATGCAGGAGTGTGAGAGGAAAAGGCTGCTGCTGCTTGTGGCAGCCTGTGCGTGGGCCTCCTTTGACTGTTGAGCCTGGATTGTCGCGTGAATGGGGCGCAGTTTTGCAGAACCTGCGCACGCGAGAGTGTGGCTCCAGGGTCTTCCTGTCATCCTGTCGTCCCTGGGTCGACAGATTCGGGCATCTGATGGCCCGACAAGTGGAACTTGGCGGTGTAAAGGCTGGATGCACCCCTGGGCGTGCTCTTTACATGTAGTAGTGTGGACAGCAGCTACTTTGTTTTGTGCTTCTGCGCAGGGGCTCAATGGAATCGTTTCAGTCCAAGTAGAACAGCATCTGCAAAGTCCAAAGTCTCAGCAGCACAGCCAAGGGGGAGTAGAGGCACACCTGGCAGCTTACAGCTTACACCTGAGCAAGTAGGTCTCGTAATGGGTGGCGTGAACTTCGTTGCCAAGTGCTGCTATGATACGAGCTACAATGCACGGGCACAGACAGGCAAGAAGACAGTGATCATCACGCACGGGATTGCTGCGTGTGCGCTGCAAAACCGGATCTTGCCAGGAACCGACGCGGGTTGTTACCTCCCGTGCTGCCGAGGTCCGGGCTGGAACCTGGCATGGGCGTCCATAGAGGCGATAGCCACATCCCCTGAGCTTCTACGGAATACCCTGGAACTGGAGCAAGTGGAGGGCATGCTGAAGAGTGGGCGTCGAGTCTTCGTCACGAAGGAGCAAGACGGGGTTGAGGTTCAGCCTTATCCTGGCTTAGATGGAATCGCCGCGATCAACCCTGCCGAAGAAGTGATGGTTCCCGTGCTTTACGAGCTCATCGAGAAGCTCGTGGACAGCTATCGCCTTCAGTCTGCAAACTATGACTGGCGGCGGTGGGGGGACTTAAGCTTCATGGAGTGCTATGCAGAATCCCTGGCACGGCAGGTGGAGGAAGAGTTCGCGCTGACGAAGCAGCCGGTGACGCTGATTGGCCACTCCATGGGCTGTTCAGTGCTTCTGTATGTGCTGAGCTGCATGGGCAGCACCTGGCAGCAGAAGCACGTGGATAAAGTGATCTTCATTACCCCAGTCATCATGGGCTGCCCCAAAGGTTGCTCTGCATACTGTCACAACCCCATTGGCATTCTCTCCGGCCTGGGCACCTTGCCCGAAGCGGTCGAGAATTTCTGGAAGAAGGCCACCATCTGCTCCCCTGCCATGGGGTGTTTGCTTCCCCTAACAGTCGGAGATGTTGAGGCCTTTGACAGAAGCCATCAGATCGTCGTGACACCTGCACGAGGTTACACAGCCCAGGAGGTACCTGAGTTTCTGGGAGACATGAAGAAATCCTTGGGCCGAAATGCTGCTCGATTCGACTTCTTCCCCTATGCCTTGGAGACCTGGGCACACCTTGTGCCGCCGGCTGTCCCTACACATTTCCTGTATGGCAGGAATCTGGACACAATCAACCAGCTCACCTTCCAAAGCAACGACTTTCAAGACATTCCCAAGGTGACAGAATACGTTCCAGGCGATGGAACGGTGACTGCGGACAGCACTGAGAGATTGCATGCCGGATGGGTCGCGAAAGGTGCGACGGTCTTTCTCCATGGTGCCCCTCAAGGTTGTCATGATGAGCATCTAAAGATCGTCTCCTCTGAATGGCTCCTGAACCTTGTTCAGGAGCTTCTGCAGTGAGGCTTTCAGGCACTAGATGCAAACGCAAATTTTTGTGGAGGGACAAGGCCTCCAAGCGGCATCAGTGCGGTACTTCAGGGCGGAGGCCCCTTCCCAGGCAGTCGCCACAGGCGTTACTTCGGTCGCTGGGTGAGGATCCGCTGGATTGACGCAAAAGCGTTTCACAGGCTGAAAGAGTGTGGACGATCAGGCTTGAGTTCTGTTCGGACTTCGGCTGGGTCTGTAGTGACTGCTAGTCATGGTAAGCACATTGCCGCCAAGAGTGTGAGAGGTAGCAGGCTGTGGCGGGGTGTATAGTTGTAGCATATTCTAGGCATGATATCAGCCAAGGTAGCTATTCTTTTTTTGCGGGTTGCTGGACACCCAATTCCTGATCGTAAGGGTAGCATTCATGGTATGGGCAGCCTTTGACTTGACACTTTAACGACTCCCTAAATGCCAGGTGGATCTGAAAAACGAAGCAGATCGCTGCCAAGCGAAGTTTCAGAGCGTGCAACCACAACCTGGTTACAACCTGCTCATGCGAAAGCAGAAGGATGTCGGTCCCCCAAGTCCTTAAAGCCAAGGCTTTTGGCATGACTTCGATCAGTACCTGGAGAAGGTTGGACGTGCCGGAGAGGTTTCTGGTTGCTGGTGTGCCGCAGATGTGAGCAGGGCTTGCAACCTGCCTTTCACAGTGCACAGGTCCAACCCGGAGAGCGGCGCCAGCTCATCCGGCAGAATTTCATGGAGTTCCACCGTGCTGCCCTCACCGCAGGGTCGCATGTGTCCGCATTCAATGTACATTTTGTGTACTCTGAAGATTCCTACAAAGTAGTGCCCAAAGTGCCAAAGTGTGGTGTTCCGAGGAGGCATGGTCCAAAATCCCAGCTTGGACGAGCTGGAGGATGCCGGATCTCTGCTGTGGGGTTCCGGGTGCTGCAGGGTGCGGAGCGTGCCGCTCCTGTCTCAGGATCTGGCCAAAAAGATCTACGACTATTTTCAGGAAGAGGAGATAAAGCGAGCAGTTCAAACTGCTGAGGCGGTGAGTGCTGCAGGAGCAAACTCCTCAGCTACTGGAATGCGGCAGTCACACGAGTTGCCGCTGAATTAGCCCTTTAAGCCTTTCGTCGTTACTCTTAGCCCTTTGTGCAAAGGTGTAGGCTTCAGGTAGCTGAGTGCCGAAAGCTGCACTCCTCTGGCTTGAGACCCCGGCTGTCGTGTGAATGACAGAAAGCCCTCTTTTCAGCTGCCAAAGCCACCCGGCTTGCTTAAGTCCCTGGTTTTTAGGCTATTGCATGATGCATTCTATTCTATTCTGTTCTATTCTATTCTATTCTATTACATAATATGTTTGACCTTGGACACCATGATTCTTGCATGTGTCTGCAGCCAGAGCCTATCCAGAGCTCCCAGCCAGGGTCTAGTGTGTAGGTTTTGTTTCGTGGCTACGCGCTCAGGAGGCCGATCATGAGCGAGAGTTTTCTCAGAGTGAATAGAGTGAATGAGCAGAGTCGCTTCTATTGTTCCCATCAGCACATCACTGCATGGATGATGCAACTTTGATTTCTTGAGAACCGAAGCTGTGACCCCTTGCAGGCTGTATCAGGCTGTATGGCGGTGTGCGGGGCTCAGCGCGAACAAACTATCTTAACTTGTGCTTCAGCATCAACAGAAGATGCAGATGCAAAGCATATTCGAAAGAGCCGGCAAGAGCACGAGCGCCTGCCAAAAGTACACAGTTGTGCTTAGGAAGGGTACGCCCTCAGCATTATCCCCCCCGAGCTGTCCTGAAATTCTTCGTTCTGCTGTCCCGTTTCTTCAAGGAACTCCACAGCACTCGACATGGCCAGCGACTTGGCTGAGCTGGGAACGCTGCAGGAGGCGAGGGCGACAGGTTCAGAGGGCCTCTAAGGCATTTCGAAGCAGTTTTGCTGTGTGAAGTGCGGCGGCCAGGCTTTCAGCAACAGTTTCCTGATGATCTTGGTCACTGAGCTTGGCCCTGCCCTCGGAGCTAAACTGTCTCGTTCCGTGTGTCGGGCTTTGCTTTCATGAATGTTCGTTTCATGAATGTTTGATTGATGTTTGGCGGTCTAGTCCAACCTTTGGTATGACGGCTCAAGCTGACCATCGTGTCCACGCTCTTGCAACTCACTCATGCGCTTTTCGTGTGTGGGACTGTCTTCAACAGCTCGGGTTTTCATTCAAAGGCCTTGCAGCTTTGCAAGAAGAGAAGGGGTTTTCAATTCCAGACGATGGATGCACCAAGTGGCCGACATTGGCATGGAAGCCTGCTCTTGTACTGAATGCGCATGTCTCAGATGTTCACGGAGACTTCCAGCCTGCTGCTGCACGACGCGAGAAAATAAGCTCATGCTCTTCTGGGTGCAGGTGGTGTCTTCCCAAGCTCAGTCGTGTGAGTCGTGGTTCTCCACCGAATGACGAGGCGAGCAAGGGGAGCGCTTGATCTGTATAGGGACGTATACCTGAACCTTCTGCCGCAAGCTTGATGGAAGGTTGAGGATCCACCGGATGATGTCTGGATACCTGGCAAGATGCCAGATGCACCCGCCAAATCCAGGAACTGCGGTGGTCTAAAAAGTTTCCAAAGTTTGTTTCACTCGACAGCTCAGCCCTGAGGCAGGTCCTGCGTAGCGCCTTTGCGCATGAGCAGTCGGGCGGCGGCACAACCGATGTGAGGCGGCCAATACACCCACACTCTGAGGACGTCGAGCTCGCCTTTTTACTTACAGTCAAATTGTCCTCAAAATTATTAATTAACCGTCATTTTTACCATCTCTCTCAATAAATGAGTTTAAGTTATGGGCAGTAGAGGATTCAGCTCACTTGGACCCAATCCTGGCCCTGGATGCTGGAGCCTGAGTAAATTCTACACTTCCATGCGTTTGCTGTTTTTGAAAGTGACCTTGTGTCAAGCATTGGAAAACGCCTGGACTCTTATGTTGGACAAAAGGACTTCACGGTCGCCTTGCCGGACGGATTCCCGGATCACGCCCACCGCGGCTTCATCACGCTGACCTATTTGCTGCCATCGTCCCCGGGGGGACTCACGCACGAAGACTTTCTAGGCAGGGCTTCGAGACTGAGGGGCTCATCGCGTCTTCATGTTCTCAGAAGCAGGTTGCCCGGATGTCAGGCAATGCAGGCACTCTTCATCCAGGTGACGCGCAGTGGATGACCTGTGGACGTGGGATCCTACACTCTGAGGCAGTTGTTGCTGCCAGAGCTGAGGGAAGATCAGGAGCCTTTTTGGTGCTTCACTGTGTGGCATCACTGTGTAGGTGCCTGCCAGCAGTTTCTTCGCCCGGGGGCTTCAGATGTGGATCAACTTGCCTGAGAAGGTCGGGTCCAGCTAGCGTTGGCTTGTTCCAGGTTTGTCCCTGTGATTTGTGTGATTTTCCCAGATTCAGTTGGCCCAGAATGGTGCAGGAGAAAATGGCTGCTCCTGAGTGGCTTGCCCCGCATTTGAGAAGCAGACAAGGTCCATGCTTGATGTCCCGGCCGGCACCCCCCCCGGCCCTGAAAGCGGTCGGGGGGGTCGGGGACACATAAGACCTGACATCCCTGGACGTGTTGTGGCTTGTGTCTTATAAACCGTTTGAATGTGGTCCTGTGAGCTTGTATGCGCAGTCGCACGAGGATTTGACTTTAAGAGTCCCAAAAGCGTGCGCTTGAGGTTGGGAACATGTCAGTAGCAATCGCAACAACTATTGTCTGGACCTGTTGTAGTTTGTTTTACAGTTAGCAAAAATGATAACAACGAAACCGGGCAATTCTTTTTTGTAACAACTATTGTGTACATGAGAATCTCAGCGCTGCTTCAAGTATCCATTCCCCGCCCCCCCTTCTGTCGCTGCAAGGTACCTGGAGCTGCCTCGGGCCCGGCAGCTGCGCGCAGCCACCGCAGGTGTGGGGAATGCAGCGTTTCAAAAGAAGCCAAAAGGATCTTGAGGAGGTTGCTTTTTGTTTGAGGATTTTTTTGCAGGGAGGGCTGCTCGAATCGCTAGAAGAGCAGGACTGTGCGTTTTGTAGGCTTCTTGCTGAAGGAAAATTCCACTTCTCTGTCTTTCTGAGATGCTCCGTGCAGGTGTCAAGGCCGCTGTCCTAGCCGGAGAGGCCTGCATCCGCTGCCAAGATCTAAGCGCAGCTTCATGGGGCCTTAATATGGTCCCTTGCCTCTTTTTTTGAAGGGTTCTGAAGTATGGGCCCTTAATTTGCAGAGGGTACATAAGGGGTCTAGAAGGGGTCTCCTTGTAAGGGCCCATACTCAGGGACCTGTAAGGGCCCATACTCAGGGACCATGTGACTACCCTTAGACAAAAGGGGTACCAGGAAAGCAAAAGTCAGTTCCCAAGATGGTACCCACTCTCGTCTACGGTTGCCGGTATAAACGGGGCAGGTCTCCGTTTCAAGATCAACGTTACGCCTATCTTTGCAGAAGGAACATTCTCATCCAATGAACCCACAACATAAAGGCTGGTTCTGGCTCATCTTTGTAATGAGGCCTTGCTTGTGTTACGCGAGTGAAGCACGTGAAGCTGAGCAGCGAGAAACTGCACGTCTTGACCTCCATAGCTAGCGCGCCTCTGTGCGTGTGCCATGATGGTTGAAAGGCAGGCCGAGGATGCGAGCCTTCCCACAGTCCCACACATGTTGCGAACATGACTACGATGCTAGGCCTTGGGGCATCATCAAGATGGTCCGAATCATGGCCCTGAGTTGGTGCTGCTTGTCCCGGATGGTGGATCGCTTTGGTCCTTTTTTCATGTTCTGTTCTTCGCAGATTGGACTTCGAGTTTTTCGAGACAAGCGCCCTGGGCAAGGGTCCACTACACCATGGAGCCGGGTGCGGTACTCCACCAGTCGCCTGTCTGGCATTTGAGGACCAGCACCTCGCATCTCTGGGATTCTTCAGGAGCACAAGAAAGAGAGCGAACGCGGATACATTGGAAAGAAAAGGAGGTACAGTAGATGTACTAAACGGCGCTATAAATTCATTTCATTGGCTGATAAGTTTGGGGGAGCGAGAGAAGCGACCGCAGAAAACGATATTAGTTCTAACGCTACGTGACCCTTTGGCCGGGGACTTTCGCCTATACGGTGGCGAGGCAAGGTTCGGTTCGTCAGGCTCCATGGGGTTGCGGGCTTCGTAGTGTGCAGGGTTCAGGGTTTAGGGTCTAGAGTTTAGGGAGTTTTCGCTAAATCAAACTCTAAACTTTAACCCCTCAAGCCAAACGCCTCAATCCAAGCTTGGGAGTCAGGTAGGGTCGGCTCGGCTTGGGGTGCTAAACCCGGGGTTTGCCGGAGGGAAAGGGTGCGGGGGGTAGAGGGGGGATTAGAGGTGGGGCACATGCTTTCTGCTCCCCAGACACCGGCGGGAGACATTGTATCATTGGTGATGTTTTTTGCTTGTTCAGCCCAATTTCCCCAGACGAACTCAGCGCACTGTTATTCTTTTCGTTGGCTTGTAAGGGCCGCCGTGAAAAAGGATTCATGGTTGTTGTTGGGTGAGTTTTATGGTTTTCCAGGGTTCTCTTTGCCCTCTCTCCATTACTGGGTTTGTTTTCGGCGTGTGATTTCCGGCAAATTCTCTTACAGGAAGACAAAAACACCCCAGGCCAATTCCAGAGGGCCACACTGCGTTTATCTACACGCTTGCTGGTGGAGTGGTGGTGGCGGATGTGGTTGCAGATGCTCACCACTGCCTTATCCTCAGTGCCGCCGCAGGAGAAGATGGCTCCCTGGCGACTCATGGGCACTTCCAAAAACAAAGGGTACCCCTTAAGATACCCCAAAATGCTAGAATCCTTAGTATAGGAACCCCCCAAAACGGGTACCCCCCCCCCCATTTTTCGGAAACCCCCTCGCATGCTGGGCTTGAAAGTCTCTGTTGAGCCACCCAGGCGTGACCGTTCGCACCCAATCTTCCGAAGCCTCCTTCTTCCTTTGTGCGGCCAAGCCTTTGCGTGAGCCCGTGGTGTGGCAGGGCCCCTTCGTCCCTCGCCCGCACTTGGGAGGGGGGACCTGAGCCAAGTGGCAGGGCAAAAGACAACGCCGCAGCTGAGGTCATGTGTAGTGAAGAGTCTGGCGCTGAGATCGTCCATCATGTGATTGCCACTGCATTCGCTCTGAAGCAGTCAAAAAGCCACGCTATTCCCAGGCAGATTCGCCAGTCCATGTTGGACTACCAGTGTGATCAGAACGGTTTCGAGAGGGCGAGCTCTTGGAACTCCCGAAACAAGCTGCGAATGGTCACGTGAGGACGGCGCGGTTTGCCTGGCGCCAGACAGCATGCAACTCATCGCAACGCTGCAATGCGGTCGTCTCAGCCACGGGCCGCTTGCATCAGGCTTGTCCATGCAGGGACCTGGGATGAAGAACCAGGGCCTCTCAACAAGGGCGCTGGAGACGTTTCAGCGGTTGGTGACGACAGTTCATGCACACGTGGCTGGCGTGGCCGGCTGTTTCAGCATTGGGCATTGGTGTGCCGGGAATCGTGGCCTTGAATGTCGTGAAGCAGGAACGCGAGTAGGAGTCTAGGTTTAGATCACGCGACATGTATGCACCCACCTCGTGAACCTTGGCCATGTCACATGCAGACGGTGGGTGATGGGGCAGCACCGCCGCGTCTGATTCAGACAGCCGCGAGTGCAAAAAGGCAGCGCGCGCAGGGATGAGTCGGCCGTAGTCCAGGAGCACTCAGAGGTACACTGAGCAGGAGTTCTGCAGCTGCCCTGTGCCATTCTGCCTTCTCGGATGGCTTGTAGAAAGCATGGCTTTGCCATGCTTTGCTGTGCCTTGCTTGCATGTCAAAGGTGACAAGACGTTCTTCATTGCAGCGCTGCTTGCAATGAGACACGCGCTGACCCAAGCTTGACCATGTGTCTTGCATCTTTCGAGGATCAACCCAAAACCCAAAAACCCCAAAACCCTAAACCCCCCAAACCCTAAACCCCCAAACCCCAAACCCCAAACCCCAAACCATAAGCCCTAAACCCGAAACCCTAAACCCTACATCCTAAACCCTAAGCCCTAAACCCCAAACTCTACGCGAATGCCTTCCGTCCAGTGGCTGGAAGGACAGGCTGGCAGTCTTCTTCGGCTCAGCCGGAGCGCTTGCAGCCATGACTGCGGGCGGCTCAGATCGTCTTAAGCACTTTAGGGTTTAGGGTTGAGGGTTTAGGGTTTAGGGTTTAGGGGGGCTCAGGATTCCTGGAGGTTCAGAAGGGTACTTCTAAGTGGCGTTGTACGTAGGGTAAATATGGTTGTACCTCCAAGTAGTCTCCAGAATCCCTTTGACATGGTGTTCTGTCACTGTGAGGATCTGAACTTGGGAACGAAACCTGTGTCCTAGGCCCTGAGTGCCACTATCGGATTGGTCCTACCGAAGTTGATGCCACGAAAGCAAGAAGCTCAGCAAGCAATCCTTGGCAACCACAGTCCTTTGAGACCGTCTGCAACCTGAGTGGAGTATCGGCAAAAGGTACACGCATTGGGCAGCTGTTGCGCTCTTCGTGTACTTCGGTGTGAAGCTACTCTGGGAGGCATGCTGCCAGGAGATTATCAGCAGCGCCTCGTTTCATTTTGTCGTGAAAGGCATTTCAGATGCTGCGCAGCGGAAGTGGCAGTGGGCGACTGGCTTAGAACCGTTTTGAGTACGATTATGAGGATTTCGTGAGTTAGTCTGGGCAGTCATGCGTGGTGTCATGCTGATTGCTCTGAGACTGGTACACATGGCATGAAGTACGCTCGATCCAGCACAGAGAAAGACTTCAGTCAGTCTACCACATCCCATAGGCAAAAATGATCTTGCTTCACATGCTGCCTGAGCTGTGAAATCATGGTGAAAGCCTCGTGCATGATGGCAGCGGCCAGATGCCCCACCGTTACACGCCAGGCCTCCGTTCTGTGCACATGTTTGCATGATCTGTGCACCTGGTATGCTCTGGTGTCTCTCGTGATGTGTTACTTGCTCTGCGTGTCAGATGAGTCCCATCGCCCACTAGATGGACAGCAATGCTGCTGGAAAGCTTGAGTTGGCGACTTGGGCGGTCCCGCTCACTGCAGGATGGTTTGACGGTGTGAGTCTATGGACAAGAAGACAGGCGTGCAAGAGTTGTGCCTAGGACAGCCCTTGCGACTGCACTGGAAGTCGTGGAGGCAGGGCAGCAAGACTGACCTGGCGCGGGTGTCACTTGATGCGCCTTGGCACTTGCATATTGCCGGAGGCGCAGCGTGCGCAGCTTGCAGCCGCCCAGGAGGCCTGACAAGAAAAGCTGTTGACAACGGCATTCTTCCACCTTCAGGCTGCTTTAGATGGCAGGAGTTGTTTCCTGTGCGTACATTAAGCCGCAATGATTAGAGACCAAAGCCCTGATGAATGACCTGGGAAACCCATGGCATGGGAAACCTTAGTGCACCTGCGCTTATGGCAGGAGAACGCCCGTCTTCAGCTGGAGTTGGAGCGCGAGCGCCAGGCGCGCGCCGCTGCTGAGGCGCCGCGGCTGAGAAGTCAAGTTGCGACCCTGTTTTGAACAACTGAGCTGCGCAAACGGGCTTGGAACCACCCTAGCTTTTGATATTTTGATGCTTCTTGAGATATTGTTTCTTGATTCTGTTGCATCTCTAGTCTCTTTCAAGGAGAAGCTTCGGGAAACATCCGTCGAGTTTGCACGGAAGCTGTCTTCAATGCAGGCCGAGGACTTGACATTCCCCATCTGCATTTTGCCTTGTTGGTGTCTGCCCTTTGCAAGGCCAAGGTCATTGAGGCAGAGAAGGATGTGGTCCTTGGTGGCCAGGCGCCGCGAATTTGCCTGCCTTCCGTTTCTAAGCCATTCAGAAGCAAGTCCTCGAACTTCGCCAGCATCATGTGGAGCTTTGAGTGGAGGTCCTCCTTGCCCGAAGCGCTCCTAGCACCGGGACCGCGTCTTCGGCTGGTCCAGAAGGCTTTCGACGAGAAGCTCGCGCTGTGTTTGCAACGTTAACGCAAAAACGCCCGCGCGCGCGCGCGCGCCTCGCCTCGGGCTTCGGTGCTTCGGTGCAGGTGGTCATAAGGGGGTCTTGTTCACCCTCCTAGCGGGTCCTCTGGAGATCCATACAGTCTGGAGTCTAGACAGGAGGCCGTGAAGGGAGGCTACAGGAGGTTCATGGAGTCGCAGGGACTCCAGAAAGGGTCATGGGAGGTCAGAGAGGTGCCAGAAGGGATGAGAGGGTTTGTGTGAAGGGAATCTGTGGTTTGGTTCGGCGCTTTGCGGTTGGGGGTTGTTCTTTGTCCAGAAGTGGTCCAGATGGTCATACTCGTAGTGTCACGGGGCGTCCCTTTGGTCTGCGGAGCCTTGGAGCGCGGACTTTTGCATAATTCTTGACAGTTTCAATCCGCATTTCAAGCGAAGAGCCCTGTCCTGCAGGCACACTGCGCGTGCCTGGCGAGACGCCGCGTCGGTTGGCGCCTGTCCCGCCACCGCCGGGGACCCTGTGAAACAGCAGCGCAAAGGTCGATCACAGAGAATCCAGTGTTCCACGTCACCAACCACATCATCAATGTATCAGTATCAATCCCCTTTTTCAAAGTTCCAGAGTTACACAAAAGTTTAGTTTGGGTTGTCGCTGGGCTGTCGCTGGCAAAGCTTCCAGGGTCCGGTGTGTAAAAGCTTTGCAGCACACATCCACTGCGCAGCCTCTCAAAATCGAGGCCCCGGGACTCGGAGGAGCCAGGCTTCAGCCGCGTACAGTTCGCGCACCGAGGCCCTTGGAGTGCAGAGTGGCGGAATGTAGGGTGCAGATTGCAGTGTGCAGTGTGAGATTCGGCAATTCTCTGGGGATTCTGCGGGTTATTTGTGCACAAGCAGGTGTGTCGGTTCGGGGGGCGAAGTCAGCCGCTGCGTTTTTGGGGTTTTACATGCAGCGACTTCCCGCCCCTGTTAACCCCAAGAGGGTTAAGATTTAAAGGTTTATGGTTTAGACTTAGGCATGTAAACCTAAGCCCATAAAGTTAAAACCTTAAGGGTTTAAGACTTCGGCATTAAGACCTTAACCCTAAGCCCTTTAGGTTCGTATTTCGGCGAACCTTGTAAACCCTATAGGGTCAAGATTTAAAGGTTTAGGGTTTAAGATTTAGGCATGCAAACCTAAGCCCAGAGAGAAACCCTATAAGGCTCTAAAGGGTTCAAAGGTTTTAACCCTATAGGCGCTATTGTATGAATGCCCAGACCTTAGGCAAGTGCTGAGACGTTTACACCTTATAGGGTTTACAGGTCCAGGGGTTTTAAGGGTTTACCTCTACAACTTTCACAGGGTTAGCCCTACAACAACTACGAAGGTACGTATGTACGTATGTACGTATGTACGTATGTACTTATGTACGTATGTACGTATGTATGTATGTATGTATGTATGTCAGTATGAAGCCCTGTAGGATTAAAAGTTCTCGTGTTTCAGTTTTCAGCGTTACCTATAGGAATTGAACCTTGTCACCCTGTAGGGCTTGAGGCATAAATCCCTAGACCTTGGATCCCATAGGGTTCTGCCTACGTTTGTAGGGCTTGCCTCCTGTGGAAACGCAAAGAAACAGCAGAATAAGTACACAAATCATGTATGTATCTGGGGTATATGTATTTTTGCATATCAAAGACAGATATTTAATGGAGAAGGAAGGATGGTAAGCCTCGAACCATAAGACTAGGAAGTTTTCGAGCGCATAGGGTGATGCAAAAAAAACCTGTTCAAGAAAACCAAAAAAACCAATTGTCCGGGACTTTTGATTTGTAAGCTTATCTCCACAGCTTTCACAGAGTCCCGGAAAATTGTTTTTTTTGGTTCTTTTGTTTTTTTTGGTATTGTTTTTTTGGTTTTGTGGGAATTGTTGTTTTTGGTTTTGTGGGAATTGGTTTTTTTGTTTGCGGGAATTGTTTTTTTTTGGTTTTGTGGAAATTGGTTTTTCGAAGAATCCTGGAAAATTGGTGTTTTTGGGTTGTTTGGGTTTTTGGGTATTGGCTGTTTTTGGTGGCAACTTTTTCTTTTCGTTTTTTATATATGGAAATTCGTTTAAATGTTTCGTTTTTGTAGTTCTAGCATTTGTTGCCTCTCTGGAAAGCCCCCCCAAAAACGCAGCGGCTGAGTTCGCCCCCGGAACCGGTGTGTCAATATGGGGATCCAACGAGGGTTTAGGGGGCCTGGGGGTTCAAATCGTGCTCCCTGCCTCAGTCCCGCATGCTCGTGAAGTGGAGAGATTAGACCTTGAATCTTACACTTTCCGGGGTCTACGCCGGCAGTTTCACAGGGTCTCAGGTGCTGCTCCGGCTTTGCCTGCGGGCTCTGGGGCGCGGCGCACGCGCTCCGTGCAGGCCTCGGAAGTCGCAAGGACATTGCATGAAGCCGCCTGCAATGCTGATTGTCGGTGTTTGCTCAGGCACAACATCGGCTGTCACCAATCGAGCCGCATTCCTTAACCTGAGTCTATGTCTGGGCTTGCTTCTGCCGTGTTTCAGCTGTGAAGCAGCAGCTGGCACGTAGCCTTGGGAAGGTCTCAGCGAGATGCACCCAAGCGCACCCGTAGGCTAATGCGAGAGTTGTTCATGGGAATGGCTGGGAGGTGGGCTGAATTGTAGCCCGCCTTCACCATCTCGGTGCCTCAGTGCCTCCGCGTGACAGCATTGCGTGGGAAAAGCTGTGCCCACGCGCGGCGCTCTGTTGCAAAATGTAGCCACGCTGCCGGTGTGAAGGCCCCGCAACGACCTTGCGACCGTGTTGCTTTCACGCAGCTTCTTTGGCCTTTCAATGTTTAGGCCCAGCGAGGAGCTCGAGGAGGTCGAGCAGAGTTTGAAGGACATCGGACGTGTCTGTGTCTGTCTGTGTCGGGCGACGATGTCGCAAGCTCTGAGCTTCCAATCCTTGGGTACAAGGAGGAGAGCGCCAAGGGCAAGAAGACCTGGGCCGTGGCTGGCCAGGTGCCGCTGCGGCACAAGAGGGGGGTCTTCGGTGGAGTTGTGGTGCTGGTGGTGCTGGGGTATAGATTCTTGGCCCAGGGGGCATGCTCTGGCCAGGCGCTAACTCTCACCTTCCTGGCCGAGTGGGGTGACCGCTCCCAGATTTCGACCATTGCCCTGGCTGCGGCGAAGGAGAGACTCCGGCAGACTACAAAACTCGAGAGGAATCTCGTATCCATTCGAATCCTTACCTCTTTTCGCCGCTTTCCAGGACCCTCTGGGTGTGACGCTGGGTGGCATAATCGGCCACTCTTGCTGCACAAGCCTTGCGGCACGCAGCTCAGGCGCTCAGGCAAGTTTGCTTCAGCACTGGAGTCACTGGAGTTGGAATGGGGATCGGAAGGGATGGAATGGGATAACAAGATATAAGAAAAAAAGAGGAAACGTAGCATGGCAAGACATGGCAAGCTGCCCCGAAGACGAATCGTGACCCTTGGCACAAGTTTCTGATCATCGATGCTCATTCTTCATGAGTCCGCCATCATCTGCCATTCCATTCTCAGGTCATCGGGGGCCGTGTCCTGGCCGAGCATATTTCCGAGCGGATGGTTGTCAGCGCCGGTGGGGTGGCCGGCTAAGTGTCCTCATTGCAGCTCTTTCTCTCTCTCTCTCTCTGTGGCCCCTCGCTCTCCCACGAGTTGTCCTCTTTCTGAGGTCCTCTTCCTCTGCTTTGCCCTGCATGGAGCGATTGTTGGCTCGGACTGATTGTGCTTAGGGGAGACTAACATACCGGAATAAACAAGCAGCTAGTGACACTCAGAACAATGATCTTGTCCCAGTGAAGAAAGCTCACACCCACTCACACTATCGAAACACCCTCTATAATTTTCGAACAACAAGAATGGCTTGTCTGGGTAAGTAAGGCAAGATGACACGTGCAGTGCGGGGTACGTGCCAGGTTGCCTTGTCCAGAGATTTTGAAGCTCGTGCCCTAAGGGTGCCCTTTCATCTCCACAACCTTCAATTTAGGTGTGGAATGTTGGACTTGCATGTCAAAGGTGTTAGTTGCACCATGCATATTCGGCTGCTTGAAGTGAATTTCCGAACAAAGTGTCAGCCATCTGCACAAGCTGAGCCCGGCGCTTCTGGGTGTGTGACAGCGGCTGCGCATATGCATGAGAGCACCTCCTGCGATGAAAGATACAGGGAGAGAGGCATGATTGCGTTTCACAAGGGTGGAGAGGTCAGGATGCGGCTTACGGCCCTTACTCCTTTACGTTGCGTGGGCTTTGTACCAAAGGGCATATCGACCATGCCAGTCTTGGGCCTATGTGGCATACGCCCGTATGAACTATCTGGAACTGCATGTAGCAAGGATACTGGTAAAATCATAGACCTGCCACCTGTGTTTTTCCACCCAATATGGTCTCACGCCTCTTGGCACAGGGCTGCCGCCAGCAGCACGCAGTGCGGCAGTGACCCCACTGCATGCGATGTTGTGCTGCATCATGTCTGGCCCCTGGACCCAAGCGCATCGGCGCACATCACTCGACATCGCTCCGCGAAGATTGAAAAAGTGGTCCATGTTGAGACCTTTGGGATGTCGGAGGGTGGTTGGTGCCTTGGTTGCCTCTGGACTCCGCGCGTAGACCGCTCGAGCAGCCGATCATCTGCCCCTCTGCGGCTCAGCAAGCAGAAGGAGAGGAGGGCGCGCCTATTTTCCCCTATGCCTGAGGCTGCGCAGGCAGGATTCCTGGCAGTTCATCTCAACACAGTGGGGCAGTAGATCGACTCCCGACGCTCTTGCGCTCCCGCAAGAATGGGCCTTCATCCTCCCAAAATCACAAAGCCACTGAGACGGGGGCAAAAATGGCTAATGATCATTGGAGTCCTTGTAAAGAGCAGGCCGCACAGACCGCCGCCGGTGTGGACCTCAGAGGCCGAGAGGCGCCGGACTGTCGGCTCTGTAGTTGCTCTTCTCCTTTGCTTCTCCTTCTGCCTTTGCCAAGCCTTTTTTTTGGGGGATGGGTGGGAGGGGACGCTTTTGTTGTCCGATGGCATGCTTCGCTTTTCAACCTCGCAGCCACTCATGCCCAATCGGTGGTAGAGTTAAGCAACTCTGCCTGCCTTGTTATCACTCATCCATCTGCTAGCCTGCTTCTCAGGAGATCTCTCTTGCAGGACTCCTGGGGCCACTCTGTGGCTCTTGTGGGACACTCTCTGAAGTTTGAAGCTAAGGCGAATCACCGCAATGCAGCTGCAGTTGGCATACATCGTTCTTGTCCCGCTCGCGGCTGGAGTCCTCGTCAAAGACCACGTGCCGGGGGACCACATCGCAGCCTTTCACAGTTTCATTGACCAGCCACTCGGGCCTGCATTACGCCCCAGTCAAGCAGCGGTCTTTCCACAATGCGGGACATACGTGTCTAGCATTTCGTAGGGAGGATGTGCTTTTAGTCGGTCAATGTCAACTGCTTCGGAGCTCTAGAACCTCGCTTTTTGTTTCGCCCTCTTGAAATTCGAGGCCTGCAGCTTTGTGTTGTTTTCGGGATTTCTGCTCAGGGTTTGAGGCATTATTATCTGCTGCTCTTGTGTCTTTTTCACCGACTCTGAGCTCCCCTAGGCATGGACGTCACTACAAGCCCCTCGGATTCAGAGATGTTTGTAGAAGATTTTTGTATAACCATCGATTGTGTGCGCTCTTTCCCTCTTGTTTTCATTTTTTTCCCTCTGTCCTGCTTCTGAGGAAAGGCACCCATGAGTACTTCAAGCGCTTGACCCTCTTCTCCGAGCGTCTCCAGAAAGCCGAGGCCATCAACTCCCGCCCAGGCGCCTCTTCGGAATTGGTTATAATATACTTTTGTGAACAATATTTTAGGACAATAGTGGAATTATGCAGTACAAGGGCACAGTATAAAATGACAAGATGGGAAAGAAGAGTATGCAACTGCCCAACAGGCCATCTTTGGATCGCGGGTGTGAGCCCTCTCTCGGACCTGACGCCGGAGGAAGCACGTTTCCACAATGGGCTCATGGTTCTGCGCGGTTGAGGGCGGCTCTTTGAATTGGGCTGGGATCTGCAAGTTTCCGCGCAGGAGTTGAGCCAGAAGAAGGGTTGGGCAGGCTTCGCCAGCAAGGCGCTCAGCTTGTGCGCAGTGTCCAGCAGCTTACAGACTTTGCCTCAGAGGTTGAAGGCTACCCACAGTGAACTTGCATTGGCCACCAAGGCCGCACCGGCGGACAAGTGTCCAAATCGCTCAGGACACGGGCTTCCAACAACCAGAAGGGAGTGCGATGCTAGAATCAGTCGGTGAAGGGCGGTTGGGAAGAATGTGTTTGTTGTGCAGACTCAGACGGAAGGCAGTTCCATGCCTTTCGGAGTGGGCCACATCCCCCACCCCCCCCTTAAACCCCCCCCTCTCCCCCCCCTTAAAGGAGCCAGATGTCTCTTCTCCAGTCCGAGTCCGATCTCCCGGACGAGTGCAACAAGTGGGCGAACCTGACCATGCTGCAGGCCAGGGCTCTGGAGATTCCCAACTTGCATCTTGGGATGTTCCCCAACAGCCCTTAATAGGGATCATAGTACCCCCCCCCCCCCCCATATACTGTTAGTATAAAAGGGGGAACATCCCAACTTACACCTGCAGCTCCCAAGCTTTATGATGCGCATGTGAGCTCATGTTCAGAGGTAAGGTGGTACCCCGAGTGATTCCTTGGCTCTGTGACGGTGTGCCTCCTGTGCTTAGGCCAAGGATCAGGGCGGCTGCGGCTCCTGCTGGGCGGCAGGGGGCTCAGTTCTTGCGAATTGTGCCTCCTATCCGGTGTGGCATTTGTTTGGCTTTAGGGTTGAGAGCTTGTATACTGCAATATGAGTATATTTAATGGTGTATAATATATTGCAATACAAGATAGTATGGTATGACTAGGGAGGCCAGAAGGTCCCTTCCATTCGAGATGGCCAGGTGACCTCGGCCACAGTTCTTGAGGCCGACACTGTGGGGGGAATCCAGCTGCAATGAAGAGCACCTAAACCCTAAACCCTAAACCCCAAACCCTAAACCCTAAACCGGGTTTCCGAAATTAGGGGTACCTTTTGGGGCTCCTTATTCATAAGGGGATCCCCTGCTATTTGGGGGACGAGATTAGGAGGGTTTCCGAAGTTTCGTAAACCCCCAAAAGTTGCGTAACATCATCGAAGAGCGTGGAAGAAGTCTCTGCTCCTGCGCCACAGGTTCCTTTTCATGGGGACATGGGCAGAGATGGCTGTGCGTCATAGCATCACACTGCTCAAGCATGTCATGGCAGGCGCACCGAGAGATCTACCTCGGAAAGCAGGATACTGTGACCATCTGCTGTGCGGCGACAGGTGTTGAGACGTCGAGCCACCTCTTGTTGCTGCATTTTCTTCTGGCAGGAGCAGCTGTCGGCGCAGCAGCTGGTGGACTGAATCTCGGCAGTGATACACGTGCTTGGGGAAGATCTCTGATCTCACCAGGAATGGGGGCCCACGAGATTAATGGTATATTTTGAGAAGGCAGCGGTTCGGGCGGGTGAAGATGTCAACCCTCAAGCTCAGGTGTTGAGAACAGTCGGCGGCACGGTGGCAATAGTATCATGGACTAAGCAGAGACCAGGATACTGAACCTCTGACCTCTGACATGTTCAAAGGAATTGTGGTGGTTCCGGTGGCTGTGCTGGCGCTACCGTGGAGCTCGCAATGGCATATGTCGTTGCGAATGGCTTGGCCACGGAGCCTTGGCCTGCAAACCAGGGCAGCCTAAACGCTTGCAAGGCAGAGGCGCAGAGCCAAGCCCACCCCCTCTTGAGCCTCTTCGACACGCCATGCATACCAACAGCAAGAGACCAAATGCGTGCATCATGAGGCGTGCGTTGTGCTGTGGTGCCAAGCAGAGGTGTCCTGCCAAGGCTGTTTTGCCAAACCCCTCCCAAACCCCCTTCTGACAAGCCTCCCCTCCGCCCCGTCCCCCGGTTCCCCAAACCACTCCAAGCCCTTCGCTGGAGTCATCGCAAGCCCTTAAGGTGTCCCAAGTCAAAAATACCAGCCCAATGGTGCTGCAAATCTGTTGCCCCCTCTCCCCCCCCCTGTTGCGAAGCGGAATGTACACGCAAAGTGTATGCACTGCGTTCCGCCGTGCCCACACAGACACAACAGAGCATCTCGCTGAGTCCTCCGTCAACCACTTGTACCTTGTCCATGCTCACTGGTGCTCTCGGGGCAGTGCCACCACCCCCACATGCTTCAGAGATCTGAGAGGGGTTCAGGGTTTAGGGTTTAGGGTTTAGGGCAGGGTGGGAGTCGGCAAGGAATCCGCTAAGCGATTCCCCGTAGCGAGGTTTGTAATAAAGGCCGTCAGCATCAACTTAGCGGGAACCTTCCGCCGCTTTTGATGTCTCACTGAACTCCAACATGTGAGTGGCAACTCAGGAGAGTCAGAATCCATATCAAGGACGGGTGCAGATCGAGCTGTGTTGCTCAGGGTTGGAACTCTCAAGCGTGCAAAACAGCTTTCGAATTTCAACCTATCTTCCGTGGGAGTTCCGAGCTGCAAAGGATCTGATCAGACGTGCCAAAGCAGATCCTTGGCAGGTTGTGCGTGTTGGGAGTGTTATACATACATACTGATGAGCCCCTTACCAGCCACTTTCTTCCGTGCCACAGCTCCTCAGCGCTGCGAGCTGAGGCTCCATGGCAGCTCTGCAGCTGGCTGGGTCAGATGACCTTGCATCAGCGGGTGTGCTTGCCTCGAAGACCGGCCTCGCAGAGTCGCAGAGTGCAGGGTCTCGAGTCCCCCCTCACTGCTCCCGAAACCCCCCTTAAAGCATCCTTGGTACATCTTGGTACCCTTGGAGCCCAAACCTCCTCAGGTCCGGAAGGCAAATAAAAAATCCGTGGGCTTGCAGACGCTGGGCATGCACGGCATCTCGGCCCTAGCTCAAGTCACGACGGAGGCCTTTTGTTGCAGGGCCGATGATGGGGTATAGGGCTTGAAGGGTTTTAAGGGGCTTTGTGAGGCTTCTCAGGTTTACAGCTCAAAAGGTTTCAGGGTTTTCAACGGCTTTGGGGTTTGGGACCTTTGGGCTTTCAAGGCGATTCTAGGGTGTAGAGGGCTGCACGGCTAGTTTGGCCTCAGACCCCAGGCTTCCACATGGTTGTTAGGAGCGTTTGGCACGTCTGAGGTTGGGAGAAGTTGCCAGAGAACCAGTATCTGCCTTTGCCCCTGGGCCTGCATGATATGACGGTCACGACTGGGGCCTTGGCGTTTCTTCGCCGTTTCGTTGCTGTCAACTCTTTTCTGCTATCATGCCGTGCAAATTCTGAGGATGAGGGCCGTCGTTCAACATGGCCCCGTGGCCGTCTCCGTCAGTGCCCCTGCTGCGGAACATTGGAGAGGGCCCTGGGTGTTCAGGGCTTGCGTTGCTTCAGGTTACTTGCAAGTTTATGTGCACGCCGTTTTGGCTTCCCGCGTTGAACCGCGAGGTGCAGATTCGTGGGATCTGTACCTGAAGGGCATCTTCGACTACTGCGGCAAGGATGCCATCATCGACCATGCCGTCACCCTCATTGGCTATGGAAAGGATGCTGAGCTGAAGAATGTGCATAGACCCAAAACACGCGCAACCCCCAAAGGCCTGAATGAGATGTCTGCTTGCCTTGAGGATGCCGAGTTGGGGAAGAAGTACTGGAGGATTCTCAACTCCTGGGGAAAAAACTTTGGCGAGGATGGTACCATCCGCATCCTGCGCAATGACCAGGAGGATTCCGCCGTCGGGAGACGCCGAACTGCCCGAAACACTCACAGAATGATCTGACTTTATGCAAGGAGAGCTGGTGCGGCATCGACAATCAGCCGGAGCTGGGAACCGGCTGTGCCGGTGGCCCCAAGCAGGTGAGAGTCTGCGGCATGCCCTGGACTCAGACCTCCATGGATCCGACTCTCCCTGCCATCTGTAGACGCGCGTAGACTATAGTAGACCATAGTGATGCCATAGTGTAACCATAGTGTGACTGTGAGAAAACATCAATGAAGCAGTTGCCGAGCTCAGGTGTGGCATCCTCTACGACACTGCCAGGCCGATCTTCCAACGCTGAGAGGGAGAGCACGATGGGGCCAAAGTAGCGCTGGAGAGCCACGGCAAGATGCCTCCAAAAAGAAGGCAGCTTTGACGTGTATGGAGACCTGCACTGTGGGCGTTCCCTTTTCGGCCATCCTCGATACGGGTTCTTGGCCAAGGGCTTGCCTCCAAACCCTAGTGCAGACCCTCCCAGCTCTCTTGGCGGACGATGGAAAATGATCGCTCTAACGTCCTGTGGAGATTTTCGACTCTCAGTTCTTTCCAAGGGAGCGCCAGCCTCACCAAGGTCCAGCTCCGAGATCCAAGGCTTCGAAGGCCTCGGACGCTGTGCCGTCGCAAGGATCCAGTGCCCAGGGGTTCAGCCTCGGTTTTCACCGTCGTGTCAATAAATACGTATGTATGTATATATATATATATCTCTCTCTATATATATATATATATATATATTGCTGCATACGATTGACATTTTTCAGAATGTATATATATATATATATATGTATATACATATACAGATATATATATATATATATCTCCTTCTTTCTCTGTGATGTGTGTGTATATTACGATGTGTTAAGTGTATCAACATGTACAAAATTATCCTTGCTCACGCTGAGGTATGTGGCCGCTTCTTTTGGGCGGCATAGGCCGGACCTTCCTTTCTGCTCCATTGGGTGGGCACTTCATTGTGATGGGTTACAGCATGTTCTATGCGGAGAGTTTCAAAGATCCCCAAACTCTGCGCCCTAACCCTAAACCCTAAACCCTAAACCCTAATCCCTACACCCATAAACCCCACATTATGTACATAGTTTTCATCAGTAAGAGGGTTTCTAGGGTTGAGGACGGGAGCCAGAGGCGGCTCCTGCATCCTAGTTCCTGCCTTGGCTTACAGTACAGAAGTGGTTAGTACCTAAACTTCCACACCCACGGGTTTAGATCCTAAACTCTATAAGCCCGAAGCCCCTACGCCTTCACGCCTAAAGTCAAGTATAGGAGGGAGCCTACAAGAAGCTCCGAATATGGAGCAGTCCTTTCGCAACTGCCAGCCAGCATTCAGACACTCTACGTTGCTACGCCCATCCCACGCCCCGAAACCCTTAACTCGGCGCAGCGATGGCCGAGCCTCCTCGTGCGAGCACCTTTGAGCTGGCGGCACCGGGCTCGACGCCGCCCTCACAGACAGCCACGACTTGCCTTGATGTGGCCTTGGCACTCTCCGCCGTCTGCCTTCTGCCGCTGTGCATCTGGGCTCATTGTGCTCATTGTTGAGATACGGGAGATTGTGCTTGAGTCTTCGGGGTCCTGATACGAGGCATGGGGTACTTTAGGGGGACCTTGAGTCAGAAGAGCCCTCCCGAAAGTGTTTAGGACCCAGAAGCCAAGGATCTAGGGGGTGCAAGTGAGAGCCGTGAGGTCTGGGAAGATTTTTAACTAAGCTGAAGCACTCAGAATCTAGAAGCGCTTCAGAGTTACGGTTGGGGGTTTCAAGATTTCTCGCGGGCTCTCGAAGCGGTGAGGCCCGAAAGAAGCTTCTTCCCCCCCAGCTTACCTGCCTGACGCCCCCCAGCCTTTGACTCTCAGTCTGAACACGAAACCCTCTGCACCCTAAACCTCATACCCTATGCACCCTAAACCTGATACCCAAACCAGAAACCCTGTAAAACCCTGTAAACCCTGTAAACCCTCTAAACCCTGCAAACTCTTAAAATCCCAAACCCCTAAGCCTTTTTATCCCCTGCAGGCTGCCGGAAGCTCCTCGAGAGCTGTGGCGCTGCCCTGCCGCTGCTCTTGTACTACGGGCTGTCCCTGGCTCGCAGGTTTGGTGTGATGTAGCGTTTGGGTTTCAGGATTTGGGGTTTTTGGGGTTTTTGGGGTTTTGGGTGCTTCAGTGGGAGCCCTACGTACTAAGCCCTCCAAGCCCTCAACCCTGCATTTAGAAATCAACCTGACGAAGTCCCGCAATCCCCTAACCCTAAATGAGGCCCATGGCTGAAACTTTGAGAGCAATCCCGGCCTGGTTCCGAGATCCTCTCAAGGGGTCCAAGTGGGCTCTCTGTAGTTTCTTCAGAACTCTTCTTTTCTAGGTGTGAGCCGAGCGCGTGTTTAGCTTGTGGAGTTTGGGCCAAGAAGTGAAGTCTCAATGCCTCAGACCCAGGTACTGCGTGTTGATCGTCCGTTGGAGGCGGGGTACCTTCGGCTACTCCCCACCATGGAACCTGGTCCCATGGCGATTTCCGCCGAACTCGCTTCAACGCTGCCGCAGCTACAAGCTCGTTGCCGCTTTTTGCGTGCTCTTGGCGGTGCAGGCCTGCGCTCAAGTGGCATCGTTTGAGACTATTCAGGCGAGAATGGGTCTGCCAAGAAAGATTTCCTCTCGACACAAGAAACAAATAGAGTACCCGAATGTGGAACGACCCCCGCCTCCTTGACACGGCATTTGAATGCTAATGCATGCTGGGTGGGGTTTCTGCCGTGCAAGACCCATGTTTGCAGCAAAACATGGGAGTCCCTTTTTTCCATGAACCCAGTGAACTGAGTCTTCTCGACATTGACACTCATAGCTTGCGGCAAAGATTCACCACGAGGTGGACCAGGACGCTAGCTGGACGCAGGCTGGATTTCTTTGTACACTGCTGGTGTGGGCTCCCGCGAATTCCATGCTGGAGCAACTCTCCTGGCTCTACTGCTTCGACGCCTTTGATAAGTATGGCCTCTCAGAAGTGCCTTTCTCCATGGGACGCCGACTTGCGCAGAGCACGCTGGGATTGCTGGCTTGCCTCGCCCTGGTGGGATCCATTCATGTGTTCTTCTGGACGAAGTTTCTGCCAGACTATGTGCGTGTGGAGCCCCAGCATACGGTGCTGTTCACCAGCAGGTTTGTGGTGACGCCAGGCTACATTCTTGTGAGGGAGTGGTCCCAGAGCATGACGCCGGTGGCCATGGTACATATACTGTCAGATGTCTGTCTGGTTCTGGGATCTCGCTATGACCTGTTGCCGCGATTGTTCCGACCCCTGCCGTGATGGCAACGGCTTGCTCATGCCAGGTTGCTCAGGGAAGGAAGGAAGCAAAATGCCGGGGTCAACAGCTGACAGTCTTTTCCATTATCCCTAAATAACCCCTACATATTCCCAATATCCTGATTTCAGTAAGGCTGAATGTTTCGATGTGTGCCGCTCAAGCAAATGGTGGCCTGGGTCCCCCAGGTTCTGGGTTTTCTTTCGGCCGGTTCAGCTTCGGGTTGGTGGGGTTTAGTTTGCCCAGCGCACTGCACTGGCTCCCTATCCGTCCTCACCCTCGCTTTTGTATCCGGCCTTGGGGTTGGGGCCCTCCTAACGCTCTTCCTCTTCCGCAGGACCCTCTTTGTTGCTCCTCCTTCCTGGCCCTCTTGTCCTTCAGGCATCGGGGCAGGAGACACCGGCACCTCTTCCCCGGCTTTAGTCACTCGCCGACCCAACGTGTATCCTAGGCTGCGGGCCTACTTGCATGAGTGACGAGCTTACGGAAGGCTCTTTTGACCTTCAAGCGCTCTCTCAGGCCTTTGAACAACTGCATATTGCTTCCGGGGCCATTGTACAAGCCCTCGAGGGCGGTGTGTCTCAAAACGGCTGGCAATTGGTCGAGTCTCCAACACCACCTGCTGCAACCAGCTCTGTCACATTACCCCAGACCCCTAGTGGTTCCAGTCCTGCCCCTAGCCCTCTGCCTTCTGAGTGCCTGCATCTTTGTGTTACCCTGGCTCCTTCAGTCAGGGCCTCTCGCGCCGCGAGAGCCTGGGCCGCAGGCCTTTCCGCCGGTCGAGTGCTTCGAGGAGAGCTGCATTGCGTGGAGCCTACCCCAGATCTTTCGGTCAGACCAAGGGTTTACGTGGTTCTCAGAAATCCTCGCTTGGGAAGGGGTGGTTTTTACAAGAGCTTTGGGTCCTTTAAACTGGCCGTCGGGCGGCTGTCGCACGACACGGTGTGCCACGGCTTTCCCACTGAGGGCGAGTGTAGGGTCTATTGTCGAGCTGCAGGTGTTGATTTCCCGCCAGAGGAGCCATGATGGATGCGCTAGATGCCTCCGAGCTCGCCTATGCCACCTACGGTGTTCTGACGCCATACCTTGCTGGTCCCCCTGTCGCCGGCAGTCCAGGCGATCGCAATGCCAAGGTTCTCTGCTGCCCTGTCATGCAAAGGCCCGGAGGTATGCTCCTGGCACTGCCTGCCAACAGCGTGCCCCCAAACCTGCTTCTTGCAGGAGAGGACGCGGATCCGACAACCTTGCATGGACCTTCGACCGTTTTGGATGTCCCAGCCGTCGAGGAGACCGAGGAGGGCGAGGAGCAGCCTGCCGGTGCTTCTCTCCCTATCTTGCTTGTGGACGTTTCCGACATGGCTGCGAGCCACCTTTCAGTGTACGAGCCTCTGGTGGACACTGGCGTGACACCTTTCGACCCAGAGCACCCTGGCAGGTTTCCCAACGTCGAGGCTTTGCTGGGTTTAGCTCGGGCTTGGCTGCACACCGCAGATGCCGAAAGAATGGGGTTTTACACGGCTCCGGAAGAAGAGCAGGTCGAGGAGGTGCCACGCAATCCTCCAGCAGGCCCAAAGGCGGCTGCCAAGGCCCCCAAGACGAAGAAGCCTACCACGGCACAGCTGGCTTCTCAGCTCTCCTCCCTTCTAGAAGTCATGCCCAAACTGGCCAGCCAGCTTGGCTCTCTGACAGAACGCCAGCAGGCTCTAGAAGAGCAGGTTCAGGCCAATCAGGTTCCAGCAGCCCCGGTCAACCGGGCCACTCCCATGCAGCCCCCGCCTGCGCATCGCATGCCTTTCCTTTTGCCAGCAGCAAACAAGGCCAGCCCCGACACCGCATCAGCCTTTGCCGCTTGCTTCGGGCCCCCGCCAAAGGTCCGTGCAACTCAGCTTCTGGACCCTCCTCCTGCCCCGACGGTGGGACTGCCCGAGGATGGGAGCGAGGTGCTAGAGGGTGCTGGGCTTGGAGCCTCCCTGGCTCAACAGAGCAACGCCCTGACTCTCCTGGTCAACCACTTGATCAGCCAGGCCTCGGAGAACTCAGGAGACTTCGGCGGAGGAGGCCAGGGGTCATCGGCCCTCTCTACAAAAGGCTCGGCAAAGCGCGAGAAGCTACAGGCGGAACTCGCGACCTATTCAGGCAACTTCATGCTGGCCGTCGCTCAGTCAGGCTTCAGGCGTATGAACCCAACAGGGCCTTTGCCCCGGAGCCTCTCCGAGATCCAAGGGTCGGCTGCGCCTTTCCGTTTCAGCGACTACCTGGAGCGTTATGGAGGTTACCAACACCAGAGGGAGCTGGGGCTCATCATGTACATGCTCAGCCAGGTCGCCGACCTCCTCCTGACTGGCGAGGTGGCGGGCAGTTTGGACTTGATCTCATTGATGCTTGTGGCGACCGAACAGGCAGCGCAAGATCATGGGCGATGGGAGGTTGCCTACACCCTTTCATTGTTCCCGGACCCGCCTGCGCAGATCTTTCAAGGACGAGGCACCCCAAACAATCCTCGCCTGAGGGCGTGGGCCCCTCTCTGTCCCGCGCCGTGGGCCACGACCGCGCTGGCTTATTTGAAAGAAGCCGACGCGATTCTGGCAAGGAGGAACGAGGCCTCAGGGTCCGGGTCAGCGCCTCGCAGGACAGGTCAGGAGGAGGACTCGCCCAGAAAGCCTCCGAGAAAGCCAAGGTTTCCCCGAAAGCCCAAAGCAGAAGGGTCTTGACAGGCCCTAGGCAGCTCCTTTTGTTCCCCCTTTTGGCAGCTCAGGGTGCCCTGCCCACTTGTTCGCTGTCTGCTCCTGTTAGCAGTGTGCCCTTTGCGGTCGCCCCCTCACCTGTCCGGGGCCATGCGTGCCCGATGCACTCAAGCAGTTTTCCTCCCTTTTGCAGCTTCGCTGGCTCGCCTCTGGTTCCGGGCCCTGAGAGCCCCCGCTTTGGTTCTGCTATTCATGCCTCACATCACGCTTGCCTTGCGTCTCCCAGCCTTGTCGCTGCCGGCTCGCCTCCGGCCGTGGGTCGTGAGTGCCCACCTGTCCTGCCATGCAACTTCTTCCACCCTGTCGCTGCTGGCTCGTCTCCAGCTGTGGGCCATGAGTGCCTACTTGTCCACTCCTGCAAAAATCCTGCGCCACCTGCCTCTGTCGCTGCCGGCTCGCCTCCGGCCATGGGTCATGAGTGCCCGGTCCAGCCATGCAGAAATCCAGTTCCACGCGCCCCTCCTGGACTTGTCCATCCTGCGTTTTTCTCTGTCGCTGCCGGCTCGTCTCCGGCCGTGGGCCTTGAGTGCCCACCTGTCCTGCCCTGCAGCAATCCAGCGCAAAGTGCACTGCTTTTCTCTGTCGCTGCCGGCTCGCCTCCGGCGGGCCATGAGTGCCCACTTGTCCAGCCCTGCGGAGATCCGTTTCGACGCGCCCCTCCTGGACTTGTCCCTGTCGCTGCCGGCTCGCCTCCGGCCGTGGGCCCTGAGTGCCCGCCTGTCCTGCCCTGCAGCAATCCAGCGCAAAGTGCACTACTTTTCTCTGTCGCTGCCGGCTCGCCTCCGGCGGGCCATGAGTGCCCACTTGTCCAGCCCTGCAGAGATCCGTTTCGATGCGCCCCTCCTGGACTTGTCCCTGTCGCTGCCGGCTCGCCTCCGGCCGTGGGCCCTGAGTGCCCACTTGTCCTGCCCTGCAGCAAACCAGGTCAAAGCGAACTGTTTTTCTCTGTCGCGGCCGGCTCGCCTCCGGCGGGCCATGAGTGCCCACTTCTCCACAGTGCCCCGCCTGGACTTGTCCCTGTCGCAGCCTGCTCGCTTCCGGCCCTGGGCGCTGAGTGCCCTCTTGCCCCACTGCCTTCTAGCCCTGACGACGTCGGCTCATCGTTCTCTTTTGCTGCCGACTCGTCCCTGGCTTCAAGCGCTTCTTCTGGCACTCAATGCCCCAAATCCCAGCAAAGGTCTGCTGTCCTGGCTGCAGCAGGTCGCCATGAACCCTCCGTGCCATTTGTCTGCACTTCGAATTCAATGCCTCAAAGTCTGCCTTCCTGTGGCGTGACTAGAAAAGAGCACCCCGCTGCACCTGCCTACCTTCCTCCGGAGGAACGCGAGGCTAAGACCCTCGCGGACAACTCCCGGCCTAAGTCATCACAGGACCATGGCCCTACGGCAGGCTGCCTTTCTTTTCGACGGTGGTCGCTCTCTTTTGCTTTTCGGATTATCCGGACGAGGACCCCCTTCGCGGCCTTCCTGTCCTCCATTTTGCACCTGCACCAGGATGGCTCGATGCCTCCTGCCAAGTCTCTGTTCCCGCTGCCTCTGCCCTACAAAGGAGTATTCAGGCAACCGGACCCGCGCATGAACTCCCGCGCCCGCGGACGCCTGGGCATCCAACGAGTTGTTTTCGTGACCGTTGCGGCCCTCGACTACCTTCATGCCGGCTGCTCTTTCGTGCCAAGAGCGGCCCTGCGGAGGCCGCCCAATGCTGCTCAGACCAATGCTCTGCGGTACATTGAGAGGCTTGTCAGAGCTTGCGGTGCCATCCCGCCTGTCAATGTGCCGGCGGCGTCGCGCCGATCAGCTCAATTAATTGCACGGCTTGGTGAAGTCTCAAGTTTCCTCACCAAAATGGGCCCTTCTTTTGATCCATACGGGCCCGCTTTTCCGGGAGTGACCCAAACCTCTGAGGAGAAGGAAGCGGCCCTTTCTCCTTATCGGTCGCTCCAGGTCGAGCGCCTTAAACTCAGTGGCCAGGGCAATTGGGATCCATCGCCCTACCTTGATCCTTCATTGTACCTGGCTTTCAGGGAGCCGAACAGTCTGGTCTTGGAGGAGGTGGCCCCGCCAGGCCGGGCAGACGTCCCCCTCCTGAACCAAGAGAAGGTGCCTGAACTTGAGAAGGTCGCGCTGCTATGGGATGCTCGACGCCTGCTCGTTCTGCACGACGCTGGACCTCCTCTGTCCCGGCCCTACGAGGGCGTACGCCTGTTCAATGCACTGAAAAACGAAACGACTGACAGACAGATAGCGGACAGGCGCGGCCGCAACTGGGTCGAAGGGTCCATCCCGGGTCCCTCTCGACATATTCCGACTGGAGTCGCCTTGACGGGGCTTTATGTTTCGCCTTCCACCCATCGGTTGTCCATTAACATCTCAGACAGGCGAGATTTTTACCACCAGCTGAGGGTCCCTTTGCGACGATCCCGTCGAAATATTTTGGTTCCCCCGCTCCCGACTTCGCGTCTTCGCGAGACGTGGGCTTACCAGGAATTCTTGCAAAGGTCCGGGCCCCAAGTTCGCGAGCCTGCAGAGGCCAACCACGCTTCCCGGCCCGACCATCTATACCTTGGGTTTGGCGCTGTACTTCAGGGGGATTCTTTAGGAGTAGAGTACGCGACATCCTCTCACTCTAATTTCCTGTCCAGCCATGGTTTGTTGGGTGACGACACTCGAGTCCTCGGATCATCCTTGTTTCCTCCAGGTGGCAGAGACGGCCTCATTGAAGGCCTCGTCATCGACGATTATTACAGCATCGCGCAGAAGCCTCATGGTTCCGTGGAGCCTTGTTCGGCCGAGCTGGCTGCTGCTAAAGCCAAGGAGGCCTACGCTGACAGCGGTATCCTCGGATCTCCTGAAAAGGACATCAACGACGCCCCAGTGGCTTCCTGCACTGGGGCTGAGGTAGACACTTCACCTTCTACCATTGCCCTTGGATTAGGTCTGGTAGGACCCTCCCGTGCCAAGAGGGTCTCGCTTGCGGCGGTTACCCTTGAGGTCGCTAGGCTCGAGGCCACTTCTGACCACTTGCACCTTTGCCTGCTTGGCGCTTGGACTTCGGGATTGCTCTACCGTAGACCCCTAATGTCGGTGCTTGATAGATGCTACAAGCTCATTGATGCTTCTCAAGTTGAGCCCGACCAGGTCAAGGTTGTACCCCTGCCGAGGACCACCGCGGATGAGCTTGTGCTGCTTGCCGCGCTCACTCATATCTTGACAGCCGACATCTCTGCGCCATGGCTGTCTTGCCTCTTTGCCACCGACTCCTCCGACGATAAAGGGGCAATCGTCCAGACCAGTCTGCCTGAGCACGTGTCCCGTTTGCTTTGGCACTCGACCCAGGGTACAGCCAGTTCTGCCAGGCTCCTTTCCAGAGAACGGGTTGCCCTGCGTCGTGTTGACGAAATGTTTGAGGAGTTGCCGGGCGACGGCGTTTTCGAGCCTCCCAAGGCTGGGCCCGCGAAGCCCCTTGCTCTCCGCTTTCATTTCATCGAAGTTTGTGGGGGCACTGGCAAGGTCAGTCAGTATATCAGAGAGTTCGGGTGGCGCACCGGGCCCCTGCTCGACATCACTATCTCGCCCGAGTATGACTTTACTTGTGTTCGAGTCCTGGAATGGGTCCTCCATTTAATAACGGAGGGGCTCGTTGATGCTGTGTTTGTCCGACCGCCCAGCGCCACTTTCTCAGATGCGGTTCGTCCGGCCCTTCGCTCCTGGGCCCAGCCGTTCGGGTTCGATCCCTCTGAAAGGAGGACCAAGCTTGGCACTGTCCTCGCTCTCAGAAGCCTAACTGTCCTCAAGGCCTGCCACGACCACGGTATAGCCTCTGCCTTGGAACAGCCTCGAAATTCGAAGATGATTCGACTGCCCTCTTGGAAGGCTGTTGCCGCCCTGCCTGGCGCCTCTGAGATCTTCACTGTCGGCTGTGCTTTTGGAACGGCTTGCATGAAACCTTGGCGCTTCCTTGCTGTTGCGTGCGACCTGTCCTCCCTCACGAGGTGCTGCAGCAAGGACCACACGCATGTCCGGTCCCAAGGCCATCAGACTACAAAGGCTTCTGCGGCATATCCTGATGCCCTTGCGCTAGCCATTGCTAAAGCTTTCTCGCGCGCCATCTCTCTCAGGCACGCTGCCCTCGAGTCATGCTCCCTTGAGGTCGAAGGTTTGGAATCTCCGCTTGTAAACCAGCTTGCCCAGGCCGGCAACTGGAAGGTCGTTTCGGTTTGGACTTGGAGAAGGCCTGTCCACATCAACCTCCTCGAGACGGCCTGCGTCTACCGGCTTTGCTGCAAGTTGGCTCGTCAAGGCCTCGTTGCTGCCAGGTTCTGCTCTTTGTGCGACTCCAACGTTGCCCGCTGTGCCATCGCCAAAGGGCGCTCCCCATCTGCAGGTCTCAAGAAAGGTTTGAGGAGAATTGGAGCTGTGTGTTTGGCCTTCGGTCTGTATCCGGCCGCTCCCTACTGCCCTACCAGACTCATGCCAGCCGACCATCCGACTCGCGACAAGCCCCTGCCTCCTGCACTGCCGGGCTTTAGTCTCTCCCAATTCAGCTCTCAAGAGCTTAGGTGCCTGGCTGCCCTTCCGAAGCTCCGCCGATGGGCCGCAGGTTGGGTACGCCTGCTTCTGCTCCTGTCTGACTTCCGCCCGGCCGGGCGCCCCGAAGACCGCTTTCGATGTCGTTCTTTTAGAACCTTTGTGCCCTCCCCCCTTGCCTTTGACGCAACTCTTGGGTACCCTGGTGAGGGCCCTTGCTGGTTCTACTGGCTGGTGCTGCTGTGGGTTGGGTTTTCAGGGGTTCAGGGTCCTTCTGCCTTAAGCCCTTCAGTCCTGAGCCATGGCCCACCTCCGCGAAACGCTGGTGACCTGGAACGCATGAGGCGCAGGGCTGGAGATCCTCTGCCCCTGGGACGGCCTGTCGAAGCAAAAACCAAGGCTCGCCGAGACCAGCTCTGGTCAAGCTTCCTAATGTGGCTCAAAGAGAATGACATACCTTCTGCGCTTTTCGAGGACACTGCAGGATATGTCGACGTCGATGGCATCAATGCTGTTCTGGTACGATACGGTAGACAACTCTACACCAATGGGAGGCCGTTCTCTCACTACAGCGAGTTGCTCAACAGCTTCACTGCCCGTGTGCCGAAGTTGAGGCGGTTAGTACAACCCGCGTGGGATATCGCTTTCTCTTGGAAACGAGCTGAACCAATCGAACATCATGTTGCCATGCCTTGGCAGGTGCTGATCAGTTTGCTGACGCTCGCGCTAAGCTGGGGCTGGACCCAGGTAGCGGCAGTCCTTGCGTTGGCCTGGGGTGGCCTTTTGAGGATAGGAGAGGTGCTGGCAGCACAGCGCAAGCACTTGCTTTTGCCCATCGACTTCGGCCACACCCTTGAGTACGCTCTGCTTTCTATAGGCGAGCCAAAGACCCGTTACAAAGCTGCGAGGCACCAAGCTGCTAGACTAGATCAACCAGATCTTCTCCAGGTCGTTGCTCTGGGCTTCGAGAAGCTGACGGCCGAGGACCGCTTGTGGCCGTTCTCGGGCCAGACGCTACGTAACAGGTTCCGGCAGCTTTGCAACGTTCTGGGCTTACCTTGCTCTCACAGCTCCGGCCTCCCGTGGCTGGAGCTCGCTTCGCTGCGAGCCGGAGGCGCAACCTGGCTGATGATGCAATGTGAAGACTCGGAGCTGGTGCGGAGACGTGGTCGCTGGTTGACATCACGTGTAACGGAGATATACGTGCAGGAAGTGTCAGCGATACAGTTTTTGCCACGGCTCCCCTCTCGTACACGGGACGCAGTATTCTTTGCTTTGGCATCTTTCAGGGCAATTTTGGACGAAGTCTCGTCCTTGGCACGGCTTGGGATTCAGCCCAAGCACTGGCATGTTTTCTTGGCCACCGGCAAGCGTGCTTGACGGCACAGTTATGGGAGACTCGGGGTGGATGGTGGCCTTGCTCTTTGTACAGCCTCAAAGCATGTGACACTTCCCAACGCGGTGCAAAAAGGGATGCACGCGTCTTGGCATGTGCATCGTTCTTGAAGCCTTGATTTCAGTAAGGCTGAATGTTTCGATGTGTGCCGCTCAAGCAAACCCGCCGCTCCCACCCGCGCCGGTGGCCTTGCTCTTTGTACAGCCTCAAAGCATGTGACACTTCCCAACGCGGTGCAAAAAGGGATGCACGCGTCTTGGCATGTGCATCGTTCTTGAAGCCTTATATAGTAGTTTCTTTTTTCTTTTTCATTACCCCTATATTGCCCTAAACTGCGTCCTGCACCTTAAACTGCAGATCCAACAAGCCAACATCCCAAGGAAAGCCTTTTCCGCAGTTTAGGGTTGCAGAGTAACATGGAGGTTATATAGGGTTACCTTACCCTACACCCTCTTCATGTGGTCCGTTTCTGGATACGTACATACACGTCGAATCCCCTAAAGGGACACTGGGGTTCAGTGGGAAGAAGTTCGACGAGGCCTCGGAGCGTTGGCTGCTCGCCAGGGCCTAAGGGCCATGCGCGCCTCCGGGGTCAAGGCGCATCGCACGTTTCGGGTTTAGGGTTTAGGGCCTTCCTTCCTGTCTTTGGCAGGTGAACCTCAGTATGCCATCGTTTGGCGGACTCGGCTTCAGCAGTGGCATGCAGGGTTTCGAGACACCCATGACTCGCGCAGAGGCGGCTTCTGGCCAGCATTTGGGCAGAGTCTCCGTAAGGATCTTTTCTGACCCTGGGCGCCAGGCCCGGCAGATTCTGAATCTGTCTTCCATGGCCCCGAACAAGGAGGCAGTGCGGGAGGCGCACCGGAGGCCAGTCTTGCTTTTGACGAGGTAGCTTTCATCTGTGCCAGCGGTTCTCTATGGTTCTCTTGCAGGCTGCTGATTGCGAACCACCCCGACAAGGGAGGATCCACATACATCGCCTCCAAGATCAACGAGGTGCGGTAATTTCGGTAGGTCCTGGCCGGTTCCAGGTTGCGTGGTTGGGATTGCTCTGGAGGCCAAAGAGGTGATGCTGGGAAAGAAGGCGACGTGATCTGAGGCTGTGCCCACACGTCAGGCCTTGAGAGAGGTTCCCTTGTCCTTTGGCAGCCTCCCCATCCGTCGTTGCCCAGGGCCAGTTACAGCTTCCGACAGCCTCAAGTCTCCGCAGTCGATGTACACTGCAACAGTTCATGACAATTAGAGTTGAACTTGAGGCCGTCGATTTTGGGTGGCGCGGGCTTTGACAGTCGTTGATGCAAGTATCGATGATTTACCATTGTCCACAATGCAAAAACTACGGGGGGCCAGAAGACAGATGGCAATAGATTTTCCTCATGCCGGGCTTCGGCCTGCAGTGCAAATGCTCTACGCCCACAACGCCCACACATCCAGGTGGACATTCGTGGCTGACCTGCTTGTGGCGTGCTGTGGGGTAGATGTTTCACAGAACAGAGATGCACATCTCTCGCCGGATGCATCACAAAGACCAGCAATTGAGCAGGTGCTTGGCACTTGCTGGTCTCTTGATGTATTTTGCGTAGGACTCACACTTTCGAAGCAAGTGTGTTTGTGGAGGCTTCCTTGCAGCCAAAAGCCCGCCAGCATTTTGGCTTACGTAAAGGAGAGGTAGGATCGGGGTGCAGACGGCCACAATGCCGGGCCACGCCCTGACGATTTCCTGTTCAGAGTTCGGTGGAGCAAGGGAGCACAGGGGTCTGCAGCATGCAGCCTGCACCCCCTACTCTGCCAGGTGCCACCCCATGCCTCGTGGCAAGCGCTGCTGAGGCATCATAGCCTACTTCACCCAACAGGGTTTGCTTTTTGTCGAAGCTCCAAGTTCTCACGCCGCAGCTGTACGTTTTTTTTTCGTGAGGCCTCCACGCACAAGATCCTCGTCGCCGCGCATGCGGCAGGCCTGGAGCTGCGCCTGGAGGCAAGGCTCGTGTGGGAGGAGGGAGAGAGTTGCGGTTTGTGGGAGTCAGGGATAGTGATGGCATTTTGTGGCCTTGTACCCTGAAGAGATGCAGCGGGTTGCCGAATGTTGTTGATGCCTCATTATCCTTTGCCAGGCGCCAAA
>CAJNDS010000613.1:597500-633293 GCA_905221605.1 Symbiodinium natans
GAGCCCGAGCACTGAGCCTTGTACCGACATTGCAGACTATGAAGAGCTCCGGCATAGGAGCTGAAAATCACCTCAGCATTTCAACCGGATCCTGCCTTATTTTGCTTTATGGTGCGTGGGGTTAGATGGGCTGAGCATGGCTTGGTCTACGTCGTGGCGAGGGTCTGTGTGTCCGAGGAGGGAGATCCTGTTCAATGCGGCTGTGGTCTACGGGGTCTGGTTCCTGCTCTACAGCAGTTGGCTCGTTGCTTTTGGCTTGCGCTGCCCAAAGCATGGATATGCTGCCCAGCTACGGACGTTTTGTTTTTGAGGGAATTGCTGGATTTGCACTTTCTCGGCTTTTGGATGCTTTTGGTACCTTTATTGTTGGTCACCCGGAGTAATGCCTCAGGCATGCCAGGGTAGCTATGCGTGCGGAAAGCTGCAACAGCCTGCAGTGATGAGTTCATGTCGAAGTCTCTTTTAGAAACTCACGGACCCGTACCAACTCAACCCTGCAAAGCTGGCGGGGCTCCCAGGACACGATCTTCCACTGGGCCATGCGTGGTTCGGGTGGAAATGTAGTGGCAAAGATCTTGCGCCAACCACCACAGGCTCGAGCAGCGGGCATCACAGCTTGACACTTGCTTTTGTCACTTGGAATAGGGATTGAGCATGGATTGGCACAATCAGGGCAGAAGTTCCATGAGCGGCCGCATTCATTGCTTTCAGCAGGTCCATGAAGACTTCGTCAAGTCCAACACGTTTCCGCTGTCCTACGTCGTCGTCTACATGGCCTTGCATGCCACATCCGCTGCTGGGATGAGCACCCGAACGCCCGAGCGCACCATTGCGTTGACAGATGTTGCGTTGGTTCCCGGTGTGCCATTTGAGGTTCTGGTAAGCATCCCCGTCTCCTTGCTGTGCTGCTTGGGCTTGGAAAGCTCGTGCTGATCTCACGGCTTTCAATGCATGCCCTTTCTTCAACTTTCAACTGTAGACCCTCGAGTCCGCGGGCCTGTTGTACTATTCTGAGTATTCTCTGTTTTCTGCGCCGCTTTCAGAGACTTTCACCGGCTCCAACCTTACAAAGCTGTGTTTTGCAGGATACTGTGTCTGCAGACACTGTGAACTGTTGGCCCAACCTAGGCTATACCAGCCAATGGATCCATGCACATCGCTCAGTTCATCCGAGGCTTGTGGCAAGGCATGGCTAGCGTTCTAGCATCTTCTAGCATCTTCTAGCATCTTCTAGCATCTTCTAGCATCTTCTAGCATCTTCTAGCATCTTCTTGCATCTTCTTGCATCTTCTAGCAGTAGTCACTGTAGTTCCAGCCTTGTTATGCAAGGAGGTCCTTGCGCGTGTTTCCTTTTTGTCCTGGAAAAACGGGGGTCGAGGTTAGGGGCCCGTCCTCGACAAGGTAAGTTGACGAGCTAGCCACAGCGGGCGATCTGTGTGATCCCTGAACAGTCCCTTCCATGGCGCAGCACTTTCCACCCGACTCGGCACGACTCGGCACGTCTCCGCTCGACTGTGTCGACTGAGGTCAGCTTGTGCGGCTGTGTGCTGCTATCGACGGTCTACAACGCATCTGCTCGCTACACGTGCCATAGCCGTAGACAGAGGACAGAGGCGGTTGAACTGGATGTGCCAAATCGTATGCTGAGTAAGAAGTCTATGACGCGGGATAGATTCTTCAGACATGATGAATGGGAAGCTGAGTAGAAACAAGGTATTACATGGTCCACAGCTACACTGTTGCGCTCAAGAAGGAGCTGACGCTTTTCCAGCAGAAGCGCAAGCCATGATTTCATGCTTCCGAGGGGAATGTCGCTAGGGCCACTAGTGCCTCCCACCAGGAGAGAGTCGGAGAGCGAAAGGATAATCGGAAAACCCCAAGCGTGCTCAGTCAACCAGCCAGTGACCATTCAAAGTGGTAGCGCAGCCTGTTCTATGTCTGATTTGGTTCGGGTTTCGCACTGCGCTTTTGATGAACAGCATGTCGAAGCCGCGAGTTGGTGCGCGAACGTTGGGCATGAAGTCATGGGGGTCTTGAGTAGGCTCCGCAATAGATGCGAGCCAAGGAGAATCCCCTCCGGTCGAGGTGTATCTGCGCTGTATTCCAGCGGACTGCAAACTGGCAGCGTCTGAAGCTCTGCGAGAGCTTGTGCGAGCAACGACCCTTGAAACTGGGTGTGCCCATACATCCCATACAGCACGTAGAGGACCTACTGTATGTGCTTAGTGCCGTTGCCGTCGTCAGTAAAAAGCGCATGCGTGATTGATAGTCTTGCAGACCACAGTTGCAGGCGGGCTCCTTTATTTTTTGCATGCCTCCTCAACGTTTCTGCCATCCACAAGACACCACCCACGAGCATGTTGTCGTTGGCAGGGTTGTCAGGAAATGTTCGGGCCATAGCCATAGCCCCACCGGACCCTGCCCTCTGAATTCTCTTGAGTTCTTCTACCAGACCGCCTCAGCCCCGGTTAATGTTGAATCCTGATGAGCGCGGTCCCTTGTGGTGCAGTTCCTGGAGTTAAAGATTTATGCTGTGCTCTCCCCCTCCACCTTGTTTAGGGGTGTGGAGGTAGACCCCCACAGCGCTCCCCTTTTCAAGATAACCTCCTGACATGATGCATGCTCTCAACCTCGATCATGAAACATAAGGCGTCCAAGTGGCGTACAAGTTTGCATTGGGAGCGCGTGCCATCTAAGCCACAATCGTAAGTCACCAGGAAATCACATCACTCTAGCAAGCCACGCCGCAGCTCACCGCTCGTGGGGGCAGGTGTGTAGATGTGTAGGTCAGCGTAGAGGGGTTCAGCTTCAGTCCGGCGGCCTTGGCGAAGCCGTTCGGCACGCTGCTCGGACTGTTCAATCGTGTAGTGCCAAAACCATGCCGCGGCGTGCCATGACTGATCCGACTCAGATCTTTGAGGCTGTGGCAATGCCAACACCAGAGCCGTGGCAGCAGTCGCCACGGCCTTGGTGTTCGAAGTTGTGAGAGTGGCAAAGATTGGTGGCACCGAGACGTACCAAGAGTGCCAGGTACCTGTATCCTGGGCCGTTACTGGTGCGCAACACCTTCATCGATGATCCATTGGGGCATGACTCGCTGGAAGGCTTCCTACAAGAGCGGCAGGCCAAGCTGAAGACACTGTTCATCACTGTTCCCATGTTCCCACGGTTGCAAAGATGTTCTTGTGTTAATAAGGCAATCCGCGCCCCGCGAGAACACAACAAATCATTGCGGTTTCGCCGTTTTTTTTGTGCAGCTGGGATCCCACTCCGAATAGCTGAGTAGGCGATTAGAAAGACTTGTAGATTCAACGGAGACCGGAGAAGATGCTGTCGAAGACACCGCCGAAGACACCTCCGAAGACATCGTCGAAGACTCGAGGACTGACCTGTGACCACAGACCAAAACGTGGAAGCTCTGTCGAGGCTTTCTCTTGCCCAGTCAGCCGCATTTCGGAGCCCGGCAGCGGCGTGGAGGCAAAGCTCAAAGTTCAAGGGAAGGATCAAGCTCAATTGGCTCAGTTGGCTCAGTTGTGTTTCGAGTAGGGCAAGGAAACGAGTCCGATCAGATCTGGATCCGTTGGCATCTTGGAGTTGGCCGGGGCCAACTTTGCAAGGACAAAAGCCAGGAGAAGCTTGGCCCAAGTTCCCACGGAAGCTTGCCGTCAGAGCCTCGACCTCAGCCAAAAGCTCAGAATAGCTCAAATGTGAACAGAATGTGAGATGAAAGACAGTATGTTGCCAGGCCCGACAAGGCACTGGTTCCACAGGCCCGAGCCGCAACAAGGGGCAAGCATGGGACCTCGTCGTGAGTCGCTGGTGCTAGCTGTCACGGCTTGCACCTGTAGCCAGTCTCGGGATATAGAGCTTAGGCAGCTTAGGTGATGATAAACGCGGTGACTCGCTGATGTGGCCAGGTCCCACGCGAGGACGGGAGCGACTGCAGCACCGCCAGCACCGACACCCAACCAAACCAACTTGCGGACGGACCGAAGTCAGCGGAGCGCCGAGACGGGCCGGGGGGGGGGTCCTAAGAGTACAGCTGATTCAGCTGACGGTTGAGTTGATTCTAGAGCGTCAAGTTTAATTTGAGTAGCTGACCTGAGGCCCCTCAGGAGATGGACTTCTCACAGCAAGAAGCCTGGTTCAGTCTGTGTATTCTTCCGTTTCCATTTTCAGCTCTGGGGTCGCCTGTGAATGCGGATGCTTGGCGATTGTCCTCAAAGTTTCAAAGGTTCGGCGTGCCGCTTTCAAGCTTTCCGCTTCCAGACGCATGGGCGCGCACGAATGCCGGCATCCCAACATTTCAGCTGCGAAAGGTCAAAGGGAACAGAAGGTGCTTTGCCCCTACCCTGGCTTTACCGTTCAAAGTTTTACTGTGGTGAAAAGCAGCTTCCGATCGCTCCAGCTTCCGCTAGTTGCTAGGCGAAAGCTCCGGACTTTGTGGCAAGCCCATTCCCGTACTCCATGCTGGCCATGTGTGGAGAAGGCTGGCATTGGCAGCTCGAGTGGTTGGCGGCATGCCTTGCTATGCCCCTGCAAAGCTGATTCTTGATGCACATAGAAGAGTATCACCAGCGAGAGATGAACATTAACAACAAGGAAAGGCTGCGCGGCTTTGCTCTGGGATTTTTGCAGTACAAAGAGTCTAATCTTCGATATGCATACAGGCGATATGGCCAATTGGAAACGCTTGCACGCAAACCACGGAGGCGAGGTGGATAAGTTGGGAGGGATGAGTAATGAAAGGTGACGGGTGGGTGGGAGGAGAAAGGGGGAAAAAAGACCAGATCAAGATCTTCTGGAGGCCGAGGATATATGGCCAGGCTCTGGCTTCTTAATGAACGTCTTTTGACATTGCCAGAGGCGATCCGGGCGACCCCTTTGCTCGGGTCAGGGCTGTGGGGCCTCTGCCGGAGCCACCGCCTTGCCCTCCTTGGGAGCCGACGCTGCCACCCCAAGTGCCAGGCTCAGCTCGGCTGGGCTCAAAGATCTGCGAATTGTTCGCTCTGTGGCTTCTATGGCTTTTGGAACTCTGTCCCCTTCAACACCAAAGCTGGAAAAAAAGGTGCTTCGCTTGGAAGAAGCGCTCCGGGACGAGGAAGCTTCGGCCAGGGCCTGTGTCCCGCAGTCCCGCCTGACCCTTCCGTTTTAGACGTCAGAGAGTGCACGCCCAGGCGGTCCAAGCCCCATACTCGGTCTCTCTGTGCCCGATGTAGCCAATGTAGCCCGATGTAGCCGTGCCGTCTCATTGCCTCGCCTTGCATCCTGCATCTTGCATCCTGCATCTTGCATCCTGCATCTTGCAGCGACTCCGGCTCCAGAGGTTCACCAGGCGGCCGCACTAGCGGCTGCAGAGGCCATCGGTGCCACCCATGAGGAGCAGGCACACATGTTGAGCGTGGTGGGGCCTGGGGGCACATGATGTTGCAGGCGTCTCTTTGTGCTCTGAATGACCGTTAGTGTTGGCGAAGCACCCCGACAAAGGTCGCAGCGGCCAACGCATTCGCTTCAGCCTCGAGCATCACGCAGGAGAGAAGCCGGAACGCTGCCAGAGACCCCACGAGCAGAGCCACATTGGACAGATGCACAACTCTCAAAGTCTCAAAATGGCCGGACACAGCTTTTGAGGAGACTTGCCCCGAAAGAGAAGGAGATCTACCCAGTGCCGGGTCGACCGGACACTACCTGGGCCAGTGCAGGCCAAGGGCTTTTGGAAAAGCTTAGGGGTTTTTGATATTCAGTTTTGGGGTCATGAAAAAACATGGGCCGAATTTCCGGAGTCCAACTCGCCAGGCCATGTGCCTTCTCCACCACCAAGGCCTCGGCCTTAGTTTTTCTTCATGCAGGTTCTTCTGTGATCTACAAGAGTTCTCCTTATGTGAGCTCACTATCTGATTGTGCTTTGCGTTACATGCATTGCGTGAGCCATTCTGGCTGTGAACGGGGAGGCTCCAAAGGCTACTGCCGGCGGACGAATGCGAAATGTCTGTTTTATTCCTGTTTTTTTTTTTGGGGGGGGTGGGATGCTCTCCGGCTGCTCTCGCAGGGATGCTCCAGCGGCAAGGACTGCCAGTTCTGCCACCTCTGCGGTCCCGGCCGCTCGCTTATCGCGTTTCTCCTGTTCCGGCATTGTTCAGCCTTGTTCTTTTTGCTTCTTGGAATCATTGAATCTTCATTGCTCTTCAGGCTTCAGGCTCTTCCATGCAACAAGGGTGATAAAAGAAGTCTTCTTCATTGTGCGACTTGCTGCTGTTCCGGAGTCTCAGGCGAGAAGAAGCGGCGTCAGAAGGCGAGAGACGTGATCACTCCATTTTGTGTTCTCTCTTCTTATTTCTTTTGTATTTCTGTTCTCTCTCTCTCTCTCTCCCTCACTCTTCTTCAACCATTTTTTTGGGAGATATTCGTCTGTTCTTCTCCGAACCTTAGAGGCCAAACGAGCCTTCTTCGGCGCTCTGGCGGAGATGCAGCGGGTGCTCGAGAGCGAGAAGACATGAAGCGAAATGGCAGAGATGCGACATTGCGACATGCTGTGCGAAATGTGCTGTTCCCTTGTGGTTTTACTGTGAAAGCTGCTGAAATCAGAAATCCCATTTTTCGCCAAGTTCGCATGGGTCACCGCAAGCCGCTCAAAAGCCATTTTAACTTCCGGGCCTTGAAGGCTCGGGGAGTTTGTCCAGAAATGTCTCATAGATGTGCCTCCAAGAATCGGAGAGCTGTGCTTTCAAACCATTTGCAATGTGCGTGCGCTTGTCTTCCGAGATTTCTGTCAGCTAGATTGAACTCCGTAAAGCAAAGAAACAGAGATCTTGGAAGTGCCGCTGCTGCTGGTCTTCCCAGTGTGCACAATCGGACACGGCACCATACAAAGTTAGCGCACTTGGCGAAGACAGTGCCAGAGAGTTCCGACCAAACCTGCTGAACCATAAAATACTTTGAACTGCAGGTGAGCTTGGTCAAGTTTCTGTAATTCGCAATGCGTATCTCACACCGGAGAATGTCACCGGAAGACCTGGGAGAATGCCTTGAGTGCTTGAGAGCTTGCATAGCCTCGTGTGGGTCAAAGCTAACCTTCCCCATACCATCGAGTTTGCCTTGTACGGGTATTGGTATTTGAGATCCATTACCCAACAGCAGATACCCCTATTGCGGTCTACAATCTGTAAAGCAAAGGCGCGTTGACCAAGGTTTCGGGTCACGAGTTCCCGAAAGGGTAAGGAACATGTGCACGCGTGACTGTAAAACTGGTTCTGGCGTCCGCAATTAAAAGTCGTCTATCTTGGGGGTAATTAGTGCGAGATCGCAACAATCTTTTCGCCAGAACATGTCTCCACGGAGAGAGATCCAAGTGTGTTTGCGGGGTGAGAACGAAGCAGTCTCGTTGCATGAACATGTCTCTTTGCGCACGGAGAGAGATCCAAGTGCTCGCGGCGTGTGCTCGCGGCCTGTGCAGTTTAGCTATTTGTCGGCTTGCTCATGTGCCATGACCGTGGTGTTGCTCAAAGGCGCAAGCCCCAACCAAAGCCGTTACAGTCCCTGGATGGTGTTGCTCAAAGGCAGAAACCCAGCTACAGAAAACCGTCCCTGGAATATTCCATGACTGTGGTGTTGCTCAAGGCGCAAGCCCCAAACAAAGTGCCATGGCTGTGGTGTTGTTCAAAGGCGCAACCCACAATCAAAGCCGTTACCAAAAGCAGTCCCTAGCATGCAGGTTTGGTCAACACCCAAACACAGCCGTTACCGAAGACAGTCCTTGGAATGTGCCATGACTGTGGCCAGTGGTGTTGCTCAAAAAATGTACCGAGAACAGTCCTTGGAATGTGCCATGACTTTGGTGTTGCTCAGAGGCGCAAACCCAGAACAAAGCCGTTACCGAAAACAGTCCCTGGAATGTGCCATGATTGGTGTTGCTCACAGGTACAAACCCCAGACAAAGCCGTTACCGAAAACGGTCCTTTTCAACGTGCCATGACTGCGGTGTTGCTCAAAGGTGCAAATCCAGAGCAAAGCCGTCACCGAAAGCAGCATCTGGAATGTGCCATGACTGTGGTGTTGCTGAGAGACGCAGGCCCCAACCAAAGCCGTCACCGAAGCAGTCCTTGGAATGTGCCATGACTGTTGTGTTGCCGCCTAATTCAACACCTCGAAAGACCGCAGAGGAGCCTCTCTTTTCCCAACATGTCGAATTGCTGGAGTTGGTGTTGCTCTGAGCTGGATCACAGTGAGCAGAAGTTGCCCCTCGTCCAGCCCGTCAAAGTCTTGCAAGCATGTCAGACAGCATGTCAGACGTGTTTGTTGGCGATTTTCTGTGCGGACCGTGTCTTCAACTCAGTTTGGCGATCTGTACGATCCCCCGAACGCTTCAGTCGGCAAAGTTGTCTGTTCAGAGGCCCCAGCAAAACCGAGTGCGTCATGAATGTGGCGTTTTAAAATTCGGGAGGTCTTCCGGAGGTGCAACTCCTTGGACCGCCGGGGGCCCACGAGTTCACAATGTCGCACCCTGTGTCGCACCATGTGTCGCGCCATGTGTACACCATGTTGCGCCAATTCGCAGCACTGCGCACGGTGAGTTGGTTAAAAGTGAGGCTGGGGCTTTTATCTCCTGGGAGTCCTGGTGCCCGCAGAGCAATGCAAGATCGCAAGATCCACGATGACTGTTCCGAGATCCTTCGCCCACACGCCCGCATCTGCTGCAAAGCCATCGGGTGCTCCTGGGTGAAGAGGCTTTCATGTCGCAGCGAATTTCTTGGAGGCCGGGGCGAAGCATTGTGGCGCAAGGGAGGGTTGATTTTCGTACATTTTTTCGAGTCTACATTGTTGCCCACTGAAGCAGCACAAATTGAGGCCCAAGTGTGCCAGCTCTTCGGACCATCGACAACGAAGCCGGCAGCTTTGGAGGAGCCGAAGGCCGAAGCCGACGCGGAGGGTTTGGAGCCGGACACCCAATAGCATTGGCCTTTAAAGAGAGCATTCAAAGAGCATCTCACCCTTAAGACAAAAAAGCAGCGAAAATGAGGAGATTTTTTGAAAGAGGAAAGGCTTCGGAAGGGAGAGGAAAATGTTCGCACACCGAGGCCCGTGCTGGAGCCAGAGGAAGACCAGCAACAAACACGGCTGCTTTTGCAGCGACAGCCCCAATGCGACGATCTTTGCTAACGCTGTTCAGTCTGCTTGGTGACCCCTTGCAGCAGCTGCTCCCCCTGGTGCAGCAACTGGCCCGCAAGAGTGCACGTTGAAGATGTTGCAGCAAACGCACCGAACATGCGCTGTGGGGCTTAACCGGCTTCACACAGCCCTGACGGGTTCCAGTGCGAAGACACGACAACAAGTTTCCTTGACTCCTTGAGCACTGCTGGCAGCATTCAGGCGGCCATCTTGAAGAATTGTAGGACTGAACTGACTAAGCTGGAGTAAACATGGCAAACAATCGCAATGCCTGCCCTGAGTTTTTCCTTTGTTGCACGAGGCACCTTACTGGCGGTCAGGGAACCACTTCGAGCGCTGCCTACCAGGTGCGAGAGATCGGAGGGAAAAGAAAGATGATAGAAGGGAGAGAGTGAGCGTTGTAGAGCATCAAGACGAGCGAGCTGCCAGAGCCGTTGACAGAGCGAGCGACACAAAGGCGGACGAAGTGGAGTGCTGAGCAAAAGGCAAGCTGGTTTGTGTCGCAACAACACTGCGTGTTGCGTTTTGCCTGAAATCGTTCCTTGCGTGTTGATTTTAGGGCATGACCGGGCATGGGTGCTGGCTGGTTAGTGCTGGTACAGGTGCTTTGGCCAACGCACGCGCAGCAAGACGGAAATTCTTCCTGGCATTTTGATTTTCGGCATGGTTTGCCCAAACAGCCGACATGTTCATAGCAATGCCGAGCACATGGCATTTTGATTTTGGTCACGTGGTGCTGGCTGGCTTGCGTTGGTACGGCTGCCGTGGCGGGCGAACTAGGGGCCTTGGAAAGAAAAATAGAGAAGTGGGAGAGAGTGCAAAATGAGTGCGGAGTTGGGTGCGGCATGCCTCTTCCTGCGAAAGGGCATCACGGAGTTTCTGGGCGTCGGCTCCGAGCAGCGCACCTGCGCCCTGCGCGCGGGACCCGAGGGTGCCACGCCCCCGGCAAACAAGAGAGAGAGAGAGAGAGAGAGAGAGCGAGCAGTTGTCTGAGAACTGCAGCTGACAATGCTGAGAATGTGCGAGAGAATGCGAGAGATCAAGGCGAGAGCAAGGCGAGAACGAGAGAGTGGGACCCTTCGTGAGGCTGCAAGAGAAGGTCATCGATGAGGAGGCAGAGCAGCCTGAGGACCGCGCTGAGGGCTTCTGGTTCCGTGTAAACGCTGCGCGTCGAGGACTTCTGCTCCTGTGCACAGGTAGGTCCGGCTGAGGAACAGCTATTATTCAAAAACGACATGACAGTCCTCGAGCCAGCAGGACATGGACGCAAAGGGTTGTGCAAAAAACCCATCTGGTGGTGCTGGCACTTCCGCAGCAACACAGGATTACCTGTCAGGCAATAAGCACGCGTCTCTCCTCACTTTTCTCTTGATGAGCAAGACGGAGGCCAGGCCAAGGAGAGGGCTCAACTTTGGGCGTGCTGAGGAGAGTCACCGGGTTGTGGGAACCGACGCCCGCGGCTGGGCGAGGTAAAGTTCCTGCGTTGCGGTCGCCTCTCCCGTGCCCCCAACAATTTGTGGAAAAAAAGTAGCGTCAAGTAACCTTGCTGCTGTCAGATCGCCAATTTTCTGCGCGGCAGGGCTTACCACAAAGCACAGAATAAGGCCTTAATCGGGTACCTCAGTGCGAAGAGTCGCTCGATTTTGTGAAGCACCGGGAAGAAGACTTAATGTCTCCGTTTGCCTCCGTGAGGACCCAGACGATGAGCCGATCATGAGGCCACGGTGGACGAAAGAGGCCATGGCTGGCAGTCAGTGAGGTCTCATGAGGTCTCAGTCCGCGCATTTGCCGGCGGTGGAGTCTGTCATAAATCAGGCTCCAGGCCGAAGGCGCCAGGTCGAAGTTGCGTGCGGGGTTTGTGTTTCAAGGTGCACGCGGGGTGCCGGAAACCTGCGCCTGTGCATGTGTCTGGGCTGACCTTGGAAGGCCAGGCAAGCCCTAAACCCTAAAAGGTCACTTTGGCTGGCAAACCCTAAACCCTAAAAGGTCATGTTGGGTGGCAAGCCCTGATTTTTCGAAAGGTCTGTGAATCAAGCCGAGAACCCGACAAGGTCATGTTGGGTGATGAACCCTGGACCCTACAGGGTCGTCGTGTTGGGCGCAAAAGCCTCGAAGACCCCCTTTGCGAGGCTTCCGGAGGCCTCGAAAACATTGGCCTGTGCGTACTAAGCGGGACCCCGCGTGCGGCCTCAACGCGCCCGGTACCGTGTGCGCGCCTGGGACGCGTGGGGGCGTGCGCCTTGAACAGCCCTACCGGCCCGACACGCTCGTTGAAAGGCAAGTCGAGCCAGGAGCCCTTCCCGAAACAAAACCCCTGTTGCCTAGTAGTAGCCAGAGCCCAAAAGCGTGCGGACGGGTTGCCTAGCCAGAGCCCCAAAGCATGCGAATGTCAGGGGGCCTACTTCAACGAGCTGTCCTTGGACCGCATCGACTCCCTCAACCACAAGGTGCGAACCTGGCAACATCTGGGAACCTCGCGCGTTGGGCATTGTTAGCACAGCGAGGTAGTCACATGTTGTCGCAGCACACTCTGAGCACACCACGTCAGCCTCTGTCCGCTTTGATTCCCTTTCAATCTTCTTCATTTTCTCACAGTCCGTCTTCATGGTGGACAATGCGTTGGGCACCTCCGTGTCCGGGCCGCTATTTCTCGAACTCTTTGCGGGGGGACTGTAGACTTGGGGAAAATCCTTGACAAGCGAAGCAGACTGGCACGCCTCTGCAAATAGCTACAAGCATCTGCCCGCTGAGGTCATGCTCTGGTTTCGTGACGAGATGGGGCTCCCAAAGAGGGCTCCCAAAAAGGAAAAGCCCAGCTGGAAACGGCAAAAATGCGAGAGATCTTCAGGGGCGTCTCAACTTTCAGCCGTGTGGTAGTGACATTCTGCAACTGCATGCGTCACGTAGAGACGAGATTCTTTGCGCTGAAGTTTGCATGAACCGTCTGAGATCAATGCAGATTCTTGCAGCTTGCGCAACACTCTGAGGTCGAAGCCACCACACTGTCACAATTTATACGACGTAGACCTGCAGAGCACAGACTTGCGTTCATGTGAATGCAATGCAAAGGTTTTGGCTCACGCTCGCCAGTAGGGAAATTCAACATTCGATCTTGCACAGATCATGTCAGACTTCCTTGGCGAGAGTCGCATCCTCGGCATGACGGTCCACTTCAGCTGTCCACCCCAGCTGCCTGATGCACTGTAGCAGCTTGTGCTGCTTCAGGCAAGAAGGAGCTTGTGAAAGAGGCGCCGTCATCACTGTAATTTTTCGTGTGTGTGTGTGCCTGTGGCACAGGTAAACGGCGCTCATGCTTGCAGTTTTTTGCAGGATCCGGGACCGGAAACTGCAAAGCCGCCTGGAGCCCAGCTCAGTGGTCACTGTGCACAAGACAAGAACGACCAGAGTTGGCGGTCAGCCGAAAGCGCCCTGCAGGGCAGAACAACAACAACAGCAACAACAATTCCAAAAGAATGAATTATCGAACATATGAGACGATATCTTCTATAGGGTCGAGTGCAAGCGACTTATGCGCCCAAAAGCACTACTTAAGCAAAAGTAGATCCGGAAGATGATCATCCAATCTAAAACGAAGGACCTCTATATAAACGAGATCATATGAGACAAGATTTGAACGACTTCTGCGTCCAAGAGTCCCCGCGTCCGAGTGAAACATCGTAGATAAAGAACATAGAGCCTCGATGAAGAAATTCACCGTCTTTGCTCCATGCACTCTCAGAAAAGGCAAACCCACCACCACCCCGAATTAAGAGAACGCGCGGAGCAAATCCAAGTACGAAGACAAAAGCGAGTCTCTAAAGCCCGATCATAGACTACTGAATAAATCTCCTACCATCTACCTGGCAAGCGACAGCTCAGCCACGATAGCCCCCGCCAGCAGCGTGGGCCGCAATGTGCGCCATATGGGCGCGTTGTTGCGCGCGTGCCTGATGAAAGCCACGTTGCAAATTCAAAGAGATTCTGCCGCAGAACTTGTCTTTAGATATACCGCTCCGTAGCCCCAACCTCTCGTCCGCGGCGCGGCGCAAAGACAACAACACATCCTCACTCTCCTTCAACAGACCCCCCGTAGACTCCCAAATCATGGGTTCGAAGCCTATGGACTTGTCTCGTACTCTTTTGATAAGGAAGCTTTGGACGCACATGTCGTTCAATCTATATTTCATTTCTCGTCTCGGAAAACACTACTTAGAAATTATTATCACTGCTTGACGTGGCAATCACTTCTCGCTGACGCCGTGCCAGTGCCGTATATGAGACAGTCGCTGGGTTCATTTTTCGGGAGATCCTCGAGTCGCAATCGAAACTGAGGTTCCCATTTAGCTTCATATTTGTCGCCCTTCCTAGCCCGAACCTTAACGTTGCAGGAGGACGTGGATTCGGATTTCAGGCATTGAATGTGTGTAGGAGTGGTCTGAGCTTGATCCGTGAGAGTCTGTTGTGCAGCCAGTTTAGCTTCGTCTCACGCATGATCGGACCGTGTGTGAAAAACATGGATCGAATTATGTCCGCGACATGCTCGGGTTGGTTTTATGCGCATGGCCCAGCCTCACTTTTGTAGACCTTTTCGTTTCCACAACTTCGAAAGTCAGACCCTCTTTTGGACCTCTTCGCCTTCCACCCAGAAAACTCGCCGTCGAGCCCCGCCCGAGCCCAAACCTCAAAGCATGCACCTCAAAGCATGTACATGTCCACAGGGTGTACACGTGTGTCTCCTTGCCTGTGCTCCTTCTAATGTGCCGCTCCATCTGCAAAGCTTTTGCTTTTACAGCATCGCATCCTATCTCCGCGTCTACTTCCGCTTCTTGGTTTCAGGTTGGAACGGTGCGTTCTACATTGCGCTTTCTGGTGATTGCGCCGCCTGACAGATGGCCTTTTTCGGCTTCGACACAGTGAAGACGGAGCGTGGTCCGGGACCTCAGCTATAGATGCTTACAGGCTTACGTGTGATGATTGCCGACGTCGCATACATGCAGGCACCAAGCGCACTCACGAAGATGAAACCCCTGCGGAGCGGGCCGAGCAGGAGAAGATCCGCCGTGCTATACTGGCAGGGTCAGAGCGTGAGAACCTCAGCTGTAGAGTGAATCATGCGGGATTTCCACAGTCTACCTTTCTGCTCGACCAGGCCGCGCCGCCGCCGCAAAATCTACGCCTAGGCCACAAGCCGCCAGAGCCACGGCAGTTGCGCTCGCAAACCGCACTATTTTGTAGCAGTCGGACCCATTCTGAGGTTCCGGTACAGGCGCCTGTCCCGAAGAAGCGGGAGGCACCGTGACGTGGGGACCGCGGCGAGGGTCTGGTGTAATTTGTTTGGAGGGTTGTGTCTTGTGGGCTTATATGGTGCAGGAGTGGCCAAAGTTGCCGCCCTTCGTGCTCAACGGCGAGGCAGCGAAGACCGGATTGTCGAAAACAGCACGTCTCGCTGGCATGACAGGTCCCGCGCGGCGAGAAGAAGCAGGCCAGGCCAGCTCCGACATGTCTCTGTTTTGGCGCGGCGGTTTCTCAGTTTTGATGCACAGGTCTGCAACACCTACAATCTGGCCACGAGCCAGCCGCAAGCAGTGGTGATGCAGAGGCACACCTTCCTTTTGGCGATTTTAACGCACGATATCAAAGTCTCTGTTTGTCGCACGGAGGACCGACAGCCTGCCTGAGAACGCTTGTCCCCGAGATCTAGGAATCTAGGATTCAACGTCACGTTGTGGCTTGGCTCCGACGCTTCCACACAGGTCCTGGTGCGGCTGAGGGGTCTGAACCCTGCAATCCGAAAGGGCACTTGCTCATGCCCGGGAAGTCTGGAGGCGGCATTGATATGCTTGTGCAATATTTAAAACATGATATTTCATTTCGTTCGATTAATTGCTTGAAATAGGATTATATTCTTCGATTTATATATTTCGACTCATTTAGGTATAAATACGATGGTGCGTGATGATAGTAATTATATAAGGATCTTATTTCGTTTTTAATGATTCGACTGTTGTGTCGATTTTCTTCCGGTCAATAATGATATGACTCTCAAGAATACTTTCAGATTTTGTATTTTTAGATGGTATGTCGCTCCAGCACGAAAATTTGGTTGGTTGGTTTCATTTTTGGATCTGGGGTACTTGGATATAGAAGGCGTCTTATTCTCTTACTATTTTATCCCTATAAAAGGCTACGGGCTCGACCCCTATTTTCGCTCTGCGGCCGCCCCGTCGAATTCCCCGGAGCTGAAAATTCCCGGAATTTTAGGAATTGTCCGGATTGAGGTTTGGGCTTTCCTTGGGCTGTCACGGCGTTGTCCGCTTGGTCCGCTTGGGTGGTTTTTGGCTGTCACGGTGTTGTCCGCTTGGTCGGTTTTGGGCTGTCACGGCGTTGTCCGCTTGGTCCGCTTGGGCGGTTTTGGGCTGTCACGGTGCTGTCCGCTTGGTCGGTTTTGGGCTGTCACGGTGTTGTCCGCTTGGGCGGTTTTGGGCTGTCACGGTGCTGTCCGCTTGGTCGGTTTTGGGCTGTCACGGTGTTGTCCGCTTGGTCCGCTTGGGCGGTTTTGGGCTGTCACGGTGCTGTCCGCTTGGTCGGTTTTCGGCTGTCACGGTGTTGTCCGCTTGGGCGGTTTTGGGCTGTCACGGTGTTGTCCGCTTGGTCGGTTTTGGGCTGTCACGGTGTTGTCCGCTTGGGCGGCTTTGGGCTGTCGCGGTGTTGTCCGCTTGGGCGGTTTTTGGTTGTCACGGTGCTGTCCGCTTGGTCGGTTTTGGGCCGTCATGGTGTTGTCCGTTTGTTTTGGGTTGTCACGGTGTTGTCTGTTTGGTCGGATGTTCGTTGTCACGGTGTTGTCCGCTTGGGCGGTTTTGGGCTGTCACGGTGTTGTCTGCTTGGTCGGTTTTGGGTTGTTATGGTGTTGTCCGCTTGGTCTGCTTTGGTGGTTTTGGGTTGTCATGGTGTTGTCTGTTTGGTCGGTTTTGGGTTGTTGTGGTATTGTCCGTTTGGTCCGCTTGGGTGGTTTTGGGTTGTCATGGTGTTGTCCGCTTGGTCGGTTTTGGGCTGTCACGGTGTTGTCTGCTTGGGCGGTTTTGGGCTGTCACGGTGCTGTCCGCTTGGTCGGTTTTGGGTTGTCACGGTGTTGTCCGCTTGGTCCGCTTAGGCGGTTTCGGGCTGTCACGGTATTGTCTGCTTGGTCGGTTTTGGGCTATCACAATTTGTTCGCCTGATCCGCTTGGGTGGTTTTGGGCTGTCACGGTGTTGTCCGCTTGGTTGGTTTTGGGCTGTCATAGCGTTGTCCGCTTGGTCCGCTTGGGTGGTTTTGGGTTGTCACGGTCTTGTCCGCTTGGTCGGTTTTGGGTTGTCACGATGTTGTCCGCTTGGGCGGTTTTGGGTTGTCACAGTGTTGTCCGCTTCGTCGTTTGGGGTGTCATGGTGTTGTCCGCTTGGGTGGTTTTGGGTTGTCACGAAATTGTCTACTTGGTCGGTTTTGGGCTGTCATGGTGTTGTCCGCTTGAGCGGTTTTGGGCTCTCATGGTGTTGTCTGCTTGGTCGGTTTTGGGTTGTCACGGTGTTGTTCGCTTGGTCCGCTTGGGCGATTTTGGGTTGTCATGGTGTTGTCTGCTTGGTCGGTTTTGGGTTGTCATAGTGTTGTCCGCTTGGTCCGCTTGGGTGGTTTTGGGTTGTCACGGTGTTGTCTGTTTGGTCGGATGTTCGTTGTCACGGTGTTGTCCGCTTGGGTGGTTTTGGGTTGTCATGGTGTTGTCTGTTTGGTCGGTTTTGGGCTGTCATAGTGTTGTCCGCTTGATCCGTTTGGGTGGTTTTGGGTTGTCATGGTGTTGTCTGTTTGGTCGGTTTTGGGCTGTCATAGTGTTGTCCGCTTGGTCCGCTTGGGTTGTCACGGTGTTGTCGGCTTGGGCGATTTTGGGTTGTGATGGTGTTGTCCGCTTAGTCTGTATGGACGATTTTGGGTTGCTATGGTATTGTTTGCTTGGTCGGTTTTGGGCCGTCATGGTGTTGTCTGTTTGTTTTGGGTTGTCACGGTGTTGTCTGTTTGGTCGGATGTTCGTTGTCACGGTGTCTACTTGGTCGGTTTTGGGTTGTTATGGTGTTGTTCGCTTGGTCCGCTTTGGTGGTTTTGGGTTGTTATGGTGTTGTCTGTTTGATCAATTTTAGATTCATTTAGTTTTGTTTCTCGACTAAAATATGGTACTATTGTAGTACCAGTCCGCCCTTTCACATTTTTCAGGTGCGTTCGAGTTTCTCTAATATTACAAATCCCGCTCTTAGATGTATGTCTCGGGTTGGTACGGTTACTATAACGTCTTGATTTCTAGATAGTTTTACGAATCCTCCCCTATCGTTGGCAAAATCTGTCAAAGTCTTGCCACCAATTATCTGGGAATTATTCTTATCTATTTTAGGACGTGAGGTTCAATTTTTTTCTATTTACTCTGATCTTTGGACCGTATTTTCCGTCTACGTTTCTCGATATTCCCTAGCTTCTTTTAGAGATTGGCAGACGTATATGCCGTCGATGGAATCGACGGGTCCCCTCTAGTTTTTTTTATTAATTTTATTTTTTGGGAATAGAAGTCGCTTGTGATATCTACGTTCCGAAATACTAAAGGAGAATGTATATAGAGATAATACGATTATCTAAAAAAATTAAAGATTGAGATTTCATGAATTATAAATACTTAATTCTTGGTTTGGTGTTGGACACGGAGTAGGTGTGGATAAATTGATGTCTAAGGTCATTGTTCGCCTTGAGGCGGGGCTAAGATATCTAATGTCTCTTATAACTTGTTGAGCTTCTATTGCCTGCTTTATTTTAAGTGATTAAATTTCTCTTTCGTGAGCTTTTGTGAGGAATTGAAGACACCCCATTTACCTTGGTGTTGTGAGATTTTGTGCAGTTGTTTGCTGATGGGCGAGTCCTTGATTATCTTCTCGCGTGGATGGCGGCGATGAGTTGATTGGGGTCGATAAGGCTGATGTTATGGGCAAGATTATTCTTCTTGATGGGGATACCAGACCCATCGTTATGGGATGTACTTGGTGCAAGTTGACTTTCAAGACTCCAAGACGATTTTCTTGATTGACCGGGCAGCGATTCGAGATCGTTTGGATCCACGTCAAGTTGTAGTCGGAACCAAAAATGACGTTGATGTCATCGTTCATAGTACTCGTGAGTGGATTTTTCGTAATTGACATCGTCTTTCTGATGTCTTGTTGTAGAAAGATGTGAAGAATGCGTTTAATGAGATATTGCCAAGTCAATTCTTGAGAGATTGCGCTGAATGGGCGTCGTCATCCAGCCGATTTGTGGATTATTGTTATGAGGTCCCAACCCATTTCATTTATCGAGATATGGGGGAGCAATCATCCCGTGGACAATAAGGTTGCCCCTTGATGGGATCGTTGTTTTGTTTGACGCGTGTTCGATGGGCGGCGGAAGCCAGAGCCAATTGCCGTTGCGACGCTGCGGATGTCTTGGAGGCCTTCCGTCAGGAATTGAAGTTGGCCGAGACATATGGCATACATTTCGACCTGTCAAAGTGTACATTGCATTTGTTGGCGGGCGACGGCTTTAGGGGGGATATTTCGGGATTTCAGGCCCTCGGAGTTCGTGTTGTAACTGGCACAGATGTGGTCGTGCTCAAGGCGCCGGTGACGGGGTCAGATGCCTTTCTCAAGGAGTTTCGACAAAACAAACAACTCGAGTTGGCAAGATTGTATTCTTGTTTGGAGGACTTACCCCAACGTCACGTTGCGTTGCATTTGCTGCGACTCACTGCATCGTTTGGGCGCGTACAATACTTGTGTCGGGTTGCACCTAGAACGTTCTTGCAACCTTTGTTCGATTATTGTCATGATCGTATACGAGTTGTTGTTGAAAGTATCCTTGGGGAATCGTTGACGCGTGATCAGTGGTTGCAGGTGCGGTTGCCGATTCGTTTGGGAGGACTTGGAATTGGGATCGGACGTATTGAGCAAGGCATGCATGTCGTGCAACTTGTTGATCTTGTGTATCTCACCTCTCGGCGGGCGACAAGGGAAGCTGCGCTCGGAATGTTGCCGGTTCTGGATCGTTTGAAAGCGCAGCCGTCCTTCATTTGGAGCCGTTCGTGGGTCCCCATACTGGTACTATCAAAGATGCGACTGCTAGTTTGCCCTCGCGCGATCTTTTGGCATTCTTGCATGAGAAGACACAGGAGGTTCTGTTGCAACAATCGGATGTCCTCAATCAAGTACTTTTACGTGCCTTTGCAGCTCCATGGGCGGATGGATGGTTGTGTGCGACCCCAAGTATGGCGGCGGATTCTCTTCTTCAGAGTGAGGTGTTGCGAGATGCCGTGCGCTTGCGGTTGGGTATGCCCATCCTTGATGGAGGTGGATGTGCGATGTGCACACATGCGTGCGATGATGGTGGACACCATTGTCTAGCGTGTATGGCATCGGGATACAAGCAATTGATGCACAACGCATTGCGTAACACTGTGTATCGATACGACCTAACTTGGAACCAATTGGATTATTACCTATTACCATCTGATCCACAACTTCGTCCCGCAGATGTCTTGATTATGACGACCCCTTCTATCGTCGCGCCTTCTTGGCGACAATTCCCACGATTAACATTCGATTTTGCTATTGTGTCTCTATATCTTGCTACGAACTTGGCTACTTTAGCGAGTGTGGAGCTTTCAGCGGCAAATTCGTATGCTAAACGTAAGTTCGATTTGAAGGATTGTGGGACAAATTGTGGGAAACGGTGCGAAGCCATGAATGTGGGGTATGAGCCGATCGTTTTCGAAGTTACGGGGGGCTTGGCCTTGGAAGGACAACGCCACTTGCAGATGATTTGTGAGGCGCTCGATACGAAATAGGGATTGCAGAAGGGTCGTACCCAACGCACGTTGTGCATTCGCATCTCGATTGATTTGCAAAGAGGATTGCGTCTCACGTTTCAGAAGCAACGCCGGGCGTGTATGCAGACGTGTGGTGGTAGTCCGGCGTACGAGATTCATGAAAGGATCTATGGGTCGTAGATGCAATGGCTTGTTGTCAGGATGATCCCTTTTGCGCAGGATTATCGCCTATTGAGTGAGCCTGATCCCTTTTATATAGGATTATTGCCTATTGAATGAGCCAAGATTTGATTGAGTTGGCTGAGTCTATGGCCATTTGCTGGGGTCTCGGTTTGTTTGTGATCGTGACGCGAGTCTCCAAGTTCTTTTCTAATTCGGGGTGGTGAAGGGCGTTTGAATGCATGGAAGAGAATTTGAGGACTCGTCTGGATGGTGTTTTGTGGTCATCAGAGCTTAATAGATTCAATATCCCTATAGAAGACAAGAATTTGATGTGTCTTCTGGGAGCAAGAGGCTTCTGCTCCCAAAAGCGCCAATTAAGAAAGGAGACATAATACTAAGAGAATACGACGTCTTCTGCGTCCGAGAACCCCAGAAACAAAAACGAGACCAAACAACCAAGATTTCGTGCTCTCCAAGACACCTCGACGTGCACAAAAACCCGCCACCACCCCCAATTAAAGAAGCATCCCAGAAAGACGAAAAGTAGAAGAAGACAACGAAGGTTCCACAAAGCATCAGAGACGCTGGTTGTTCAATTAATTCTTTTGGGATGTGGTCGAGCATCAAATCTCTCTCCGTCCATTGCGAGGCTACAGCAGTCTCTCTTCATTATTTTCGTCTCTATGGAGGATTCATATTTAATTGGTGCTTTTGGGAGTATACGTCTCTTGCGCCGTCGTTCGGATTAATCTAGTTATGAAATCTGGGAAAATTCCTGTTTTTTTTCAAAATCCTTATATAGATCCGAATAAGATCGTCAAAAACCACAAAATATCGTGGTCAATCTCCATCTAAAAGTAACCGTGCGAGAAATTTTTTTCCCAGAAATACGAATTGAATATCGTCCAATCGATCATAAAAGAAAGAAAGATTTTTTCGTCATCCCGAGATTCTCGATCGTGAATTGAAACACCCGCCAGTATCCCCAATTCACTAGCAATCTCGAGAAAACAAAACTCTACAAAGGGAAATCTTCTGTATCTCAAAATATTACGAAGTGTCTACCTCAGCATCAACTCGTCACGCGACCGCAAAAGCAGCTCGGCAACACCTACGCGGGGGTTGAACCTGACACATCAGATATTATCAAAATTAAGAATATATTGAGTGAGTCGGCCGAAACTACCCAGGAGATTCGATCCAAATAAAAAAGCATCACAAGATTCCCGTCCCATTCGTATGGAGGAAACGACCAATAGCCCCTTGGACCTCGCCCAATTTCGCGACATTTCTGCAGGATATATGAGAATCCTCTCTGAATATCAATTCATTAAGACAAGCGCGAGCGGCATGTGCGCCCAAAAGCATTAAGTAAATAAAGGAAGATCCGAGAAACTTCTACTCCCGATTGAATCCATAGAAGGAAAACCTTGGAAGGTCGAAAATGGCGAGAGACTTCTGCTCCCACAAATACTAAGTACTAGAGGGGACCCGTCGATTCTATCGACGACATATCCGTCTGCCAATCTCTAAAAGAAGCTAGGGAATATCGAGAAAAACGTGGACGGAAAATGCGGACCAAAGATCAGAGTAAATAGAAAAGAATTGAACTTCACGTCCTAATATTTATAAGAATGACTCCCAGATAATTGGTGGCAAGACTTTGACGGATTTTGCTAACGATAGGGGAAGACTCGTAAAATTATCCAGAAATCAAGACGTTATGGCAGCCGTACCAACCCGAGACATGCATCTGAGAGCGGGATTTGTAACGCTGGAGAAGCTTGAATAGATCTGAAAAGCGTGAAAAAGCGGACTAGTAATGCAATGGTACCATGTTTTGGTTGAGAAGTACCATGACAACCCAAAACCACCCAAGCGGACCAAACGGACAATACCACAACAACCCAAAACCGACCAAACAGAAAACACTATGACAACCTGCAGCGGGTGCTGCAATGGTAGGGGCGTATCGGGCTCAACAGGGTCTCCACACTTCAGTGCACCAAGAGCTCCACGCTCTCACACCTTTTCCAACGAGCACGCAAGCTCGGTCCGATGGCTCAGTGGCAAAGTCAGGTAGCTACGAGGGGCCCCTCAAGCCACTGGCAGCATATGGAGATGGGGTATGCATCTGATTGAAGCTATACATGTTGCACCACCCCAAAAAGGAGTCAGATGCAGACAGCCAGTGATCATTCGGGTCCCCAAACAAATGCTTGTCTACAGCATCTACAGCACTCTTACCTATCTTCTTCCCTTTCTTGGCGGCTGTGAAGTCGGGGTCGAACTTGATGCTCCACACACCAGTCTTCAAGAACTTGAGAAGGCCGATGCGGCTGTCCATTCTTTTCTTTGTCAAGGCATCAGCGAGGTCGTAGTCCGATGCCAGCCAACGAAGTTCACACCCAGCTCTGCTTAGGTTGTCCCGAAGCTGGAACGCCTGCAATGCCGAGCGCATGTTGCTCAGCCCAAGCAACGGCGACTCATTCAGCTCCACCGCGTCGTAACCTCCTCGGGAGTCCGTGCATAACACTCCCTTCACCTTCAGGACTTGCTTCTCCGTGAGCTCCACCAAATCGCGACGAAGTTCACGGCGATGTTGTAGTCCTCCGGCCCCATGAAGCTCCGACCATAACAGTCTCGTCCGGAAGTTATGATCTTCCGCCTCCAAGATCGACTGCACCTCGGCGTCGTTCGATCCAATCGCCTTCCTTTTCAGCTTCCAACTGCGCCATGCCAGCAGTGACATCTCGCACACCTGGCCACTCAGACATTCAGGTCCTGCAGCCAACGTCACTAAGCCACCGGTTGAATCACCCTTCGGCCGGTTGTTGTGCGCCTGGTCGCCCATGGAGATGAAGACTACCTCCGTCCAGTGCTTGGCCTGGGGAAATTTCTTGAACTCCAGCTTTACTGGATTCTGTCTGACTTCCCCCACCATCATCTGTATCTCCCGCGCGGTCTCCAAGGTTCCGGACGTCACCACTTCTGTGAGAAGAAGGTTGCAGCGGGCTGTTAGCTGAGGTTGGGTTTGTATGGCCACCCACTGGAGTGCTCCCAGCGTGGTTCGGCAGGCCTCCACTTCTCGTCGTTCTAGAGGACCATTTTGTCGAAGACGATCAGGCTCAATCTCGATGTCCTGAATCGATTCGATGTAATACGACTGATCCACCACGATCTTGTTGAAGCCATTCTTGTCCTTGACCGTCGTTACATCAGTTCCAGCATGGCGGTAGGAGTTCTTCTTTGTCATTCCCCACTTGTAGGCATTGTTGATCTTCTCTTTGATTTCACACCACTCGGCCGAAGTTCCATCGCCAATTCGATGAAAATCATCCACATGACCACCCATGCTGCCAATCACTTTCGGGTGGTCCTCATCCATGTCGGTCTTTGACAACCAAACCCACAAGCATCGCTCTCCAAGTACCGGTTGCGCTCCAAGCTCTGTCAATCGCTTATGCAGAGCTAGCCACAGTCCACGAGGTGCCGTCGTGCTGCCGCAGATGTTCCGAAGGATTCTCATAATCCCTTCCGCGCCAACATCTAGTGCTTGACGAAGCTCTTCCACTCCTGTCGTCCACAGCTCCTGATCTGCTTCTGTGGGTTGCGTCTGCAGGAAGGCTGTAGCCAAGTCCAGCCCTTCAAGTTCCCATTGATGGTGCGCCGCCATGGTGTACAGGAGATTGCGACCAAGACTCGACTGCGCTGGGCTCGCTGTCTTGAAGGAAGGATCCAGCAGGCTTGGATGCTGGAACCCTAGTAGTACGATGCGAGCTTTGGCCTTTCGAGCGCCATCCTTCGTGTGCAACGTCGCCGGGTTCTTCTGGGAATCATCAAGGGCCTCCTGTCGGTCCTCAGGTGGCACCAGTTTCCATGTCAACACCCAGCGCGCCTTGACGATGCGACTGCTTTCGTAGGCCTTCTTAATCTCCTCATCATCCAAGCACTTCCTCACCGCCTCATTCTTCAAGAACGAATCCACCTCCTTTGCCTTTGCCCTCGAGAACAACGGTCGCTCATGTTCGGGTAGACGGCTGATGTTCACCTCGCAGTCCCTCATTTTCTTCACTATGAAGGTCACCGGGTTCCTTTCCATCATTTTCTTCTGTCGATTGCTCATGTGGTTCTCCAGGTCGAACTCAATTCTGAGGAACTCCTCCACATTGTCCATCACATTGAAGAGGTCCATTTCCTCCTCTTGCTTCGCCTCCAGCATTAACTGTTCCACCCAATTCTCACCAGCTGCATCAGAACCGCCACTATCTGTTGTCGAACGAGCTCTCTTCGGTTCCGGCAGTTCGTAATCATTCACATCACCAACATGTTTCGTGGAACTTGAGGAAGTTGTCGTGGCTGTCGTTGTTGGTTCCTCATCTTCACCATCGTCCACCATCAGTCGCTCTCCCACGGGTTTCGCCACGTAGTCACCCGGTTGGAAGGTGACCTTTCGTCGGGCCCTGCGAATAGGCACGACCGTCGTCGTATCATCGGGTGCTTCCGGAAGTCGTGGCATCTCCACCTCATTCTCTCCGGGCTCCTCATCCACCACGTCATAGTACTCACGCTTCGGCACAATGTCCGCCAGGGATTTCCACATCGATGGATTCTCGGCCCCAGAGGTCTCATACTGAAACCGCTCCACCTCCGTCACTGGCCTCACCGAGTGCGCCGAGCATCGTAGGAGTTGATTTCCAACCAACACCCAGAGAATGTGTCGTTTTCCTCCAGATTCTTTTTGGTGAGGTAGTACTTCAGAGAACACCACACGTCCTGGCCCAATCCAGTGAGGTCTCCCGGACTTTTTGTAGCCGCCACGAGGTCCCTTGCATTGTTCTTGCGGCCAGACTCGTCTCCAGACTTTCACCAAATCCAGGGGCTCGTAGTTCCGCAATGGTTGCCGCACAGAGGTGTTGCCAAGCTTCGATAGAACTCGTCGGGCACGTGTCTGGCGTGCCACTTCTTCTGCTCGCTGGCGAGCCACAACAAGTTGGGCGAAGTCGATCTTGGGGTCCACATGTTGGAACGTGCGCACATCCTCATCGGTGATGTTGTAGTTCCTGCCATAGGCCCACTGGAACGCGGAGAAGCCAGCAGTGTACTCGGTGGAGTTCAGCGCGGCGACAGCCAAGTGGAGCGTCACCTCAAGATCCTGATCCATGTTCTCAAGGTAGATGGCTGAAGCTGTAGATTTGACATCTTGCACTGAGGCTTCCACTGCTCCATGCGCCCAGCTCTCTTTCTCGGCCGTGTAGTGCAGTCCCACATTGATGGCCGATGCAAAGGCATGCGCTTGCTCCGAAACGTATGGCTTTGCCGAGTCCAGCACAAGGATTCGCGGTTTTGGGAAGGTCGACAGCCAGCGTTCAGACACGGCCTTGATCAAATCGCTGCCCGACTCGTTCTTCATCTGCAACAGGTCGTAGATCATGATGGGCTGTATCACTCTCAGTTTTGTAGCCAGATCTACCATGAGGATGAACTTCACCTTCTTCTTGCTTCCAGGTGGCACCCACTCACCAGCATCGACACCCACAGCTTCCCAGGCTTCGTACTGCTGATGCGTCGCTGCCGGCGGTATCTGGCTCGAACTTGTACCTCCTTGTTTCAGACTGGCACATGCTGGACAGTGGTATCGCTTGGCCACATCAATCTTCCATTGAGGATGACCAGCTTCTTGCACGATACGTCCCAGGTTCTTGTTGGATGGGTGACCAGCGGTTTTGTGGAATTTGGCAACCTTGGCGGTCCATCGTTCGAGCTCTGCCTTGGGCACGGGTCCACCGTCGAGAAGCTTTGGTACTTCATCGCCACGAGATTCTGAGGGATCGCCGCGAGATTCTAGGGGATCGCCACGAGATTCTAGGGGATCGCCACGAGATTCTAGTGGATCGCCATGAGATTCTAGGGGATATAGATTTCCCCCAGTGAGTGGGAACGCCAGAGCTCGTAGATCCTTGAGTTCTTTTGCATCCCAATGTGGAATGGACCGCGTTGTGAAAGCCGAGATGGTGATCCGGTATCCAGTCCAAGCTTGCGTTGCATGCCATTGATCAGGATCAAAGATCACCACCTGATTCCTTGTGGAAAGCTCGTAGCCGCTCCAAAGCTGCCCACCATGCCATCAACTCACCTTCGGTACTCCAGGCGGGGCTTCACCATGTAGCCAAAGTTCCCCGCCGGCGTAGGCACTAACTCCAACCAGGATGTTCACGGACTCCTTGAAATTGTGTACATGATCATGATGCTGGTCCAGGTCTGGTTCGGCACTCGGGATTTGATGAAGGCATTCAGGTAGCGACATGTCCAGGGGTGTTGCCAGGTATGTTTGGTTATCCCATGCAGGCCACCATGTGAGTATGCCCCATACATCTGATAGGTGACTCCAGCCTGGCTCCCCCGCGATCTCATGGGTCCACGGCTTGTTTTGGCGTCCTGCATCAGAACCAGAATTGCCTCACATCGTTGGAACGAAAAATCCTGTTCGCCAAGCGCAATCTTTGCCTCGAACTCGGAATCCAGCTCAGCCACAGGTCTGGGGATGCGGCTGACAAGAACATCTTTCTCATCATCTTCATCAGAGTCCTGAACGCTTTCCCGGGAGAGCAACATTTGAAGATGCCGGCCTGGAACATGTTGCGCCTTCCAGTGACGTGTGATGGCTTGGACCAACTTCCAAGGGTAGTACGCGGACTTTTCGGTCTCCTGGCCTTCGATGACAGCATGAACATGATTCCCAGGACACACCTTCGCCCTGAAGTTCTTGTGGAACAGCTCGTCCGTGGTCTTCACCATCCATTTCTTCCTGAGGAAGGCATCACCGGTCGCATTCTTCATGCCATAGTTACAGCCATCAATTCTGCAGGAAAGCCAGGGAACCCCACGTTGTTCAAGGTCTTGTTGTAGGCCCAGAAGTGCTTCCTCACGCCATCCAGCATAGGGGTATGGCCATTCGAAGTAGATTTGGACATCCTCAATCTCATCCACGGTTTCCTTGACGAAGAACCGTACTTCACGAAGGAGCCGTCGTTCTCGACGTCGATACGCCTCCAGCTGCTCCATCTTCTCCGGCGTGTTATAGTTCACCGTTGTCCAAGCGCACCACTTGGTACATGGCAAAGACAGCCAGATGCGTCGAGGTCGGTGTACTTGACGTAGAGCCTTAAGCCGACACCATGTCTCCTTCTTGTAGAGGTCGTAACCAGCAGCGAGGTTGATTCGTCTTGGACACAACCCTTGCTCTTGGGCTGCTTCGCTCAACCAGCTGTGAGGTGCACAGGCTACTTCCCAGAGACCATCGCGTCCATCCAGGTGCAATCCCATGAGGTGGTTGGCCAGCACGGCTGTCATCAGCGTCGCCATCTTCATCACTTGCTTGCCGGCAAAGAGCGGTAGTTCACCCCTTACTGGCCGCCCCGCTCCATCTCGTATGCCATGGCCAGATTCTGATCCTCGGTCTCGGATGCCAGTTGCCAGCTTCCCGTCGATGACTCGCCGGTCGTCAGTGGGCTTCCCGAGGTTGTAGTCGGCGTTGGTCGTGTTGTTGCGCGGACTTTCATCCCAGGGTTCTTCACCTCGGAAATGGCCGCCATGAGCTGCTCCTCCGCATCGATTTTCCGTTGCATCGCACGACATATAGTCGCTGTTGGCTGAAAGTCGCCCATCAGGGGGTGCAGCTCGGTCAGCATCCGCCGGACCATCTCGGGGTTCTTCACCATCGTTGTCGCCCCATGTGACCCGCTCCTTGGCACGTAGGACAACCTCAGGTCGCACACTGCGCAATGTGTCCATTGGCCGTGGGGGTTCTGCTTGGGGGTGTCCGCCACGTGCCGGTTGTAGCATGGCCACTGCTTTGATGATGCCCGCGGATCTCTCGTGTCGCCCTCCAGAGCTCTCGACGGATCCAGCGGTCGAGCTTTGGCCTTTGGGGTCTTCTCCTTGATGCCGGTCACCACAATCTTCTCCTGCTCGGGCGCCAGCTGCCGAGGGGCATATGCCGCCATCAGGCACAGAACGAAAAGAGGAAGTCGTCGAGGATGCGGTTGCTACTGCAGCACCACACATTGAAGCCGACGTGGCTGTTGGTGCAGCAGGTTGCGCAAGCTGGCATGCATGCGCATGTTCATACATACTCCACATCCTATCCCTGGCAGCTTGTAACTCTTGCTCATCGAGTTCCTCGTCCCTGCACGTCATGCTCATCCACAGCGTCCCTAGCTCCAGAAACTGATGTTCAACATGAGCATGACCACGGCTTGCTTGGGGGCGTACAAGTACTTGGGCATGTCCATCTAGATTTCGCTGGCCATTGGTTAGGTACTCCACAATGTCAAGGGTGTAGTGGCCTTTGGGGCTGACTTGGAGTTGATATATCTCAGGTTTGGGCTCCTTGGTGTTCATGGCAAGGCCTGTCGCAAAGTCTATCATCATTCCAACACCCTTTCGTCCAAGGTAATCCATGCCAACCAAGACAGGCACGAGGGCTTGCTTATCGAGTTGAGCTTGGTAATACTCGGCAGGATTGGGAAGGGTGTACAAGGAAAAGTGTCGGGGGCTACCACTAACATCACTCGTGAGATGTACTCTGCATAGTGCACGTCCCCACTTCCCATTGCCAAACCAGAAATACGGGCGCGAGGACTGGTCAAGTTCGATGCGGGCTCCCTTGTCCTGAGTGAGAACAGCTGCTATCAAATCCTTGACTACCGCCTCAGGTGCCGCGGATGCCGTGGCGCCACAATCGATCATGCCCTGCTGGGGACTCAAGGGCGTAGTGGTTGCCGACGCCATCTCCATCACATCCGTCAACTCTAGTCCTCCTAGGAAGAGGTCTTGTGCGTAGACATTCACGGTTCTCAGGCCACTCTCCTTGTTCTTGCCCTTGCTCTTCCCTTTCCAGATCGCCTGTCCTTCCAGCCACATGCCCTTCTTGGACTTGCCCTTCGCCTTTCCTTTCCCCTTGCCGATGTAGTAGCCGTTGAAGTCGTCGGCGCTCATGTGGTAGCCGTACTTGGACTTGCTCTTGCCCTTGCTGGGGTGACGGCGGTCCGGGCACTCACGCATGAAGTGGTTGCCACCACAGATGTAGCATCGCCCCGAACCACCCATCTGCGCCGTGGCCCCGAAGCCTCTGTCCTTCCGCAAGGCCTGGGTCGCCTTCTGGGCATCGCTCCATGTCCTCTGTGCTTCCAGGGCCAATGCTTCCGCCATCTTCTCCGCCTTCTGTAGCTCCTGGAGCTTTTCATCGACCACGCCTCCATCATCAGGATGTTCGTTTGCTGCCGCCTGGTAGTTCTCGTGGTCGTCGGTCCACCAGTCGTTCTCGCCCTGGGCATAGTAGCTGTCCATCCACCAGCCATCATCGTCATCCCACCAATCTTGGTAGTAGGCCTCGTGGTCCTGGTCGTCGTACTCCGCAAAGTGGGCTGAGTAGCCACCACCACCATGATGGCCGCCACCACGCTGCCCAAGCAGCTGCTCATCCCACAAGCTTTGCAAGGCCGATGCCACAACTTCGTAGTCCAGGCTGTTCTTCGTCGAGCTGAGGATGTCACGCTTTCCTCGGCACTCAGCCCGGCGGCTTGCAGTAGCCTCCATCCACGAAGCACGCCCATGATGAACGAGTCCGCCACCGACAGCTCGTCGATGGGTTCCTGGACAGCCGGTATCTCAGATGGCACTGGCGTTGCAACTCGCTGTGAACCATCTCGTCGGCTGGGCGATGAGCCAGTGGCCGCTCGCTGTTGCGGGGTACGAGGGTCTTCACGATCTCGGTCGGTTTCACATCCTTCATCCACTGCACGTTCACCTTCGGTTGGATCGATGTCTTCGGCGGGTTCTCCGCGCTGGTCTTGGTCATAATCCTCTTCGCCATTCCACTCATCATACCACTAGCTCCACTGTTCTCCGCCGCCATCATCCACCGGTGGCAGGCCAAAGTCTCTCTTCTCTTGGGAGATCCCAAGTTTCTCCTCATGCAAGCGGATGATCGCCTCCGTGAACTCTTCATGGACCAGAGTCTCCCTTACCCAGAGAGCCCAATGTTGCTTAATTAACTTTCGTGCTTATTTAAGCAAACTTTAAATAAGAAAGGTTCCTAATTATAAGAAAGGTACACCTTCCTTAATTAACGTGCAAAAAACATTGGTTAAATGTGGTGGCACATGGACACCAACAACACACACACATCAACACACACACACAACACAACACACAACACACAACACACAACACACACAACAAACACACACACACACACACACACAACACACAACACACAACACACAACACACACAACACACACAACACACACAACACACACAACACACACAACACACAACACACACAACAAACACACACACACACAACACACAACACACAACACACAACACACAACACACAACACACACAACACACACAACACACACAACACACACAACACACACAACACACACAACACACACAACACACACAACACACACAACACACACAACACACACAACACACACAACACACACAACACACACAACACACACAACACACACACACACACACACACAACACACAACACACACAACACACACAACACACACAACACACACAACACACACAGACACCTCACACACACACACACACAGACAACCCCACACACACACACAACACACACACACACACACACACACACACACACTACACCCCACAGACCATGCACACACCACACACACATGCCATGCAACATCAAGCAAAAACCATTCACGAAAGTAGATCATGAAAATTGCATGCCCCCGAAGCATGAAATGCAGCACTCCCCAGGGGAGCAGCTATATATCATGCCTGCAGTGCAATGGAGATCTTTGTTTCTCTCAGAGTGCCGAAAGCAATTAAGCACCTGTTGCTTGGCACAAAAGATTCGCAACACAAGGTGAGACTGCATGCAAGCATGGGCTGTGCAAGCCCCCCCCCCCTTCGATCTTGGTTTGTTACAGAGGGCCGAAAATTGGGATCTGGTGCTTGGCATAGAACATTTGCAACACAATGTGAGACAAAACATTGGCTGTGTTAGCCCCTCCCCTTCTCTCCCCTATATGGGCCAGGCTTCCCCCGAAGTCCTCGTCGCGATAATTCCAATGCAAGCTTGGGGAGTCCAAGCTTTCCTCGCAGAGGTGAAGGAAAAGGTGGTGCTTGGGTTTGAAGCGCCAGACCGACTGATTGCTGTACAGGGTAGCCAAGCTAGCATACAAAAGCAAAAACTTTCGGCAGGCTGCAGCTAGCTTATTCCTATCAAAACGAGCAGGACTCAAATGGGAATAGCACTCTTGCAGATACTTCCCTGCATCCGTTGCTGCCCGATGCTCAGCAGTGTCCCCAGTGAGGAAGTGCTCACAAGCTTCAGAGATCCACGGGATGAGGCACCTAGCCTCGCCAGCTTTGCATCGTAGCTTTGGGCTTGCAGCATTTTGCTTTTTGATCATTCCGGCTGTGAGATTGTCCAGTCTGGACTCAGCATTGCTCCGTCTGTAAAAATCCTGCACATGTTTGAACAAGCAAGCCAGTTTCTCTGTTGGGCTTCCGGGGATTTCCTTGAGGATTGTGTGCATCAAAGAGCCCAAATAGTCCGCCGCGACCCCCTGGTCGACACAATGCAACCAATCTATTGCAAAAACATCGGTCCTGAAGCCCGGACATGCAAACAAGGGGGAACATGATCCGTGTGCTGCAAAAATCCTACCAACCAGCTCCCAGTGTGTAAGTGGAAGCTGTCGCCATGGAGCTGTGCTGCTAGCGTCCATGAAGCTGAGATTTGTCTTGTTGGCTTGGCATCGGTAGCAGCAGGCATCTGTCTGAGACCAAGCTGGTAGGCGAAAAACACTTTTGAATGCAGCCCAATCGCCCCGGACCTCCACCAATATGCCCTTTGCATGCAAGCTCCTGCCAGCAAGTTTAGCACGTTTGCCTTTTAACTCTTCTCCATGTGGCCCATACTTGGGGAAAACACCTTCAGCAAGGCAGGTGAGCGACCAGGCCAACACGTGCATAATGGCATCGAGAGTAGAAGTTTTTGCACAGTGTCCCTTGTAGAGTGCTGTTAGGGGAAATCGCATTGAAGCAAGATCACCCCCGACATGAGGAAAATTCATCGTGACGACCTCGAGGGATTCCGACCTGTCATACTTTACTGGAACACCGTCAAGCCATAAACCAATCGGGAGAAGTCTCTCATCCCGAAATCCCAGCTCTTTGGAAACATTATCCAAGTGCTGCGAACAAGCTGCTCTCAAGCTGTCTAGCTTCCAAAAGCTGTCATCATGGTTATTCCACAGAGCAATACAACTGACGAGCTCGTGGGGCAGCATGATCTCGATGGGCCCCGTCTCAGCTGCACATGTTTTGCGATTCCACAAGGGTACTTTGGTGCAAAAAACACCTGGCCATTTCTTGTCCTTTTTCAGCTTTCGAAGAAGATCTCTGTGAGCATGGCTGCTGTCAGCAACTTGGGCAAGCTCGGCGGATTCTCTGGGGTCGTGCTGTTGACTGTCAGCATACAGGGACCTGGCTCGCTTCGCACTCACAGATCCTGATAGAAATAAATCAGCCACATTCTCCCGGAGCCTTCTACCAGCGAAGTCATGCTTGGAAGCATGGCTCTCATACACAGCATTCTTGGACAGCATAAGCAAAACAGACGTCTTGTACTATCTACAGCAACCGATGCTGTGAAACAAGGTTTAGGGTGAAAGGTTGGAACGGTGAAGGGTTTAGGGTTTAGAGTGTTTAGGGTTTCGGGTGTTCAGGGTTTAGGGTGTTTAGGGTTTAGGGTGTTTAGGGCTTGAGGGTTTAGAAGTCATCCATTCACCTTAATAAGTAGCTGAGACAAACGATGGCGAGTACATTGATTGAACATGCACTTCATCCCCAGGGGAGAGTTGCAGGCATCGTCGCTGAGAGAAGCTGGCATGGAGCACGACTGTTTTTTTTTTCATTCCTGTGTCGCTGTGCTTGTCCTGCGAGTCAGCCAACATGAAGAAACTCGCACTCATCATGGTAGCATTGATACAACATTTTTTTCAGGGAAGGTCTCTCCTCCAGATCCGCGCAATCGGGGGCCATGAGAACCAGCACCTCCGGAACTGTGTCTATATACCTATAACATATATGTGTGTATATATAATAGATGTACACAGCTGGGTTTTGTTGTATAGACATGTACACAGGCATGCAGGCAGGCATGCAGAACAGGTATTTCGCACTGGAGCATAAGCTGCAAACTGTGGGTCCACGACGAATCGAAGAAACACACCTCGGTGCTCGAACTGTCAACATTCCAAGGCCTTGGGATGCTAGAGGCTTTGTTTCAGCAACGGCTACGATCAAAATGCCATGGCTGCTACTCAAAAGTAATTCCCTCAGGGAATGAATGCCCTCATGCCGGCTTTCATCTGCTTACCACCCTCCTGGTGAATCAACATGTGCTCTCCGAAACTTTGCCACTCAGCCAAGGCAGTCTTGCACAAGGCTTCATCCGAAGGATCGATCTTGCTGACTTTGGCATACGACTTTCTCAGGTCGGTGAGGAACGTGGTGAGCACTCCCAGCTTGACTTCGTATTCTTTGACGATCTTGTCGAAGCCAGCCTTCCCGTGCACGGCCGTCTCGAAGTCAGCCAAAGTGTCCTTGAGCAGGGTCTCCTCCTTATCTAGCTTGCCCTTAGCCTGCCACACAGCCTTTACCTTCACCATGAGCTCTACATGCCACGGGTTCTCAATCTTGATGTTCGGGTCGGACTCGACATGGGTGAGCATTTTTTGCGCGGTTTCCATCTTGAAGCCAGTGGTCTGTACATTCATGGACTGGCTTCGAGTGTCTGTTTCCCGTTCCTTGATCTTAGCATCGTGCTCGTAGTAGTACTTCTTCATCTGGGGAATGCGGTGGTCGGCGACGAGGCTGGGGTCCTTGGATGGGTCGGTTTTGAGTCGGGCCCACAACTGCTGAAGCAGCTCATTCAGGATTTCCTCCTTCATTTTCTCTGGCATGCCTTCCGTGTCAATGCCCTCCATGTCCAAAATTTCTTTGCGAGTGCACATGCCTTTGATTTTCTCTCGTTCTGTTTGTTCGTCATGAGTGCTCGTCTCGATGTATGCCGCCGCCCACGTCAAGTCCTTGGGCCCGTGCTCGGAATACTTGCTGGCCATCTCTTTCTTTCCATCGTTGTCCAAGGTGTTGTACTTCTGAACAGGGCACAGCGACATGCATGTACACGTGTAAACAGCCGACACACAAAAAGCAAAAGCACATTCATTCAGAACACAGGGCCTCCAGCAACTTCTGAGCTATGGTGCTGTGCTTGTTGTTCTGGGCAGTCTGCTTGTACTTCATGGACGTGACGAAGCCAGACATGTTCTTTCGATCGTCTGCTGTGGTTGCAGTCGGCTTCTCTGGAAGCTGCTTCGCCTTGGGCTTCGCCTTTGGTTTCGCAATGCTCTTGACTGCAGCTTTTTTGGGAACGGGAGAAGCCTTCTTGCCCATGATGCTCGCTGAGGCTGGCCGGGACAATCTACGGGCCGAACGGGGTTCACTGATGATGCCTATGGACATACACATTCACCATGGATGCAGCTGTCTGACACTCCACATGCATGCAAGCATCCCCAGGGGATGACCCTCAACCCTCACTAAAAACTCAGAGCTCGAATCCTCAAAGGATTCAAGCTGCAGCAGCCCCGGTGCCTGGCCCTTGCCGATGAACAGACCTAGGAATGGGCAGGGATGATTGTTAAAAAAAAACTTTTTTTTAACAATTTTTTAACGGGCTTTGCCTTTACTTTTAAAGGAAAATCCCGTTAAAAAAATGTTAAAAAAAGTTTTTTTTTAACAGGTTGGGGTGGCTCCAATGTTGGGGAGGATTTGGTTGATGTTGCTTCTCTGGGCGGGGGGGGGGGGGTGCCTCCTGAGTGGAGGATTTTCTAATAGCTACTACCTCCCCAGGGGAGGCCCTCCTCAGAGGAGGGTGTGGAACTTGGTAGGGCTTAAGGTTTCCGGCCCAGGGTTCAGGGTTTTGGGCCTAAGGGTTTTCAGGGCTGAGAGCCTGGAGAGTTGACTGTTTTGTTTTGAGGGGTTGAGGGTTCTTAGGCTTTAGGGTGTTGGGGTGTGGGGTTTTAGGGTTTAGGAGTTTTAGGGTTTAGAGGGTTTAAGGTTTTAAGAGTTCTTTGGATTCAGATGGCCTTAAGGCCCTAGGCTTTCGAGGGGCTCAAGGTTTTATAAGGTTTGAGTTGTCTTTTTGGGGTTGAGTGGGTTTGGGCCTCTTAGGGTTTGAGGGTTTTAGGCTTCATGATTTTTAAGCTTTTGGGAACCAACACTTGTGTAATCTTTAGGGTTTGGGTGGTTCAGGGTTTTTATAAGGTTTGAGGTGTTTAGGGTTTAGGGTTTTCAGGGTTTAAGGTTTTTGGAGTTTAGGGTTTAGGGGTTTAAGTAGGGTGTAGGGTTTACCGCGCAATGCATTCTCAGAGCCCGGGCCCGGCCACCACTACCAAGCCAGGTCCTGCATGGGCGAGCGAGAGAAAGAGAGAGAGATAGACAGAGAGAGAGACAGAAAGAGAGAGAGAGA
>CAJNDS010000613.1:633393-650893 GCA_905221605.1 Symbiodinium natans
ACACACAACACACACACACACACACACACACACCACACAAACCACACACACACACACACACACACACAACACACAACAACACACACACAAACACACACACCACACACACACACACACCACACACACACACACACACACACACACACACACACACAACACACACACACACACACACACACACACACACACACACACACACACACACACACACACACACACACACACACCACACACACACACACACACACACACACACACACACAACACACACACACACACACACACACACACACACACACACACACACATACACATACACATACACATACACATACACATACACATACACATACACATACACACACACACACACACACACATATGTATGTATATGCACGTTGCGCCCGCAAACGGGGACCTTTAAAACTCACGGCCGTCTTGCCCGTCTTGCCAAGGGGTAGAATTGGCTGGCCCGTCTATATATATATACATACATATACATACCCATGTATGAACATACGAAAATTGCATGATATATACATATATATGCATACATACATACATACATACATACATACATACATACATACATACATACATGTATACATACATGTATACAGATACACAGCCCCATTGTGGCCAGGTTTCCTCACCGTGGCTCGGGAGCTTCGAGTCCTTTGGAGCCCTCCTTACCTATCAAGGCAAAGGAGTCATCCGGTTTTTAGGGGTAGCGTGATGGCCTCCCCTCCCCCTCTCCCCCTCTCCCCCTCTCCCCCTCTCCCCATTAGATGGCCCAAAGCCTGCAGCAAGCCGCCCGCTGGGCCAAGGCGACTGCAGACAAAGCACACACACACAGCCGTGCTTGTTTTCGGAGGCTCTGGTGTGTCTTTGAGCTCGCGGCCTACCGAACAGCCAACCCTGCTGGAAAGATTACGATGGCGCCGCTGTTCATCGAAGTCTGCATGGTAATCCTTTGGGCCAGCAGCACCCTCGGATCTCTCTTCTATCAGCTTTCGACCGTTGCACGGTATAGCCAAAGGGTTTCGGTTCCGGCGTTTATCCTTGGCACCATGCCTGCGGTCCTCGCCTTCCATCTCCTACGGCGTTTCTCGCTTCAGAGGCGAAGCCTCCTAGAGGACCTTTCGCAGTTCGACGTGCGTGCGGCGGAGTGTAGAAGTGAGTTCGACAAAGAGTTCATCTATGCGGCAATCACAGAATGGTATGGAACGCCAGAGAAATTCAGCAGTTACGTGCGGGGACCTCTGCGTGAGGAGCTGATTTTTAGTATTCATCAGAGTAGTGCTCCTGTGGCCTACACTTTGCTCGTCACGACACCGCTTGTTGGGGCGGGGCTCGAGAATTGCCTCGGAATGTGGAAAGGAGGTGCCCCCGAGATTAGCTTGGTAACACAGCTGGTGGGAAATGTTATCACGCTGGACATCGTTTGGTATCTAATCGCTGTTCAGGTTGGCATGTTCTTGTGCGACTACTTTACGCCTAAAGGGCGAGGATGCCGTGAGTACATGAAAACATTGCTGATTTGCCTCACATTTGGACTCGTTATCGTCATTGGCGAAGCCATCTCCAGCGAAGCATGCAGTGGTGGGCTCGTCCCCGCGATGGTCTTTTTGGGTTTCACCACGCTGCCGATCTGTTGTGCTGTCTACTTCGCGAAGCGGCTCCTGCGGTACAGAGCAGGCGCAACGTCGGAGTCCGATCCAGCAGATCCAGGCAGCTGATCTTGCAGCAGTGCCCTTGCTGTCAGAGACAGCGGGCCCAGCCATGCATTCCACGTTGCAAGTTTCTTTCACTTGAGACTTGGGACGGTGTTCAAAACAGAGTCCACGGTTCGCCAAGACTTTTACCGAGAGCACAGTTATCTTTCACCCGTTCTCTGCAGGTGTTCCTGGTCGGACAGCGCTTCACCATTGCAGATGCCTCCCTGAGTGTCGCCCTGCATCACCTGCAAAAACAGGCCTGGAACAAGCATCTCACGTCTCATCATCTCTCTTTGCTCTTCCGCCTGAGTTACTCCGAGCCCTTGTGTGCAGGGTTTGGCTACCACGCTTCCGCGTGCAACGAAGCGATGGTTGGGCACCTGCATGGCCCACGAGGTACGTCTCAAAATGGCTTTGTTATGTGACGTGGTGCTGTGATGTACACTGATGTGCCACACATGGTTCAGAGGCAACGTGTTGTCGTGCTCCAGGCCTTCGCCGCCGTCCTCAAGGATGCAAAGTGCGCAGCGGGCGCAAAGCCCTTGGCAGCTGCGCCGGTGGCATCCATGTCCACCTCAGCACCGAGCGTGCCCAAGGCTTGTGTTCCATTGGGCAGATGGGCAGAACACGCAGTAATCACGTCAGGGGATGACACAAACAATTATTCACAAGACTGATGCTGATACACATGATGCAGACAGGCACCGGCTGCAGACCAGCCCTTCCTGGACCGTCGCGGTCTTACAGAGACCAATGTCAGCTTTGGATGGGCAACCGGGCAACGAAGCGGAGTCAGTTGAATTTTCTTTCGGGGCTTTCGAGTTAGGGATCACGGAGCCTGAAACGATAATACACACAGACACACACACACACACACACACATGGCAAGACTGCCATCGGGACTCCGAAAGTTGAGCATCAACATCGTGGCTGAGCCTGAGGCTACAGCAGCGCCGTTGGTGGCCGCTCTGAGATCAAGCGGATCGTGGCAACTGAAGACAAAGGCGCGAGCCTGGTTGGCCAGAAGGCTGGCGCGAGGGTGGCTGCAACCCAGAGCTCACGCAGCAGTACAAGGGGGTCATGAGTGGAATGGAAGTTACCAGTTCAATGCTGCTGTGGCCAGTTTCCGGAGGTCTCCGTGTGTGGCTGGGTGAAGACAGCCAGAGAGGCCGCGGAGTTGTACTTGAGAGGAGTGCACCGCATGTCATCGCATGTCCGTTGTCGAGACGAGCTGGCGGAACAGGCGGACAAGGGAAAGATCATGTTTGTCCAGCTCAACGATGGCTCCACACCTTTGGATATCCAGGCCGCGAGAACCAGATCCTCCAAAGTGGTTCCGAAGCCGATCTGTCAAGAACAGTTACTTGCAGAGGTGGTCATCGACTCAGCGGCCAAGGGCTTCGACAGCCACACACCTGGCCTTTCAGAAGGATGCAGGGTCCTTGACATCCATGTTCAGTTTGCCACTGTGCAGGCCTCAAGGGCAAAGTGGGGACCGGGGCATCGATGAAGTGCACAGGGGAGGCGCGAACGTGCCTTAGACCGCAGCAACATTGGCTCGTGTAGCAAGCAGTGTCACGGACACTGGGCTGTTGCACAGGTTGTGGCCTCACCTGGTGGAAAACAAGCAGTGGAGGTCTTGGTAAAGGACCCTTGCGCAAGCCAATTTTGGTCGCTCGTGGTTGCGACTGGACCTTTGTGCTTCAACCATCTTCAGCCTGTTTGTTGAGTGCCTGTGAGCTGCCAGGGAGAGGGAAGTGAAGTTATCCTCTTCGGCGGTGTGGATGCAAAGGCTCCCTGGCAGTGCAGCAAAATGGCTGACCATTGTTGGAATGAACACATAACCAAGCTTAAGCGCTTCAACCAACTCTCACGTGCCTATTGTGTCCAGGAATATCCGCTCTCGAAGAAGGGACACAGCCATGAGCTTGCGCCCCAGATTCAGTGGGTCTGTACGGACTCAGGACGGTGCAGGAAGTGCCAAAAGCTTATTGATTGGACCAGACGAACAAGGGAAATAGATGAGTTGTGGCTGCAGGTTTTTGCGATCCATCGCGCATCTGCGACCACGGTCGAATTTGATCGGCTGCGCCTCGCGCACAGCTGCACTCAGCAGCATGGACGAAAGGACAGACTTTGCATCCCACGACTGTTAAGTGGAATGGTCTGAGGTCGCGCGAGTGCGTAGTGCTCTGGCACATGCCACCCACGAATTTTTCAGGCTGCCCTTGGGCTCATGCGTCTTACCTGCTCGTCTTGTCTGCCTCGCCAGGTCAAACGGCTTTCTCTACGCCTCACCCTCAGGGGGTTGTCAGGAGAACGTACGAGCCCGAAACTCTGGCCTAATGCCTCGAGCAGAGGTTCACACTCCACTGATCACGGCAGCAGATTGTGAGGGAGCAGGTGAGATGTGGAGCCCTCATTTCAACTGTGGGGTGGCGGTCAAATGGGGTGATCCTTGAGAAATGAATTTTCTGCATGAGCTTTTCGTCTTAGCTTTTCGTCTTAAGGTTCCAGGTGACCACCATGATGGCTGAAGCCGAGAAGCAAGGGAAGCAGCTTCCGATGGTCAATGGCAAGGCTTGGCTGGGAATGCGGATCTTGGAGTGAGGTAGGATCTGTCATCGTCATGGGTTGTCCGACACGGGCCCTTACCTTGTGCAGTTTGACTACACGAAAGACTTCTTCCAAAAACCTGCGTTTCTCACAGTGAGTGGGCAGCGGGGCCCTCGTGAATTCTCAGTGCAGACCACGCTATGACCAAGCTCTTGTCGAAGTGACGGCTCATGACTGAGGCTGTCTGTGGAAAACTACTGCTGCTCCTTGTCCAAGGCAGACGTGACCGGACTTCTCTCTCAAAGCCAGGGCCTCTTGAGGAGGCTGCAGCAACTTGCAGGTCTACACCTTCGGGCCGACCTTTCGGGCCGAGAACTCCCACACGTCCCGGTGCCGCCGGCAAGTTGCGCAAGCTCGTGGCACAAGCAATCAACGAACGCCTCTTTCAAGATCCTCTCGCCCATCTCGCCCATCTCGCCTCTTTTTGGCCTTGGCAGAGGCACCTAGCCGAGTTCTGGATGATTGAGCCGGAGCTTGCCTTTGCCGACATTCATGATGACATGAACGTGGCAGAGGCTGGGCAGACTCCGTCTAGCACCCTAGCTCGTTTTTCCACGAGAAGGAGCAGCCAGTGCGCTGCAGGACTACCTGAAATACTGCGTCAGTTTTGTGATGCAGAACAACAGACAGGCTGGGGATGGACTGGGGACTGCTTTATCCTTCCTGTCTCATGTGGCTAAGGATCTGGAGTTTTTTGAGGACAAGATCGAGAAAGGGCACAGAACCCGGAGCTGAACATTGAAGATAAGATGCCAGGACACAATACGGCCAATATATATATATATATAAATATATTCAGTTGATTTTATTGTTTTAATATGTTTAAACATTTTTTTATCGTCTGCAACGACCTTGGAATGGTCATGAGTCGAAGCTGTAGGCTGATAAAGAGATTGGAGAACTTGCTTGCCGAACCCTTTGCCCGGGTCACCTACACGGAGGCCAGGGAGCTTCCGTGACCCTTGCAGGCCCTTGAAGGCAGCTCACCTCAATCGGCCAGGCGATCGACATTCTCATCAAAGAGTCCCCGAAGGCCAAATTTCAGGTGGACCCGGCACTCATTGGGTTGGGGCTACCCTAAACCCTAAACCCCTAAACCCTAAACCCTAAACCCTAAACCCTAAACCCTAAACCCTAAACCCTAAACCCTAAACCCTAAACCCTAAATCCTAAACCCTAAACCGCATGGTATCGTTACGTTGAGCAAAAAAAAACCCTCAGGTGCCTGTGGAGTGGGGGATGGACCTCGGCTCTGAGCATGAACGGCATTTGGCAGAGAAGGCACTGCCACCCCCCTCCTGGGGTGCCAAAAAAGCCATTCTTTGCTTTTTTGCACGTTTTGAAAACACCGCACCTGAAAGTGCTGTCCGCCGGCAGAGCCTTCTCAAGTGCTGTGTGCGAGAATGGCTTGACTCAAGTGGGAGCAGGTCTTCAAGAAGCCCACAGCAGTGTACAACTACCCGAAGGCGGCGCAGGGTGCCTCAACGCGCGTGTGTGCTTCGGACTTCGAGCTCGATGCTGCAGGACATAAAGGCCTTTTACATGAGGCTCAACGAGGACGAGTCTGAGAGATCTGTGCAGCTGACGCTTCAGTGTCTCAGCATCACTCACAGAGCTGAAAGACTCGCAGGATAACAAGACTGTCGCAGCCATGGATGTCCTCGCGCCAGCGATAGGGGAGGCTGTTGACGTGTGTGTACGTATCTATGTATTTACGTATGTACGTATGTATGCATGTGTGTATGTGTGCATGTATGTCTGTGTACGTGTGCATGTCTGCATGCGCCTCTCGGTGTCTCCCTCTTTCTCTCTCTGTCATAGATTTCATATTTCTGGCAAGTGAAGTTCGACCACATGACCACAGGTCATTGGAGGCTCCCAGCGCGAAGAGAGGCTCGTGCTACTTGTTACCTAGTCCGTTTCCGCGTTAGTCCGGAATTGCAATGGATGTAAGTTTTTTGGAAATCATTTCAGGCTGGATGTGTTGGACCGACGCATTACGGAAATGGATCTCAACCCACAGGATTACTGGTGGTGCGCCGGGCATGGGATCTCTACACCTAGCGACAATCTGCGCTGTCTTCAAGTCGCCGTGACCCTCCGTGGTCAGGTACAGAGATCTGAGACGTTATGGCTCTGTGCCGCACGCTGGCTTTGGCCTGGGCTTCGAACGACTGATCATGCTGCTTCTTGGCTGCATGTATCGAAAGCTTACATGTCAAGCTGCCGCACGAAGTTGTGTCAAAGTGCAGAGACGCTGAAAGGACGACTGGCGTTGAAAACATCCGCGACGTCATTCCTTACCCACGGTCGCCAGTCTTATCTAGCAGTATGTTGCGCCAGCTTTCCTGGCCACCGCAGCACAGGGTCACAGCTGTATTTGCAACTAAGTTTCAGTCCGTTTGAAACCCGCCTTCTTCTTCTTCTTATTATTATTGTTATTATCATCATGATTATTATGACTATTATTATTATTGTTACTTTTTATCAGCTGGAGGTACCCTGGACATGCAGAATTCTGAGAGAGGATTCTCCAAGAGTGCGGGACTCTGCCTCCGCACTTCGCCCCCGTGTACAGCAGCAAAAAAGCGGTTCTTAGGAAAATGCCAGAGGAGCACTCAGGACTCAACGGGTGTGAACGTTTTGTGAATGTTGGAACATGTTAGAACCAGGGGGCGCTTCGCCGCACTTTTTGTTCTCGAAGATTGCCTTCGCAGCCGAGTCTCAGGTCAGGGGAGATTCAGATTTGGGCATAGGACAAGTCGGACAAGTCCCAAGCGGTTGTATCCATAGCGAGAAATCCATGGTTCGGGCTTATGGCCGCTGTGAGCTGCGAGTGCTTCTGGTCGACCCACGATGCTCCTGCCTGAGATCTGGAGACCTCTCCAAGCTCACATCACGCACCCCATCCTTCTGTCTGCTCTTGGGCTGTTCGGCCCCGAAGGCCTCGGCAGCCAGCCCTGCGAGCATTGAAGCGGCGCCTGGAAATACCGACAACGAATGGAGAAGCCTCGAGCCTTTCGAGGCAAGGAGAAGCTGATTGCTGATTGCTGGTAGAAATGCATTGGCTGATGTCATCGAGCCCTAAAGCTCGTCGTTCAGGCTTCCTGCGCCTGGGCCAAGACACACCTCGCGACGGCTGCTGCTGTGGCCGCATGGCGGCTGACCGGCTGCCACTTGGCTGCACCACCAATGCACCACTCCTTCTACCTTTCTACGCGTAGAGACTCAGAGCCCAGATGAGGCCAGGAAGTGTGAGGTGCGTGTGCAGTAGCAACTTGCCGTTTCTGAGGCGATACTGTGCAACTGGCAGTTTGCTTCACCGGCAAGGAGGTGCGTTAATGTGTCTGTGTGAACCTAAAACTGAAGGCGGGAGCACTCGTGAGTTTCGCCAGGCGCCTTTGCTGTCCTTTCGCCGAAAGGGCATCGTGTCGCTTCAAGAAGTGGAAGAGCAAGTGCAGCAAGCACTGTTGGCTCTCAAGGCCCTTGACATCACCCTCCTGTGGACTTTGTGCAGCAGCTCTAATTGAGATGTTCTTACATGCCAGGAGGCGCCCTTGCCGGCGGCCTTGCTGGCTTCTCCGACGTGCAGCAGCAGCAGCAGCAGCAGCATCAGCAGCAGCAGCACCAGTGGCAGCCGGGGCTTCGCAACAATATGCGCCTTGACACGAGACCATGCCGCCACAAGAAGTAACGAGTGTCAAACAAACGGTGCCCTTCATAAAAAAGATGCGTGATGGTGCTCCATATTGCTCCATGCTCAGGCACCGAAGCCTGGGATGGAGCAGGAGACGTGTTGCAGTTACATCTCACACCATGCAGAAGGCACACAGCTTGTTTTTGTGCTTCACCTTCGTACGGATGAAGAACAAACGCGGCTGGCAGGTCCCAGCCTTCCTCGATGGACGTGCAGGTGCGATTTCGGCAGATCGACGGCAACAAGGCCAGAGAAGAGTAGAGATCGCACTCTGCAGGTCCCAGTGGTGGGCCCATCCATGGCATGCCCCAACTCCAATGACTCCCCGCTCGCCTTTGCGAAGCACCCAATAGCCTCGTGATGCCTCGATTATTCTGATAAGTGCTATCATAATTGCTATTATTCTCTTACTATTATTATTATTATTATTACTACTAATTGTTATCATTACTATTATTATTACTATTAATATTATCACTATTACTATTACTATTATTGTTATTACTTTTATTATTACTACTATTATTATTACTATTATTATTATTACTATTATTATTACTATTATTATTACTATTATTATTACTATTATTATTACTATTATTATTACTATTATTATTACTATTATTATTACTATTATTATTTTTACCAGTATTACTATGATTATCACTATTATTATTACGGTTTTTATTATTTTTACCCTCAATGGTGTTTTTTGATTCTCACGGCAAGGCTTGGGTCTTTGGCAAGGCGCTAGAAGGCATCCTCGAAGCCTGGGGCCACGGTCAAGGCCTGCTCTTCGTGTGCACTCGTTTCAAGCTGGGTTTAGGGTTTTAGGGTTTTAGGGTTTTAGGGTCTAGGGTTTAGGGTTTTAGGGTTTTAGGGTTTTAGGGTTTTAGGGTTTTAGGGTTTTAGGGTTTTAGGGTTTTAGGGTTTTAGGGTCTTAGGGTTTAGGAAGTTCTTTACTTCTTGGGGAACTTGTTCTCTCCACCCACCTGTCTCGGAGGTTGTGCGCCCATATCCGAGCTGGCTTTGTGCACAGGGAGGACCCTGAGAACTGTGATGCCAAGACAGAAAAAAGTATCGGACACTCCAAGATTGCATGCAAATTTTGGTGCCATGTAAGCAAACGAGATGTTTGACGAGCACCTCAAAGGAGTGGGAATGGCGTGCATGGACTTGCGGCATGCGCACGCTGTACTGAATGGGCTGAATCGTTGAATAGAAAGGCATGGTTCTCGCTGCGCGACAGCCCCGACTCGTTTGTTTTGCTGTTGATTACCTGTACTCCTGATTCTTCATTCAAGTCATGCATCGCTTCACGTGCTGTGAGGGGTGGCTCACTCGCACCTGCATACTGCAATCATTTCCCATGCTCGATAAGCTTCTTCATAACACAGATGCATTGGCTGGAGCTTTCTTTGAAGCAGCGTTGCTTCAGAAGGTCGTCAGCTCCTTCAGTGGGAGTAAGCCACGTAGCCTGAGAGGATTCAGCAAGTGTTGGTGCACGACTTCAACCAGACCCAGCATCCATTTGCAGGCCGGCTGCCCACTTCGCAAGGTCAGGGTTGAGGTTGTTTCGAAGATCTGCCAGCATGGGCTATTATACCCTATAACTTTATAACCCCCCAAAAAGGGCCCTTTATAGGGTTGTTTATGGGGATTGGAAGGCCGAATGGCCCATCCTGTTGGGAAACACGTGGCGTCATGGTGCACGAGCCAAGGCAATGGGCACCTCGTCGGACAAAGTTGGGGCCAAGGGCGAGGAGACGTATACCTTAATGCCCCGATTACATACGCTGCATTGATGTCACTTCGCGATTCCAAAATCTAGTTCAACATGCTGTTGCCGGTCATACACATCAGAGGCTTTTGCTGCACGAAGTGATATCCTGGCGAGCAGCCACTCTTCCAGAGGACGGATTTCTGCACCCGTTCTGCAGACTGTTTGCGTCTGCGGGCTGCAAGCCTTGTCCAATACTACCGACCACCCCACATGCGGGCAGGCCCATGTCGCAATCGAAGAGCCGGATGCAACGGCGAGCCCTCGTCCGTGTGCTGCTGTGTGACTCTATGCCTCGGGCTGTTCTCTGGCCAATTCTCTTGGCAGACCGTGACCTACACCGCCCTCCTCAAGCTGACCGGAGCGCTGGCGCGGGCGCTGCGGAGCGCCGCCGCACGGAAGCTGCAAGGCCCAGCCCGGGCACATTGGGCTTGGGGTTTAGGGTTTAGGGAGTTTTAGGGAGATTCCTTGGGACCACTCTCGGGACCTGGAACCACCCTATGCGTTCGACGGCAGGCGACATGGAGTTTGTATGCTTTGAAGAGGTAGTGGCCCTGTGGCCCTCTGGCTTCCACGGAATCGGCATGCGGTAGCCTTGGCGCTGGCGGCGGTGGAAGTCGCTTGGTCTGCAGGTTGCGTCAAAATTGCCTCAGGTTTCCTGTCTCATGGCTCTTGTTGCGATGTCCACTTTCCCAGGCAGGTCAGGGCTACCTGCCCTGTGATGAGAAGCTTCCTGCCCGGCGGGTGCCTTGATGAGGGAGCAGAAGTCCAGGGTCTTCCGCAGCGCCCTCCAGCAAAACGACACCTTGCCTGTTCCTGTCTTAAATGCTCACATGATCCCCTAAGTCATGACTATTGCCTTGGTACTTTTGTAGGATTTTTGATTGAAGCCCACGCATATAAGCTATCTGCCAGGTGCTGCACGGATAGACATCCTGAAGGTTGACCCGATTGCTGCAAGCAGGTGTTGGCGATGCTGACCACGGCGGGTGCTGGCATGCTGGTGGCCTCACCGCAGCTGGTCGAGGCCGCGACGAAGCGATGGCTGATTGTTGTTCATGCCGCTCTCGAAAGTCGTCGCATCGCGCATCAGGAACAGGCAAGACTGGAGGAAGTTCGAGGAGGCAAAGGCGATCACTGGCCGGTGACTGTAGAATCTGCGATCCGCGCAGGCTTCCAGCTGGTCGTGGAAGCTGAAGGCTTCGTCGCGGCGGCTGAGCAGGGCAATGCTGAGGCCTGCGTGCCAGTCAGGGAGAGGTGTCCAACAAGACTAATGACTAACATGTACAAGCAACTATAACCAAAGATCAACGTGAAAGCAAATCACGATATCTACAACGAATGTAGATCAGCTGATCTGCGCGTGTGTCGTTATTTACATACAAGACTGAACACGCACTGTAGTTCAACATGGAAAAGATGCATGGGACGCAGATAGACAGAAACAATAGCAAAAACAAGAAAAGGAACGAAACGAACGAAAGGAAGCACGAGAACCCCAAGTCCGCAAGACTCTCGCCTCGAGCGCCGTCGGTGCTCTGCTTAGAGGGGACACACGTGAAGGAATGAAGGAATGAAGGAATGAAGGAATGAAGGAATGAAGGAATGAAGGAATGAAGGAATGAAGGAATGAAGGAATGAAGGAATGAAGGAGTGAAGGAGTGAAGGAATGAAGATAGAGCGAGTCGTTTAATAAAGAGTCGTCTAGGCCACAAGGAGATAAGCCCGTGCAATTGTCCCGGAGCTGTGGGGCTCGCCTCTGGGCGGCAAGGTGACGTCATAATGCTCTTGATCCAATGCCCCTGGCGATGGTAGAGCTTTCGTCCCACCCTCCCCCCGCTGTGCGTTTCAAGTTCTTCTCATTATTGCTACTACTATGGTTCTTATTCTTGCTACCGCAAGACTCCTTGTCAATATGACTATCATTAAGGACATTAGTTATTAAGACTGCTATTTATGCTTGCGGCTATCGTTCTACTTTTCTCTGCCTCTACTCCTCCTCCTGCTCCTCCTCCTCCTCCCCCCCCCTACTACTTCTTCTTCTACTCGTAGTAGCTGCTGCACTGATACAGCTACACAGCTACACCGTGGGGTAGGTATGTTGGCAGTTTCGGTTTGCAAGAAACAGCCTTTGCTTACGAAGAGCGCTTCGCCGGAAGGCGTGGCTGGCAAGTGTATTGGAGCCCGTTGCGAGTCAGCCTGGCTTCGTTCTCCCTGAACGGGGCATTCTTCCCAGGCTGGGGGCTTCCGGGTCAAGATACACATGAAGCCTGCACTTCTTCAGCTGCAACAGCGCGGATAACACGGCCGCCGCCCGGAGGCCAAATCAGAACGATGGAGTCGATAAAACGCAGCAGCTGGCGTATGCCACCTTGGCATGCATCTGGAATGTCTGGATGTTATGGCGGGTACTTTTGTGGCGCATGTGCATCGCGATTGCAGGAACCATCGTGCCATGAAGGGGGCCCTTGCATCAGTGCAGAACTTCTTGCATCGCAGCCATTGGTCACTGACCAGCAGGGTACCCCAGCAAGGTCATCTTCACCTCAGGCTCGACGGGACAGCCAAAGGGCGTTGCTGTCTCCCACCGATCCATTGTACATTTGATTGTGCCTTGTCTTGGAGATGAGTCCTCTTTGACCGAAGTTTGATGGCATCATTCTCGTCCTCTGGAGCAGACAAAGAGAGGTACTGGGAATCTTGCCCTTACACACGCATGTTTGGGTAAGGAATGGGTGAACAAAGTCTATGACATCAAGGAGCTCCGAAACCCACCATGTCAACGCACTGGTTGTCTTGCACAGAGAGAGTCGTTCTCAGGAGTCAGACGTGCTGCTTTTTGTGACCTCGATTGGCTTCGACTTGTCCTGCTACGACATCTTTGGCACACTGGCAGCCGGCGGAAGGAAGCTTTGCCTGCTCTCATTTCGCCTCCCCTCAGAGTTGCTGTCTCTAAACCCTAAACCCTAAACCCTAAACCCTAAACCCTAAACCCTAAACCCTAAACCCTAAACCCTAAACCCTAAACCCTAAACCCTAAACCCTAAACCCTAAACCCTAAACCCACTGGCCCGTGCATTGTGCTCCTCCCAGGATCCTGGTCGGTGCCTCCTCCTCGGCTGCGCTACGGCGGCAGCTCCCACAAACAAGCATCCATCCTGCACATCGGCAAGGGGTGCTCAGAGTTGGGCTTTCACATGAGTTGCTTTGGGTTTCAGGGGGTGGGGTGGGGGTAGGGGTTTGGGGTGGGCGGGGGGTAACAATGTCCATTCGAAGGGGCTTTCGGTCAAGCAATCCAGCAATTTTATAGATTTCCTGGTGCACACGGCGGCTTCATGCTGCGAGCACGTCCGACCCGTGCGAACCTCCAGACCCATCAGTTGGGCCAATGCAGTTTTGGGTAGAAACCTCAAGTCAAGAGATTCTCTAAAATCATGGGCCTGTTTTTGGGGTACCCCTATATGCTATATATATATATACATATATATATATAGTTAGATCAGGCCTCCGTGTCATAGGATCCCCAGAAAGCCCCCCCCCCCCCCCCCAATTCGGGCAAATTCGGGGGAAGCTCCCAGTGTCGAGGCTTCTGGGACTCGGCGCCGGCGGTGCTTCAACTCTTGGAGCAGCTTGGGTTTAGGGTTTAGGGTTTAGGGTTTAGGGTTTAGGGTTTAGGGTTTAGGGTTTAGGGTTTAGGCTCCAGGAGAGAGAGGATTCCTTCGGATGTTGGGGGGGAGGAGGCCTTAAGAAGGGCGGAGTGCTCTGAGTGCTAAGGGTTGGCCTTTGGGGGGTTTGGACGGGGATTTCTGCGCTTTAGTTTCGGGAGTTCAGGGAGAAGAGGCTGCTTTTGAGCATTTGCTCCGAAGTGTGCCACTTCTAAGGCACGTTGATGAGCTGAGAGACATCCGCACGGTCTTTCTTAGCGGCGATTGGGTGCCGCTAACCCTTGTTCCTTGATGTGGAAGCTCCACGAGGAGAGAAGTAGAGACCCTTCAGCAGGTGGTCAGGGCCTCTAACACGAAGCATTCAGTTTGTTCTCTTGCCACCTAGGCCTAATGACCTCGCATGTTGTAGACTTTCGCTTTCTTGTTGTTTCGCATCGGGCGACTCGTTATACATCCCGCGTGGAGTTCTGTAGGTTCGGGCTTTGCGCTCCGCCTCCTCTGCCCGGATTGTCGCGCTGGGCGGCGCGACAGAGGAGCGCCACTTCCTTCTTGCCTTGTGGCACAAGAGTGGCAGCTGTATTCGAGCTTGGGCAGGCAACCGTGTGGTCGAACTTCTTCGACATTGTTGAGGTAGATCCCAAGTGGCGCTCGGTGCCTTACGGTCGCCCAATCTGGAATCACCAGCGCCTCAGTTGGTGCGAAAAGGGTGTGGGCATGTTCCTGTTTGTGCAAATGTCGTGCAAATGTCGTGCAAAACGTTATTACAAGAGCCTTCTGCTGAGGTACTACGTTTTGGATGAGACTGCTAGCGTGGCCACTTCGGCTCTTCCCGGCATGGCCGGCCAGCTGCACATTGCCGGTGAAGGTGCACGGGCCGCAGTACAGTGAGCACAGGCGAGTGCAAGGCGAGTGCAGGCCAGTGCAGGCGACAGGCGTTTGTCAAGCCCTCAGGCGTGGCCTTGGGCTACATCGGCCAGCCGCAGCTCACCGACGAGCGCTTTGGTGAGTGTGGCCTGTGTGGCCTGTGTGGCCTGGCCTCCCGCAGCTATCGGACAGGGGATCTGGTGCGATTTGTACCTTGCCTCGGCCCATTAACCGACTCGAGCGGTGCGGCCGAGTTGGTCTTGGAGTTCCTTGGTCGGACGGACTTCCAGGTGAAGCTGCGAGGGCACCGAGTGGAGCTGGGGGAGATCGAGCAGGCAGCTTGTCAAGCCAGGCTTGCCACGCCTGTGAGCGCAGCTGTGGTGCTGGCGGTCTCTCGCGGGTCAGAACGAAGTCTGGCGGCTTTCGTTGTGCCTGAGTCCGTGGACACAGCCGCACTGCACCAAGCCCTGACACAATACCTGCCGTCTTACATGGTGCCTGACACCATTGTGACTCGCTCACATATGCCGCTGACTGCGAACGGCAAGATTGATCGTGATGCCTTGGCCAGATCTCTGGACATCATTGTTCCAGGGCGACCTGGCACGAACCACCGCCAACCTGCTACGGAAGTTGAGCAGTATGTTCTGGATTGCTTCAAAGAAGTGCTGGGAATGCCCAGCTCCACGCACCTGGGTGTCGATGCAGATTTCTTTGAGCCACTTCCCTGCATTCAGCAACCCCAACTCCATATCCATTTGGCGTAGGGCGGAAGAGCTCAACTTGATTTCTCCTTGAGCCTTGGTTAAAAAAATCGAGGCTTGGAGGCCAGTCTCTGGCCGCCATGCGCTTGCAGGGCCGGCTGCAGATCTCGTTGCATCTTGGCTATTGACCTTGGCCGCTCTTGCAATACGAGCCGGACAGAAGAGTTTCTGGAATCCACTCTTGTAGCCCAATGTAAGGCAGGACATCTTCGCACTTCGCACTCCAGAAAGGATCTTCGTGGTATGGCTGTTGTTAGGTCCAACCAATGTGTCCTTGAGCATTTGAGCCTGCAGGATCGCCGGCAAGTTGGATGGCAAGGGCATGCCGACAGTGATCCAGGCCTCCAGTCAACGGGAGCGGCCGCCTAGTCCTCCAGCTGAATCTTGATGCTCGCTGATGGCCTCGATCCCCTTTGCCTTGTATGCGCATCCAAGGCTATGAGGCGCCTCCATCTTTCGGTCAGGAGCGCTTCTGGCTGATGGTCGGATCCCCAGTTGGACTTGCGCAGCGTGTGCGCCGCTGACGCTGCCTTGGCTTTCCTCCGCCCTCCACTGTCTCCATCACTCCGCGCAGGAGCAGCTCCACAGTGGGCCGAGCGCTTACACCATCCCCTTCGGCTACCATCTCCAGGGACCGGGCCTGGATGTTGGCCGCCTCACCGCCGCACTGCAGCAGCTCATCGACCGGCACGAGCCGCTGCGCACCGTGCTGCAAGAGGACCCGCAGAGAGGCAGGTGGTACAGGAATTTGAGCGCATGTGCCAAGGCCCGACAGTTGCGACATGTTGCGCCATGTTGGGTGCGGTGCGCTGGGATGGTACTCGAGCAGGCCTGGTCCAGCGGATCCTGCCAGCTGACCTGGCTGACTTGGACACGACGGCAGCTGGAGGGCAGCAACTTGGACTCTTAGGAGATGGAGAGGATTCTACTTCTGTCAAGTTCATCGAGGTTTCAGATCTTGCGGACTTGGCCTGAAGATCTAATCCAGGTTGGCCTCCTGGCTGTGGCTGTACGACCTTCGTGCCAGTGCCGATGCCGAAGCCGAGATGCAGGCAAGGTTGTTTGAACGCTGCATCTTCAGCGAATTTTTTAAGAGCCTTGCTCAGTGCAGGTTTTCCCCTACTGTTAAGAGCTGCTTGAGTGTATGTACTGTAGGCCAGATAAGCCATGTAGCCTTGGCAGGAAGTCCTGACGGCCGACATGTCTCAGGGCTTCGACCTGTCAAAAGGCAACGACCCTTTCTCCATTGCCGAGGTTAGAGGTACTAGTTTGCTTCAGGAGCCGCTTGTAAGTTTGAATGCAACCATTTCATCTGGGGCTGCCCCCTCCCCCCTTACACTTGATGGAAGCCGCATGCAGGCCCAATCGCCAGCGTTCCCCAGATCAGCACACTGTCTTGACTGATTAGATATTGTGGCTGCCTTTCACAAAATGGGAAGCAGTTCAATGTACATGGCCGGCCAGGGGTCCCAGAAGCATTTGCTCTTTCTTTCAGCATGCCTGTGCCATCCGAAAAAATGCAGGGCCTTTGCGGGTTTATCTGCTGCAAATGCCGGAGTCGAACCTCCCTGGCTACCTCCTGCTCCCGGGCTCAATAGACTAAGTTGGCGGTGCCACCTCGAAAGTTGAACCCTAAACCAATAAAAAGAGGCCCCATTACCATGCCGATGATGTCCAAAAAGGCTCTTCGTCCACGTGCATCATGCCGCCTTCGACGGAGCTTCGCTGCATTGCTTCGAGGAGGATTTGTGGTCTCTCTACCAGGCGCGCACGTGAAGGGCCCCGTTGGAGGGTTGGAGAGTGTTGAGGGTCTCTAGGGTTAAGCTTGCAAAGCACGCAGCAGGATTAGTGATTAGTCCACCTTCCGCTTTGTTAAGCAACGCTGGCAAACACAATCGCTTCGGACAGATACTGGCACGGACAACGAGACTGGTACTCAGAAGGGCAGTGGCTCATGTTGCAGGATATTCGATCCAGCCTGGAGTGCATTCAAGATTGTGTCCTTCGATCCCACCGTATCTACTGATTGGATTAAAAGATAAGTTCAGGCATGCGGAGCATGGCAGACGCAGAGTACTTGTGGAGTAGATCGTGCTTGGGTGTCGTCTAACCTACCAAGACTTCTTGCATGCTACTGCTCGAAGTTCTAAAGGCTTGGGAGAACAGGTGATGCTCACAGCATGCCACTTAAGCGTTCTGCATCTTGACGTGTATGCTCGACGTACACAGGGCATGGCAGATGCATAGGATCCTCGAAGTAGATCGTGCTTGGGCTTTGTCCAACCTAGCCAGGCAGACGCAGAGTACTTGTGGAGTAGATCGTGCTTGGGTGTCGTCTAACCTACCAAGACTTCTTGCATGCTACTGCTCGAAGTTCTAAAGGCTTGGGAGAACAG
>CAJNDS010000613.1:655893-780893 GCA_905221605.1 Symbiodinium natans
TTTTTGGCAAGGTTTTCCGACAGCTTGACTGCGGCGCTGCTTCGATGTTGTCAGGTTTTCTCCAATGGCAGCGAACGAACGGCTAGCGAGGACATGCCGAGGCAGGTATCGATACTGGAGCGCAGGGTTGTGCGTGGGCTGCCTTTGGGGGCTTGGAAACTCTGCTTTCCACATGGGCCTGCTTCGCTTCTCAGCTGAAAATGCACCAGAAGTGCAACCCTACAGAACCAAAGCACAGTTGGTCCCCAGTTCGCCATGGACCCAACTTTGCAAGGCGTCCTGCAGATGGCCACACACTGACCATCAACATGCATGTATCGTGGATGGTGAGAGTTTTGCACACAGTCTCTGGCTAAGACCGGGGTTCCGATGTTTGTTGCGTTGGAAGCAGCAAAACTGCAGTAAAGCCGAGATCCCAAACCTTCAAACCCAAACCAGCCTGTGGCGTGTTTCGTGCTGTTGCCTGACTCGGCCCGGTCCATTTTTCTGACTCTGGCCTCTGTGATTTCGGACTCGGTGGACTTCCCGACTCAGCGGTCAGCCGCATGCAGACGATCCGAACACTCTTGCGGGATCTAAAGTTCCTAACAGTGATGCCAACAGTCCCCCTTTCGGCGAGTTCCGTGTACTAGTAGTAGCAGTCCTTAACAGGGACTCTAGTACCCCCCTAGTATTTCCCGGTTAAGGACTGTTAGTATAAGGGCCCTCGGTGGGCCATGCTGTCGCAGGCCATGCGCGCCATCTTCTGAGATGTATGTGCTCTACACGTCTGGCAGCACGGGCCGACCTAAAGGACCCCATTGTTTGGCCTTTGTAGGTTGCGGCCGGTTGGTTGAGTGACGAAGTTGATCAAGACTTTCCGTGCCCAGTTCTGCATTGGGCCACGCCTTCTGGCACTCTTCAGATTCACCGAGTTGCCATCAGGAGTTGCAGTCTCGCATGGCGCTGTGCTGAGCCACATCCTCTGCTGTTGCGACAAGCTCGCGGTGCAGCCCTTTGACCGCGTCCTGCAGTCAATCGTGCCTTGGACGTGTCAGTGTAAAAGCCGAGCGCTGTGGCCTGTCCACAAGAAAATTGTATAAAGTCTTCGTGGTCATGTGCGTAGACAGCACTGCGGTTCTCAGGCTTTCGTGTTCGACTTTGCTGTGAGCCAGTCCAGTGCTCAGCATAGCACAAGTCATCGGTACCTCAAGTTCAGCAGGATATTCTGCAAGATGATGGGCCACCGACTACTCAGGCTGTTCCCTAGCCTGGTCGTGGGTGGATCGCTTCTGCTACCACCAGAAGTTCTTTGTAAGGATCCACTGGCGCTGATGCGAGCCTCTGACAAGGCGATGACAGTGAGCTTTGCATCTGTGTTTCAGGCAGCCCCCTACTTTCTTACCTGCTTTGCTCAACGGCTGACATCCTCCGACCTGTCGACCTGCGACATCCGGAGTAGATGCATCAGCAAACCGGTGGGCCAACATACAAATCGATGAACCAGCCTGGAACAAAATAAGCTGCTGCAGGTGTACAGTGTCGCGTAAGACTCATGCTGTGTCGGCACTGGAAGGCATCTTCCACGAGCCTTGACATGGTGCCGACGCTCTTCTCCTTGGTCTTGGAGCTGAGTTGTGCAATCTAGCGTATGCGTAGTTTCTCGAAATGCTGGCAGGGGTGGAAAAGAAAGAAGCACACGCCATGTCTTCTCCACGTACGCGTGCCGCATGTTCGTTGCAGGAGACTGGCCTGCGATTGCCCGCCGTGCGCCGCATCAACCTGGGTGGTGAGCCTGTCAGTGTCAGGCGTGGGCAGAGCACAGAACCGCAGAAGTGTGCAACCCCTGCTGTCTTCTCTCAGTGCGACAGGCTTCTCCATCAAGCCCTGCAGAGCTTCACCAACGCACGGGTTCTTGTGACGTATGGCCCAACGGAAGCTGCCGTCGACTGCACGACGTGGTACGCAGAGAAGGACAGTCTCGGGAAAGTTCCGAGTGCCGTTCTTGGCTGGCCAGATGCTTTCCGGGCCATCGATGTTTGCGATCCACGCGACCCATGTGGCGGGGCAGTCCCGTTGGGTTGTACCGGTGAGCTCCGAATCTTTGGCCCTGGGCTCGCCAAAGGATATGTGGCTCGCGCAGAAGAGACCGGCAAAGCCTTCGTGAGCTGTCAGCGTGCTGCAGGTGCCCAGTACCGGACAGGAGATGCGGTGCGATGGGGCCGAATCTGCGGTCTCGAGTTTCTGGGGCGACTGGATGCTCAGGCAGGAGCCTGTTGGACTGATGCAATTGCACGAAGACATTTGCTTGCTTCATCTTGCTTCTTTAGTACTTTGGACTTCGGATGTGCTTGGACCAGCATGAGAGCCTTGTAGAGAGCCCATGAGCCTTGAAGCCTTGAAGGTCAAGGTCCGTGGCCACCGCGTGGAGTTGGAGGAGATCGAGTCGGTGCTGAGGAGGTGCCCGGGTGTTGCGGAGGCCGCCGTGGTCTCTGCCGTGGTCTCTACCGAAGTCTCCTCCACGGCCGATGAGGCGCGGGATGTTTGCGCGAGGTGCCGGGCCGACCCTTGAGCTAGCTGGTCTTTGCGAGTCTTTGCAAGGCCATGCTCGTGGCTTTCGTCAGCCCTCAGAAGGGGGCTCCAGCTCCTTCCGAGCTTCCGCAGACCTTTGCAGCCAAGTCGCTGCCCGATCACATGGTCCCTCGCCACGTCTTCTCGCGAGGCCTCGAGGAGCCCGTGACAAGGGTATCTCTCCGTGAATGCCAGGTGAGGTGGAGTGAGCCGGTTAGCTACACCAGGCATGAGTGAAGTTAGCGTATCTTGACACAAGGGACTGAAGGGACTGCAGCTAGACTGTCCTGTCTCAAGGGGTTTGTTGGCAGGATACGGGAAGATGCATGTGAGACCCATAAAAACCACGAACTAAATGCGGTGGTTGGAGCGTGACGAAAGCAATCGTGGAATGTGAGGACTGGCCTCGCAGCCCCACGGGAAAGCTGGACCGTCCGCGCCTGGCGCGCGAGGCCCAGGACCTCCTCGCCCTGGAGGCACGCAGACGAGAGGACATGACTGGCTTGCGAATGCTTGCGACATTCTTGTGCCTGCATGATCTTGGTATCTGCTTGGCGTGTGACAGGTGCAGAATGGGCTGGAGGATGATCTGAACCTGCCTCCAGATCTTCGCACAGCTGGCGCGGAGTGCTTCCTACATCTGCTTCGCAAGACCCTTCGACTTCAGCAGATTGAGCTTTCAAAGCCATTTACGCGGCTGGGCGGCGACTCCATTTCGGCCATCCGAATCTCAGCAGGGCTACGCGAGCATGGCTATGATTTGTCACCTGCAAGGCTGCTGACTGCTCCCTCTGCTGCAGCCTTAGCGAGGAGCATTGAGGCATCCCAGTCCACTTGTGACCGCGGTGGCACATCCGCAAAGATCGAAGGGGAAGTGCCATTGAGCTTGATGCAGACTCGCTTCTTTGGCTTGGGTCTTCGAAATCCGCATCACTACAACCAGTCCCTGATGCTCATGCCGTGCTCCGAAGCAAAGCATCTTGATGCAGAGAGCCTCCGGCGATGCTTAGTGCGTCTTGCAGAACACCACGACCTGCTGCGCGCCAGCTCCCTGGCTCAATCTGGTCTTGACGCCTCCCTTGACCACAATTCTGTCCTAAGCCCTGCCAAGCCCAGGTTTCCAGCTGACCGACCATTCGCGGACTTCACAGAACATTCGGCCGCAAGCGCAGGCTGCGAAAGCTGTCTCAGCAATAGCGCAGACGGCCAGGCAAGACGGGGGAGAGAAACCTTAACAGCATCGTCACGCAGATTCGTGCAGCGGCAGGAGCAGCATGAACTTTTGAGGCACGGAGCGGAGGGGCGTTTGTTGCGACGTTGTGCTTTGGTCAGGCCAGAGGAGTTGGGAGACATTTGCGATCGCTTGCAGCAGTCTCTGGAGCTGAACGAGGGCCCGATCATGGCCGGAGCTGTTGTGCACATGAGCCAGAGCAGGTGGGATCAGTGTAGATTGTAGATGGTGTTTGGGCATTAGAGAGAGAGAGAGAGAGAGAGAGAGAGAGAGAGAGAGAGAGAGAGAGAGAGAGAGAGAGAGAGAGAGAGAGAGAGAGAGAGGATGAAGTCTCACTAATAACAACGGATTCGGGCGCGCTTCGTGCGCGGGGGGGGGCTCTTTCGGGGGTTCCCTTCATGCCCAGCAGAAGAAGAAGAAGAGAGAGAGAGAGAGAGGGAAGATAACGCGACAGCTGTCAACTTGTCAACGTTCGAGCCCTGCAGGGACGCGAAGTCCGAGCAAGACTGGGAAGCGAGAATTCTTCTTGTCATCCACCACTTGGTTGTGGACCTGGTTTCATGGCAGGTTATTGTGGCGGACATGGAGTTGCTTGGGCTCAAACGGCCACGCTTTTGCGGGTTCGGTTCAAACGCTTCTTCGGCAACAAACTTCAAATCCTTGAGATACAAAAAGACACTTGTGATCGTTTGTCTTTCCAGTGCATAGCAAAGTTCCGTATTAAGTCATGTGCAAGGCAGCTGCTGCTACACGAGCTGGGTCTCGTCCCAGAGTCGCAGCTGTCTGTGGTGACCCGGTCCTTCCATGAGCCGCTCGCGCGTTAATAGCTTGGGTCGCACTGAGCGCAGGCATTCAACACAGCACAAGCTCAGGTCCTTGCAGAGCCCAACTCAAAACCAACATTTTCTCTTAGGCTCGGAGGCCCTCGCAACACGTCAGACTGAGAAACATAAAGCATATGCCTTTCTATATCAGGCACAGCGTGGACTCCCAGGCATTTTGTTGAATCCGGCACCACAGGCGCAGAATCTCCACACCATTCTTAAGTTAATCGCCCTCCTTCCATCACAAGGAGGGCAGGGGATGTCGACCGGCAAGAGCAGAAGAAATGAGGAAGCGGGACCAGATTGCTGATGACTCGGAGCCAGGACGGTGAACGAAGGAGTGCTCCGTGGAGAGGAGGTTTGGCTTTTGGCCAATGCCCGATCTGCTCCTTCTCGCAGAGGAGTGGTCAACAGCCACCATAGAAAGAAATACGCTTGCTGCAACGCATTTGTATAACTCAACAGTTTTTTTGAGATGTGTCTTACGTTTCAGTTGGTGAAGAAGATGGAAATGAAAATGTCAAAGATAGAAGCTGAGCCTTTGAAGGGCCCATCACACGAATCTCCTCTACGCACTGCTGCCCAACTCCGTTCGGCCATGATTGATCCTGCTCTGGGGCACAAACTACCTTGGCGGGCATCGCAGAGAAGCAACGTAGGCATCAACAGCACAGAGATAATGCTGAAACGCACATGGAGTAGCAAACTCTGAGTGCGCACGCTCTTCTTCCCCAGTGCGGGAATGCTGCGCTCAACCAAAGACACTATAATTTACAGAGTCTGTAACTTGCAAATTCGAGGAATCGTCACGCACCGAGCTGGCACCCTTGCCGATCACCGCCACATCGTACGAAGCCATCACGCGCAGTAGGAGGATCCACAACATGCACGCGCAAAGAATCCGCTCTTACGCGAGGGCAGCCCCGCCAAAATTGACACGTGGGGTTATTTGGTCCTGTAAATATATTCTGTCTGTGTTTTGCGAAGCGCCAATATGTCGTGGGCTTGTAGCTGTTGACATCCGTCGTGGTCACTGAGCCGACCTCATGTGCCTCAGCAGACATGTCCGTGTCAACATGGTTGCCGCATGCGCCCGGTGTCGTTTTGCTGATCTGCAAGGTATGCTAGCCAGTCGGTGTCAAGCAATCCGCAGGCTGAGCCTTTCGAAAGGATCTTGCCTCGCGTGGCTGCTGTGCACCATATGCAGCTGATGGCCAGGCTTCACGAAAGCCGGCGGTGGACTGGGCTGCGGCTTTGGCAAAGGCCAGACAAGAGGAACCGCCCGTCAGTACATGTGTATATGTTGCCTTGACAAGAGGACGCTGACCTCGCTGGGAACTCCTGGGCCACAGCCAAGCGAGAGGTGCGAATGGTGCGATCGAATTGAACGAAATGTATGGGAGAGTTTAATTTTGGGCTTCGCGGAGGTACGCAGCCTGGATTGCGTGGACACGGCACTGCTCCTCTCTTGTGGGGAGATTCGGCCCTTCGAAGTGCTGCTGGCTGCCTTGGCCAAGGCACGCCTGCACGTTGCACGGGCATTTGAGCAAAAATGAACGCGTGTTTTGCCACAAGGCCTTCGGGTCGCTGGCGCGTGCCATTGGTGCCCAAGTGCAAGGGCTTTGGGTGGAGGTGGAGGGCCATGGCCGTGGTTCGGAGCATGGAGATTTCGCCAACACGGTCGGCTGGTTTACCGAGTTGCTGCCGGTCTGTCTGGAGGTCGTTCACATGCGCTGGTGTGCACTGATGCATGTACCCTGCGTCCTGCGTCCGTTACCCGGGCGTCACCTGTGGCCTGTCGCGCAGGTGTCCGAGTCGATTCCAGACACTCTTCTCGAGAGCATGGAGCGGTGCAGAAGCACGTCGGCAAGTCGCAAGCAGGACGTGCAGCCGACAATTTGCTTCAACTACTACGGTCAGGCCTGTGAGATGCCGCGGTATGTAGATCTGGCAAGCTTATGCAAACCTGGCGTTTCTCATGCGTCTTGCAGGCAAGCCATGCTGGCACCGACTTGCAGATCTTCAGTCTGGCTCCAGAGTGGAGGACGTTGGCCCTGAAAGATATGGCGGAAGAGAACCAGCGCGAGTATCTTCTGGAAATCGAGGCGTCGGGTGTGATGGTTGAGTCGGTTTGAACACTGGGTGGAGTGGAGCTGGCAGCACTTGACAAAGGTAAGCTTGCAGCGCAAAAGATGCACAGGCCATGCTGGTGAATGGCGCCAGCGGCAGAACCCTGGAAATCGAGTGGGTGTATCATCCACACTTTGATGACGAGCGGCTTGGGCTGATGAGAGTCATAAGATGCAGGGAGTGTGACAGGTGGCACGGTGGCATGCGCGATGCCACAGGCTTCTCGGCCGATGGTTCGACGACTACCTGCGCCAGATTCCAGTGATATGTGCATCGGCAAGGACGCTGGCTTCTGGAAGGACACGGCTGGTGCTTTGTGCAGGGAATTGTGTGTCCAACTCAGTGAGACTGCCCTCAAGACCAAACAAGCCTTCAGGCCCCCTCTGCCGAGCGACTACCCGCTGCTAGACTCCCGGCTCAGTGCCGCAGCGCTGGGCACGTGGCTCGCGGCGCTCGAGGTGCTCAAGGCACAGAGCGGAACGAGGCGCGCGAAACGAGGGCGAATCTGTGAATCTGCGAACGAATGCGAATGACTTTGGTGACCTCATTTGAAGTCTTTGAAGTGCTGTTGAGGTGTCGTGGGGTTTCTGTAGGCGCCTCGTTTTGGAAGACAGATGAAGAAAGGGCTCTGGGCTGAGCTTGCCCTTCTTTTTGGGAAGGGCATCTGAGTTTCTGAGTGTGAAGCCGACCGCTGGCCAGGAGCCTTGATGAGGTTGAGAACGTGTACCCTTGCACTCCGCTACAAGATGGGATGATGGCAGAAACGCTGTTGAACCCTCAGGCCAATGTGGAGCAGCCGCTGGCCTTCACAGCGGTAAAGCTTCTGATCATTCAACATAACGCTTCTAGGTATCTGGAGATGTCTGCTGCCAGAGCTGTCAAGGGAATTTGGTTGTGACGCGTATATCGTGGTGGAGCATCAGAGGCTCCCCTTGCTCCTTCGCGGTGTGGATGCGGCAGCCTGGCGGAGGGCCTGGCAGCAAGTCGCGTGCCGGCACGAGGCGCATTCTGACCTCGGATTAGGTAAGGTGGAGACATGCACACACACACACACACTCACATATTGACCTTTGGGCCCTCAACTCCTCGCTTGCTGCGGCCCTGGTTCGAAGAGGCCCTGCGCGCGACACTCGCCGCGCAGCTTGGGGCGGAGGGTCCTCGCTTCTGGCAGGCACACGGCACCCAGAACTTGGGCGCAGGCGGTTATCATCTGAGAGGGTTGTAGAGGCCTTATAGCTACCATTGCAGGTGGTCCTCAAGGCCAACTCAGCAGCGGGATTGACGCATTGGGAGGAGCCTGTTTGGGCGTTTGTGCCAGGCTAAGGATTCCTTCCCAGAACGTGCATCCATGGCTTCATCAAATGCTGTTAATGGTCAGGAGGGTGTATGGGACCTGACGGACATGGATCTGCCAACAGACAGGCAACTGTCACGTGAAGCAAACATGGAAGAAGTGCAGACGGCGCGCTTGGTGGATGGACAGGTCTGGCAACGATCCGCAGACATTGTCGCCGCTGCATGAGGATGAGGTCGGGTAGTGTCGGGTATGTCGAGTGCATTGACTGAACATGTTTTGCCGTAGTTGACTGCTCTGGGCCTTTTGGACGCTCTCACTGTTGTCTCCTGTCCCAGAGGTGCCCAGGCTGCTTGGAGCCTGGGCTGCAGATTCGGGATGACTGGGACATTTGGCCACGCCAATGCCACGCCCTCGTCTCCCCCTTGGCCCTGTCCTTCCAGGCCTTCTCCATAGCTTTCTCCGCAACGATGCAGCGGCCGGCTTCCGTTGCGGCGGACGCCTTCTGCGTTTCGCTCTCTTCGAGGCTGGTCTCTGGGCTTGCTTGTGTTTGGCCTCGAGTTGGGGGATCTGGGCTACTGGCCGCTCCAACGTTCTCACGTTTGCACCAGTTGGCACACGCAGAGGTTCGGCGCGGCACAGAGCAGATCGAGGCTGGAAGAAGACACGGGCGGGGGGGGGGGGAAAGGACGGGAAGTACATATATGGGAGCTATGCGGAGGCTTCCAAGAGAATAGCATGCAGCATGCATTTTTCCCGGCACATTTGAGGACGGCCTTCATGTCTTCGTTCGCACTGAGCACCACGCCATTTCTGACGGCTGGTCGAACCCGCTGCTGCTCCAGGAGGCCCTGCACTTCTATGCAGGCGAGGGACCCGGGAACACAGCAGAAACACCAATTCCACGCAGCGGCAGCACGATCGCAAGAGGAAGTGCAAGCGGAGCCCCTCCAGGAGGCGGAGAGCTGGCACCGGCCGCACCCCTGGCCTCCTTTGCCGCCTTTGTGCAGAAGCGGAGCCAGGCTCGGTTGACTCAGTTGTATACACGCGCGCGCACACACACACACCTATTATATATATATATAATATAATATAATATAATATAATATAATATAATATAATATAATATGCATACATACATACCAAATGCATGGATGCGAATGGAAGTATTTAATGCATATGCATATGCGTTTGCAGATGTATGTATATATGTACGTATGTAGTTTGTCTGTATGTGTGTCTGTCTGTCTGTATGTGTGTATGTATGTATACAAACAGCATTGTATCGTTCTTTTGTTGCACGAAGGTCTCTGTTGCCAGGCAACTTGGCCGGCTCTTGGCCGCGCGATTGTTTTCGGGTTCCCGGACAGCCAAACAGCTGTTGCGGCACGGGCACTGTCAGCAAAGAATGATGATCGGAATACTCGGAATGACCGCAATAGGCATCTTCATGATAGCAGCACTAAGAATTATAATGATCATAAGGGAAGGACCATGATATTGAAAACAATAAGAATAGAATGGCTTCACTCGCCAAAGTGCTCGAAAGGTTTGCATGTTGCACGTCTGAACTTCAATTGCAAGCCATATGCACCGCCTGGTAGGGCAAGCAGCGACGAGAAGACATGCGACGATTCTGGAGGCAGCAGCTTTGTGACGCAGGCCGATCACTTGCACAGTTGATGATGGGGAGACGAAAGAACGAGAACAACACAGGGCGAGCCATTCCGCATTCTGCAGGTACAGTGGCAACACCGACAAGTGCCCTTGGCCCTCACCATGCTCCAGCTCACGACCCCCAGGACTTGGGGGGAAGATATATGGCTTCTGTAGATCGAAGCGGATGTTTAAAAAAGCCCTGGTTTGTAAGCACCCTCTGTAGCCTTACAGGAGCCGCCTCGGAGAGAGCTACTCCAGCTGCGGCGACAGCTGCATGGCTGGTCGCGGCGTGCCATCGAGGAGAGCCCGCGTTACCGATCTGAGGGCACTCAAATATCAGCGTCCTAGAACAAAGATTACTCTTGTGGTAAGTACCCCATTTTTGTAGGTACCCCGATGCTACCCATTTTTCACGAGTGTTGACCTAGCTTCGGCCACCTCTGAACTCGAAACTCTGGAGTCGAGCCTCGCGGCAACATGCGGCCATGTGCAGGTCTTCTCTGAAGGAGGTGCTACATCTGCTGCTGTGCTTCACAGCGTCTGGGCACTTCTACTGGTTCCGCGGCTCGCAATCTTGTTGTTCCATGTGGTGCCTCTTTCCGCAGGTCCCGGTGTGTGTGTGGGGGGTCTGCAGGCCCATCGGAAGATGGGTGATGTCTTCGGCGCAGTCCTTTCCGGCCGCGATGCCCCCGTGCCGGGTGTGGAAGGCAGACGGGCGACGTCCACCTTTGGATATAGTTTTTTTTTGGGGGGTTTAAAATGCGAAACTACGGGACCCATGAATAAAGTCCCCCAAATAGTAGGATTCCCTTATACTAGGGACCCCACTTAGGTCCCCCCCCCAAATTTCGGAACCCCCCCCCCCAAAAAAAACCCAAAAATTTGCAACGCGAACCCCACTGCGTTTTGGAGCTTTGGGGGAGGCATGGTGGGCCTCCTGATCTCCACGGTGCCCTTGCGCGCTCGCTTTGAGGCCACCCTGAGCTGCAGAGGTGGGGACCCTAAACCCTAAACCCTAAACCCTAAACCCTAAACCCTAAACCCTAAACCCTAAACCCTAAACCCTAAACCCTAAACCCTAAACCCTAAACCCTAAACCCTAAACCCTAAACCCTAAACCCTAAACTCCAGCTTTCAGGGTTTTGAGGGCTTGGTTGTATCGTTGTATCCCTTGGTGTCTGATCACCCTGAGTGCAATAATAAAAAAAAAGTGACGAGTTCCGGCAAAGCTTGGCCAGACTTCGCTCTGCAACTTCAGCGGTTGCTCTTGGAGGTGGCGGAGCACCAGTGCCTCAGTTGCGACCAAGACAGAGTCTATGTGAAAGGACCGCCAGACAGGTAAGAACAAACATGTATGGACGGTTTTGCTCCGCTCTTCCAGCCTTCAGCTCTGCTCACAAGCATGTTAGCATGCACCACAGTCAATTCTTCTTCATGTTAGAGACTTGATAGTCCCCAGGTACTGCAATCTTGCAGGGGCCTCAGAGCGAGAGCACTGCTTTTTTTCTGGGACCGCAGCAGCCTGTCGACGCAAAGGGATGAAGCCATAGCCGACTCAGGCTGATATCCGGGAATGGTGCAAGCTTCCCGGACGAGCGACTTGGTTGCACATCTTGGCAGATGTTCCAAGCTAGCATGATGGATCGCGGCGAAGTACAGTGAACCCTCGTAGTCGCAAGGACCTCTTCCAGACCACGCTGGTGTTCGAGAACTTCCCCTTGCCAGGTGACGAGAAGTCTTGGCTTGAGGTCGGAACTTGCAGAATCTGGCAAAGAGCTGCACTTTGTGTGGCATCAACAGCCTCCACGGGGTGTGCACGATGGCCAGGCGCTGCATCCTTTCGATGAGTCCATTCCCATCACCGGTGCCGTGCTGCCCATGGTCGCTGTGCTGGTGCCTGCAGGAGGCAGAAGCTGCTAAAGGGACTGAGAAAGATGATCGAGGAGTTAGCGGTTAGCTGTGGCAAGTGCTGTTGATATTCTCTCTCTCGCTCTCTCTCGCTCTCTCTCGCTCGGCTATTACCAATAGGAAGGTATACACCTCACATCACCTCATTGTGCTTCCTTCTGCGCATGTGTTTTGGGCAGGCGAGAGCATGCAGCTCACGTTGCGCTTCGATGCTACTTTGTACTCAAGGTCGGTGGCCATGATACTCAGCGGCAGTCACAGGGTCAAGGAGTCAAAGGTTTGAACCGTTGTCACCACGTTGTATGAAACCCTGTGCAAACACGGCGTGCCCTGTTCCTAAATAACCGTCCTCTCAAAGTTGTAATGGTCAGGGCAGGAATGTCCGGTCGGCAGGAATGTCCGGTCGGCAGGAATGTCCGGTCCCTGAAAGCTTGCGGCAGATAGACACAGTTGGATGATTCCGCGCTGGGATCAGGCGAGGCGGCGGCGTATTTTGAGGATCGATGTGCAGAATGTCACGACACTCAATATTTAACCAAGGGGTCAGATGAGAAGGAGCACCAAAAAACTGAGAATTGACCGGATGTTCTCATGGTCAACCTGCAAGATGCGACCGCTGGCTCAGCAGTGCGGGTTGCAGCTCCTTGTTCACGGTCTGCAAACGTCAAGCCGTCTTCGCTTCGAGCCTCTGAGGGAGCTTGCTGCGGAGTTTGACCTGATCCTGAAGTGCGTCCTCGAGAGGCAGAACTCCCATTTTCAGAGTCCCCTCGAACACAGCTGTGGCGCTGTGTCACAGTTAGGCCCGACCTGCCCTGCGGCGAGCTCCTTGCCGTGCTTCCAGCGCTGTCGGCAGGCGTGGTGGGCTCTTTGTGTGTTTTTTTGTGTTCTTTTCTCTCACACCATGGGCAGCGCACGCGCGCCGCACGCGCGTACTTGTTTTGCTTTGCTCCACGAGAGACAGAAGCGTATGCGAGGCCCCGAGCTGACCCTGCGTCCTTGCCGTCCTTGCCATCTTTGCCTCATTTCACGCAAAGGTTTGTAGGATTTCAAAGGATTTTACAGCTTGACAGTGGAACTGCCAAGCGTTGCCAGGTGCATGGATTTCTGCTTGGGCTTCTCTCCTGGCGTCTCAGGACTACACTGACAAGTCATCTGAAATCTGAAGTTCTTTAAGTCCCAGTTGCGCCTTTGCACTCACTTGAATTTACATTGAGGCCATGGTGTCCAGCCTACCATTCTGCCGCCCTGCCGAGGCATTTGAAGCACTGTGGAATGAGCGATGTTTTCAGCATGTGTAGCAATGTTTTGTGGGAGGCCCCATCGCCCTCCATGCTTTTTGCTGCCGCGGCCACAGAGAACTAGCAGCTAGATCAGTGAATTTCTGAGTTCTGCAGTCTTCTGGCAAGCTGTTGCCTCTTGCATTTCCCTCGCCTATCTCAAGGGTGTATTGTAGCGTGTCAAAATGACACTTAGGGCCTCGGGCCTCTCAAATGAAGCGTAAGCTTACTTCGCTGCCGTCAGATTTGACTCCCCGCCTGCTGCAAGGAGTGCCCTTAAGCATCTGCCTGAGTGGATGTGGGCAGCACTGGGCAGCTCCGCGCAGCTACACGGATGACTTCTATTCCACACGGCGCTTCTGCCAGAGAACAGAGAACTTCGATGTGTTCTTGAGGTCCGGGGCTCAGGGTGCAGGTGCTCAGGCGGTGTCTCTGCAGTTCTGCCGAGTTCCGGAGCATCGGCTTTTAAAGAGTGTGTGTTTGTGTCTGTCTGTTCTGAGTCACGATTGGGGGACATCGCGGTGGCTAAAGCTCTGCTCTCTGTTGATGATGTTCAATGTCCGTGCTGCCTCGACTCTCAGATTACATTCTCAGTCTCAAGTTCCCCAGCATTTCCCTGACATGCGAACTGTGTGGAAGATGTGTTCGCCTTGAAAGAACATAAGGACGGCGTGCATGGTCGTGAGCATCGCAGTGGGCATCCTCCGCGCCTACCGCATCATACCCGACGAGCGATGGACCGAGCTCTTCCCACTGGGCATCTTCTACATCCTGCTCTTCTTCTGGCAGCACCTGCGCGAGCTCTTCAAGAAGCCCCTGGTGGTCTTCCTTGATCGCCTGTGCATTGCCCAGAATGACGATCGGCTGAAGGAGCAGGGCATCCTAGGACTTGCAGGCCAGGGGGGGGGAAAAATTGGGTGGGGGTTTAAGAGGGGTTCAAAAAAGGGGCCTGTTTATGGGTGGGGCCTTTTGTGTGTGTGTGTGGGGGGGGGGAGGTTTAGGGCTCGGTACTTCACTCTGCGCTTCCTGCTTTTGGGGCTCAAGGGCCTGCAGCCTAAAACGTCTGAAACCGTCTAAAACCCAAGAAGCCACAAAAGCAACCCTAAGCCCAGAACCCACCCCACTGCAACTTCGGGTTCCCTGCAGGCTTCCTGGATCGCTCGAGCATGCTGGCGGTTTTGTGGTCACCGCGCTACTTCAAGAGCGCCGGGCCTTGCACGTTTCAGATTCGAAGCTGTTCCGGGGGCTTTCGGTCTGAGGATGCGAGGTGTTCGGTGGGGATGTTGAGTCGGGTTGTGGTGTGTTGAGGCTAGGGTGTCAGTTTTTTGGCGCTCAGCTGCTATGTAAGAGCCGTGCCTAGCCCTCTCAGCACCAAGACACGGGACTTTGGCTTCATTGTGGATGCTCCCTAGATATCTTGAAGGCATGTCACTGTTTCATCCAACTGTGCTAAAGTTGCTTGGTTCGCATCATGTGCAGCACACCCATTTCAGGCACTGGCCGAGTGAAGGGGTTTGCGCTTTGTGGAGTAGAGGCTCCTTGTGACTCATGATGTTTGTCGTAGAGGATCTTTCACAACAGCAACAAGTCATGCGATCTGGGATGGGTGCTTGCTCTCCAAGTCATCAGTTTTTTTTTGTTTCTTCCTTTGTTTCTTTTGCTTCTTTTGCTTCTCTAAGGAGCTTGGTGCGCCTATGAGCTTGGAACATTCTTGCGGGACCCCGGCAAGGAGAAGTTGGTCCGCGTCATGCCTGTCAAGCTTGCACCGACGCTCCTGGCGTTTTGCCTCACCTGGGAGGTGATACGATTTGCCCACAGTGCAGCCACTGAGTACGACGAGTCCGGGTCGCGTGAGTGGCTCATTGTCAGCGGGACGCTTCTCTTCGTCATCTTGTGTGGCTCACCTTTGTACATGTACATCGGGATGGGGCTGATTCGTGATGTGGCAGCAATTGGCGAGTCTTTATTTGCAAACTTGTAGTTCTCTACCTCTAGATCCTGGCGCTTGTTGAAGCCTGATGGGAGGTGATGATCTAGTGTTTCGGAAACGGTAGGGCAGAGTGAGCGAGTTGACAAGGCCAGAAGACACGTTTCAGAGGCTTCAGCGTTGCAGGCCTTCTGAACTTCCCGCCCCTGCACAAAGTGGGCACATGCTGCAAAATGCTTCCCTCATGCGGTGCACAGGACAGGGTGCAGGGACCCTCTGACGGTCTGAAGGCTTGCCGACGTCCAGACAAGACCTGGGGGCCCTTTCGGATCATGTGGGCATCGTACCGTCGGGGTCAGGTTGGTCGCGCTCGCGCTTTCCAGTGAGGGAGGCCAAAGAGGCACCCACACGGGAGAATCGGCAAAGATGTGAGCCCTCCAGTGAAGGCTTTGAAGAGTTTTGGTTCTGCGGCTTCCATGCTTGGCGTGATTCTGCCTCTTCAATGCACTTGCAAAGATGTCTTTGGGGGAGAGAGGGGGTGACAGCAAAGACAACCCAAGGTGATGTCCAGGCCCTGCCAGATCACCTGCGCAATTTCAAGATCCAGGCACCCATGGACTTGAGTATTTTGAGTGCCAAGCGTCTCTCTCTATGCCCCCAAAAGGGACCCCAAAGGCCCTCCCTCAACCCGAGGACGCCGAATGCTCCTGCTGCGCCAACAACCACCGCAACCCAAGTACCGGAGAAGAGCTTCCATGTGACAAGCAGTTAATTTTCCGGACGTTGAAGAAGTGGTACGGCACTCCAGACGACGACACGGAGGCTCACTTGGAAACCTTCAACGGGTTTGTGCGGAGTCGACTGCTCAGATCGCTTCTTGTGGGGGATCGTACTGTGCGAAAGTAGGTATCGCCCTACTTTAGCTGTTTGGCTTCGACCGTTGGTCGGGGCCGGAGTCTTCAAACCTATAAAGCATACGACCTCTGAGATCTTTGGGAGTTTTGCAGCATCTACCTTTGCGGTTCAACAAGGGCTTACAAAAGCCAGGCATGTGGAAAGATTTGAGTAAACACCCAAACCATCTTGAACCAAGTCAAACCAACCAAAAGCAGACTAGCAGACCCAAACGAACCGAGGCTGAAAAGTAATCAAAGCAACCCAAGCTGCAAACTGAACGACCAACATGAACCAGCTTACTGCTCGAAATCCAAGCTGGCAAACGATGCGCACTGTTTAAAGCGAGCTGCTCAAACCAACTTTTGTTTAAACCGCCGTATATGCCCGAAAAGTCAGAGTCCGCGATCCCGCACATGCCCAACATGCTAAGGTCGGCTTTCCCGTACAATCCGCCAAACCGTAGGGGGCTACACGCTGCCGCTGAAGCAGTACCTGTACATCGCCCTTGGCTCGAATGCGCCGCTGCTTGCGAACTACATGTCCAAGATGGGAACCCCACCTGCCGAGATCAGCTCAGATCTTGAACGTGTCATGTGGGCCTGCAGGTGGCTTATCAGGTGGATGAATGCCCCACTCCAGATGCTTTTCGGTATCTGGGTTAGTATAGCTTGCTGGAAGCTGGGTGTATACCTGATGCGATACTGCGGTCGAGTGGCCTTGTCACTCATCCTGCCATTTCTCATCTTGCCATGTGCGCTGGCAGTGGCGTGGTTGCCGATGCGGATCACTTTCGACCTGACTTCTCACGACAGCTTGCTGCCGTTGGTACCATTCCTGGCGCTACTCGCCATTACCCTGTGTCTTTTTTCAGCAGGAGCATCACCCAAGATGATCGCCCCTGACACAGCCTTCGATGAGATGCTCAGAGCCAGATCCGACAAATCCCAAAGCAGCCAAGCCAAAGAAGCCTGGGAGAAGAAGGACGCACAGGACTCGCCACAGCCCTCAATGGCGACATCATCCACAACCCAAGACACATCGAGCTCCTCCTAACTTGTTTTAACAAAGCCAAGCCTATCGGTTCCTCTCGCTTTTTTCACAAGTCGGGTGGCGCCGAGACTCTGCCAAGGAGCAGAGCGCTCTGCCTTGCCGACTTGGGAGGGGTTGCTGCAGGATGCCAGGGATCTCAGCCTCAAGGTTTTTTTGTGAAAATCTCGAGTCTCTAGATGTCTCTACCTGCCTCAGAGAGATCTTGTGACGATCTTTGCGGCTACCGGCTATGCCTGCTGGTCCCTGGTCCCCGAAATCCACTCCAAGAAGCCAAGTTGAGGACAAGGTTAGGGCAAGTGGCCTAGGATGATGCGGAAGCAAATGCTTGAGCCACAACTCGCCCCACGGAGTTTGAAGAGCAGGTCGAAGATCTGGTTCCTTCAGTTTGAATCCAACACTCCTTTGAGTTTGCATGTGCAGTGCCGACATTGCATGTTGCCCGTACGGCTCTTTCGCGCAGAAATAGGGAAGCATGAAGGGAGCGTTCTTCATAATATATATATATATACATATATATATATATAGATATATATATATACAAATAAAGATATATGTATATATATATATATATATATATGTATGTATATATATATATATATGATAGTTGCCGAGCAGGGTGTCCCTTCAGCAAGCGTCGCCTCCTTGCTTTCAAGACTGAGGCCATGTTGCGGTCGAGCCAGCCTGAGCGGAGCTGTTGAGCTGCAAAGAAGTTTCGCAAGAAGATGGGTTTAGGGTTTAGGGTTTAGGGTTTAGGGTTTAGGGTTTAGGGTTTAGGGTTTAGGGTTTAGGGGTTGTAAGCATCTGAAGCCACTACAACCAGAGAAAGTTAGAGGGCCAGGTTGGGCCTTTTCAGCCAGCTGCGTGCAACAATGTAACGAATTTCAGGCTTGTTGGCTTGGACGGGCTCACTCGGCCGGTGGCTTTGTCATCTAGCCCAGTGCCCGAAGGCAGCTCGGCAATCATCCAAACCTTCTCAAGTCCAAACTGTGCGAAGAAGGTTGTGCTTGGTGAAAGTCAGGTTTCTCTGCTGGTGTTCCCGCTGCCTCATGCGCCCCCTGTGCCACTTCACGCAGACCTCACAGGCCGAACCAGGTTCGGAATTGCATCGTTTTCAAGGATTTTTTTTTTACGGGAAGGAATCTTTCTTGAAAAGCTGCAGCATCTAAGCTACACATGTTTGTGCCCCAGCCTTGTTGCTGCTCCTGGCATGCTGAATCCGGTGATCCCTGCTTTGGAGCCGTCTGGCTTGATACATGCACATCCCACGCCAGCAGGGCAGCTGCGTCAAGCATGGACAGCTAAAGAATACATGAGTCCATTGTTAGGCGCCCAAAGTGTTCTTGGCCGAACTCTAACTTGCCCCAAAGAGGGATCGTTGTTGAAGCTTGGGCCTCGCTGCAGGCCTCAATGCTTCCGCCCTCAAAGACTCTGGGCCACCGCCCGAAGTGTTGGGGGCTCTGGCTGCGAGGTGGGGGCCAGTGGCATTCCAGGGGCGATGGTTGTCAGTACTGGGGCTTTCCTTCGCGTTTCGGAGCTCTCCGCAGGCTTGCCACCGTCTCTGCGGAAGGACCCGGCCGGCACATGATTGCGTTGCATCTTTGTGCAAAGAGCGACAAGCTGCTGAACGTCCAAGTGAGTTGTTGGCCTGCGGGTCGAGGAATCATGTGGGCCGCCGTCGGGGGGGAGGATATCTTGCAGCGCCTTGGCAAAAAAGCGACCCTAAACCCTAAACCCTGAACCCTAAACCCTATAACCCTAAACCCTAAACCCTAAACCCTAAACCCTAAACCCTAAACCCTAGACCGTAAACCCTCCACCCCCCCCGCCCCCCCGGCTTGTCTGAGCTCTGGAGAGGCGCCTGCAGGCCTTGCAGCTGCAGCCCTGCTTCTGCCTCGCCATTCCTGGAGCGCATGGAGCCATGGACACATGCCAACGAAGAATCTCACAGGGGGTGTTGCAGGGAGGGAGAGAAATTTCGGGGCTACTTTCGGCGACCTCTGACAGTCTGATTGTCGATTCAGGTCCATATGAGGGTGCATGTGCACAGCATGTAGATCTCAAGGTTTGGGGACTGCACGTCAATTCGGGCCCTGGGCCCGTCGTAAGTAGAGCGGCGGGTAGGATGAAGCATTCGTCACGCAGGGTTCGAGTGCATGGTGGTATGCGCCAAATCCCATCCCAGTCTGCGCCATGCAATTGCCTTGGCCACCCAGGCGGAGCTGTACTGCCGCCCCGGGCTGCTGGGTCTCGCTAAACTCTTCCGAGGGGTGGAGGAAGAAGGCGAGCCGCTTACGCTCCGCCTTCTTCCGTCTATCCCTGGCTGTGATGCTTTGAGAGGTCCAGAGGAGCACTTCCCGCCGCCCGTGGTGCAGCAGCTTCTGGTGAAGGCGACGAGGGCATGAAGGTTGCTCATGGACCTCGTTTTCGAGGTGTCTTTAGGCTCCATGGTTTCAGTTTGCGCTTTTGTTTTCGCAGCGCTGCAAGGGCTGGCAGCCCTCGTAGCTAACGCTTCGGACTTCATCGGCAGCCCAAAGTGAAGTGCTCAATCAAGGCGCCTATAGACTATAGAAGAAGGCGTGGTTCGCGTGTAGGTTGAGGAGGAGGAGGAGGGCGTTTTTGTCGTGATTCCCCCAAAATCAGCATGACAACGAGCTGGATGAAGATGCCAGGATGCTCGAGGTGAAGAGGCTCAAACTGAAAGCTCGTGCAGAGGAAAACACCAAAACGATGAGATCATCGACGCAGGAGAAGCCAAGTCGATGGAAAGGGCGGATCGTGTTCCTTATGGTGCTTATGGTGCTCGTTCATCCGCTCCCATCAGACGCCCAAGCGGTACAAAGCAGAACAGCTCAAACTTTGTCGATGGCGATGTGTCGACATGGGGGAGCACTGCTGTTAGGCAGTATATCATGCCCGAGTGCAAGAAACCGAAAAGATGGTGCAAGCCCTGAGACCAAGATGCTCGTTCCACAGTCCAACGTCCAACGTCAGCCTTGGAGATGCTGTCGGTGTGCAGCCGCACTTTCGTGAATTTTGAACGCTCTCTGTAATCAGAAATGGGTTGGGGGGTTGGGGGGTTGGGGATGAGAGGTTGAGGAGCTTCGCCTTGGGGGAGTTGAAGGGCTGAGAGGTTCCGCCTCGAAGCAATGAAGGGGGCCTGCGGATTAATCCGGACCACCCAAAGAGTGTACGACTGTAAACTGCGCGTGGGCAACTCCTGGGGTTGCTCCCTTCAAAAGTCGTCTGGGGCCTTGTTCCTTCAGCAAACTGAAAGGGGAATTTATGCAAAACTCGCCTCCGGAAAACTAGGCATCTGAGGCTGGAATGAGGGCCTAGGGGCTCCAGGATTCATGAGCCTTTTTCCTTTCCCGACCGAAGAACTCCGGATTGTCCGCGCAACCTTATCAATCAGGGAGTGGCACTGAATTAAGTTTTCAAACTACGCATAACAGCGGGTAGTGTTAACAAATCGGGAGCAACAGTACTTTTTGTCTCTCTTCTCGTTCGTTCCTTCGTTCATGTTTAAATATCTCTCTCTCTCTCGCTCTCTCTCTTTCTGTCGGTGCCGGTCAGTTGGGTATGGAACCATACTCGTAGCATGCTGATCTGAGCCATAGAGCGGATGAGGCCATTGAGTGGTTCTGAGGCATCCTCAGAGCTGCCCTTTCATGTGATTCCCCTGCAAGAGACCAGGGTTCTCTCTCTCTTGCGCGCGCGCGCGCCTTCTCGTTTTGAGCCAAAAAACCCGTTGAAGCTGTGCAGACTTCGCCAGGACTTCAATGACACCGCGCGGATGTACGAGGCAGACCTGGTGCACCAGCGCTTCTTGCGCGCCGTGGAGTCGGTGCCCGCTGGCCACCCTGCGCTGGCCTTTGACTTAGTGTGCGCGGCTCATGGATCATAGGGCTCGTGACCTGGGAGCCTCTCAGATTGGTGGGCGGCCAAGACCACCGAACATGAGCGTGAGGGTAGCTTGAGGTCTCCCATGATGGCGCGGGAGGGGGGCGCACCGTGACTAGCTACCAGGACTGTCGACCCAGTGTGTGGAAGGTTGCTTGCTTGCCGTTTGACGGCCTGTCCCACATGTGTGCGGTTTCCAAAGGAGCTTGCCGAGAAGGTGGCCCAGGTTGCGAAGTGGCTACAGCGGCGCGAAGCTTGCGGCGCTGTTGCTGTTTGGATGCCCCGATGCGAGATGGCCGGGCCAGTTCTGATACGTGATGACCATGTGATACGCGTTCGACGCGATGCGTCATCCATCTTCATCCCCAGACTCTTCCAGCTTCGCTGTAGTCACTTGCTTTACCTTGCTTTCTGTGACATTTTGCAATCGCGCACTTGGCAGGTGGTGGTGTCTGCTCTCGCGATTCTCACCATCGGTGGTGTGTATGTCCCTTGCGACGATCGCCTGCCATGGCCACGCGTCCAATGCATGGCAGAAGATGCGGGGGTGACTCTGATTCTTGCAGGACATGATGATAGCATGTGACGAAGTCGCCTTAGCTTCAAGCTTGCAGACCTGCCGGGAGGATCATCTCAGCTGCAGCTGATCCCACCTTCAACAATCGCAGCCGTTGACGCATCTTTGCTTCCGGACTCTTGTCTTTGAACCAAGCGAAGAATTTGCTTGTGTCTTCGACCTTGGCTCTTCACTTGTCCTTTCTGCGGGCATCATATTGGTTCTTAGTCAAGTTGATTGGCTGTGTCCAGGAACAGGAGACGGCCCGGAATGTGACAGACAAGGACGTGCAATTGCCGTCGGCCGACTCAAATGACCTTGCCTATGTGATCTTCACCTCCGGATCAACAGGCCATGTGTGGTACCATGATCCATCGCAGAGATCAGGGGGAATAAGCTTGGCCCTGCCAGGCAAACCGAAAGGCGTCGCTGTAACACACCGCTCCATTGTACACTTGGTCGACTGGGTGCCCCTTGACAGCAGTCCTAGGCTGGTCTGAATAGGTCGGGTTGATTGTATTGTAAGAATGTTCGAGTGACATTGACACGCGCAGGAACACCACTTTCAACGTCACGCACGAGGATGCGCTGCTCTTCACGACATCAATCGGCTTCGACCTCTCGTGTTACGACATTTTTGGATCCTTGGCGGCGGGGAGTACAATCCACGTGGTGCCTTCTACCCCGGCTCCTTCTTCGGAGCAGCTGTTCCAGCTTCTGACAGCTGGCATCACTTTTTGGGACTCCGCCCCCCAGGTCTTACAGCAGCTGGAGCCCAATCTCCAGCGATGGCATGCGGCAGGCCACAAGCTGAGTGACCTGCGCCTGGTCTTCCTCAGTGGGGACTGGGTACCCATTTCTCTGGTGCAAACCTTACAGCAGGTCGGGGCACAGCAGGTGGTGGCTCTTGGAGGTGCCACAGAAGTTACGGTTTGGTCCAACTACTTTGAAGTGGAGTCCGTTGATCCAGACTGGACATCCATCCCATATGGCCGCCCCATCTGGAATCATCAATACTATTGCCTAGGGCAACAAGCTGGGGCCTTGCGGCCCTTGCATATCGGCATGACCGGCGAGCTTTACATAGGTGGTGTTGGAGTGGCCCAGGGTTACATAGGCAGGCCTGACTTAACCTCCGAACGATTTCTACCCAACACCTTCCACAGCGGGCGGATGTATCGGACAGGCGACATGGTCCGCTTCATGCCGCTGAAACCATGGGGAGACATCGGCAAGATTGCTGACCTGTCTCGGCTCACTGCTTCCAACGTCGTGTTGGAGTTCCTGGGCCGCATCGACTCGCAAGTGAAAGTCCGTGGCTACCGCGTGGAATTGGCAGAGATTGAGCTCGCCCTCCTGAAGCAGCCGGGCATCGAGGCAGGCAGCGTCCTGGCGCTGCCCTCCTCCGGTGGAAGTCATCTTGTGGCATTTGTCGTTGCAGAAGAAGGTGCTGCCGAGACAGCTCGCAAGGGTCTCGGTCTGTCCCTTCCGGCCTACATGGTGCCAGACGTTTGCCTCAGCCTCCCCGCGCTGCCACTCACCAGCAGCGGAAAGGTGGACCGTGCCAAGCTCCAATCCCTTTGGGAGGCCTTCCGCACGAAAGGCAGGGAAGGCACCGCGGAATTCTCAGGAGGCAGCGCCTTGGAGCAGGAGGTGGTGCTGGCTTTCCAGGAGGTCCTCGGCCAACCCGTGCCCGACTCAGTTCCGCAACCAAAATGCCGCAAGTGCTGCACCCCATGATGCCTGACATTGTCTCTTGTAACGTTTTCTCCACCAGGTAGGCGTGGATGACGACTTCTTCGACCTTGGCGGCCACTCCCTATCGGCCATGAGGTTGCAGGCGGCGCTGAAGGCTCTGAAGCCCAAGGTCGAAATCACTCTGACGGACGTCCTCCGAGCACGTACTCCCAAGCGCGTGGCCCAACTCCTCGAAACGATGAAGGACAAGACAATGCCCGCACCGGTGCCATGCCAAGCGCTCTTCGTTGTGGTCTATGATGCTTCTTACAAGTGAGTCATCGCAAAGAGCCATGGCAACCAGTCATCGTCTCATTGTACATACATTGTCATGTTTGGAGTGCCCGAGGTGTCGGTACCCCGGCTGCAACACTGCACCGAGCGCTCCCCCGCCTCCTTTGCACAGGCTACGAGCGGTAGCTGCCGGCACTTGCATGTACACTGGGCTGCAGAGTTCTTGGCGCAGGAGAGGCTGTGGTTGGTCGACCAACTCTCGCCCGGAAGCCTCGAAGCTGCACAGAGGATACTTGACGCTTCCGCAAACTTTGGGGGTCAATTCTGAGGTGCTGCCTACAACGTGCCCTTTGCTTTCCACCTGTCAGCCTCGGCCCTGCACCCTCGCCCTCTCACTTGCGGAAACCTACTGACTTCGCTGGAGGCACGGAAAGAGGGATTGCAGGAGAGGGACATCTGGGGAGAGAAAGGGGATGCTGGTCCTTGCCATCATGAGGCCTTGGTGGAGAAGCATTCCGCACTGCGCACCACCTTCCTTCAAGGCAGGGACTGCCTTGTAAGCCTTGTTTAAGCCCTTTCAGCCTGAAGAATCGCATCTATACGGAGCATTATGGTCTATTCTGATGACACTCGTAACACGATGTGGGGAGGCGAGGAAGACAGCGCAACGCCGCTGTTTCAGCGGATTCGCGCCGCGGAAGCTGTCTCTTTGCCGGATGCAGTATCCACTGCGGCCTGCTTGTCCCTTGGACTCTGCATTCTGGCTGTAGGTAGCTCGTGGTGCTGTAGCTCACACCGAGCTTCTACACGCATCTGGGCATGTGGCTCAGGTGCAGCTGGCTCTGGCTGCACCCACCTTCCAGCAAGAGCTGGCCAGAAGCTGCGCAGGGCGCTGCCGAGAGGATGCGCCGTGATTCCAGCAAAGGTAGGCTGCATCGAATGATCAAGCGATGGTGGTTTCATTCGCCTTTGGTTTGCCTTCTTAATGGTTTTGTCGTTGTTGCTTTCTTCCCCCCTTTTGGCTTGAGAGGCTTTCAACTTGACCGCGGCCTTCTGCGAGTTCATGTCTTCTGCATGCCCGAGCTGGAAGGCAACTCCAGCTTCCTGGTGCACCCGAGCTCAAGACTTAAAGACCTTTTTCAATCAATGATTCTCAGTGGTTTTCCTGGTTCGGGCGGAATATGTCAGATATATAGATATATCACCTACCCGCCTCTGCTGGCATTGCAAGGTACTTCAACGTGCATCACGCTGCATTTGATGCGGTGTCTCAGGTGGGATTCGTGAGAACATGGATGCAGGAGTGTGCAGTTGTCCTTCAGCAGCCCGAAGCACCTCAATACTCGTACAGTCAGCGGCTCATATTGTGCAGGTCCTTTTGGAAAAGGAGTTACTCGCGCTTCTCATCTCAGACTCGCCCTGTGCCCCACCTTCGCTGTGCCTTCGACGAGCAATACGGAAGTATGGCCAGTCTCAGCTTCGCGAGGTCCTTCGTGGGAGTTGCCCTGCTGTACCCCTTTGTCCCCATTTTAGGGTTCCTCGTGTGTGCAAGGCAATATCGAGACTATGCCGTCTGGCAGCGTGATTTCCTGGCTGCTGGGGAGGAGCAGCGGTGCCTGGAAATCTGGGCTGCAGAGCTCGCAGGACGGAGATGAAAAACACGGTCAACAGGATGTGTCAAGGGACCTTCGTGCGAGGTGTTACCCTCAGCCTCCCGCTCGACCGACCTCCTGAAGGCCCCTGCTCAGCTGGCCAGCTGGCCTTTGCCTCAGCTGGAGAAGGACTCAACAGGATCGCAGAGCAGAGAATATGTAAAACAAACATGAAATAGCAATTCTATTCTTTGTAGAATGAAAATAGAAGAATACATGAACGTAGCAATGTACGAATATTGTCTGCTACCCTTTTGCTTCCTCTTTGCTGGTCCTTTCGAGGTCTCCGAGTGGCCTTCGGACAGCTTTACACCTTTGCGCCGCGCCGCAGCGGCGCTGGGCGCCTCCGAAATGGCCCTCCTGCCCGGTGCCCCAAGCATGACGCCGCGGTGGGTTCAGTTTTGGCACTCAATTCTTGGGTCTTGAAGCAACCATGCCTCATGTTCCAGGATGTTCCAGGAGAAAGGTAAAAAGAACCTTCAAGGTGAGTCTTGGGTGAATATGCTTACAAATGATTTGTAAAATCTCGCGATATACCCTTAGAAGCCCTTATAAACCCTTCAGAAGCCCTTACAAGCCCTTTGTTAAACCCTTCTAAGCCAACGTACTCCGTTTTTTGCTCCAGAGGCTCTCGCTCTTCGGCCTCGCGCTTGGACGCCGTTGCGGCCAGGACCCCCTACTTGAAGGTTCATGGTTTAGGGTTTAGGGTTTAGTTTTTTTCTATTTATTTTATTTTTATAAGCCACCGGATTTTTTTCTTATAAGCCTACGGATAAGTCACCATGAAACTCCAAGCATGAGGGGGAGAAATGGAAGAGACTTCTAAGTTTTTTTCACAGAGCTCCAAAGCGAGGAGGAGCTCCTTGTGGGCATTCCGGAGGCTGGCCGGAGCCAGGCAGCGGATCTTCACAACATCGTGGGCTTCTTCGTGCGCCTCGGATTTTGCGAGTCATATTACCCTAAGCTGCCTGCTGCTAATGGATTTGAATCCTAGTTGTGTCCTATATGATAGCATACAGGTTTGTAATATCTATATTTTTGGATAATAATCGATATACATATTTTTGAATCATTGTACTGATCTCTTCATCATGCGAGCTGCTGCCAGCTTCGCATTCTACCAAGGAACACGTTGCCCATCCGCATTCAACTTCACGGGGAGGCGCCTGTGCATGGGCAGCAATCGTGTTTTTTTGGTCCGATGGTCGTTCTGGCTTTCTCAAGTATAGGCAAAGCAAAGCAACACCTTCGGCAACCTTGTCCAGAGGACGGTACCATTGAAGTTTCAGACGAAGTTTCTGTGACTATTGAGCTACTCCAGGACTCAGAACCGATTGCTTGTTGCCTTGGACGCGGCCGCGCTTCCTTTTCAGAGCATCGTTGCCGAGCTCCGAAAAACGCGCGGAGAGGACCACCTGCATAGATATCTGTGGCAGATGCTGCTCTGCATGGTCTGTGCCCTGCATTTCCTGCTAGGAGCTAGATGGCCGGAGTCCAATCGTCTGCGCCCTGCATTTCCTGCTAGGAGCTAGATGGCCAGAGTCCAATCGTCCAAGCCTTCTTCCAGCACGTTGTTGCAGGCCAGCTGGTTGGGGTGCTGTAGAGCAACAGCCTCAAGTGATTCAGGTTTTCAGATACACTAGCAAATGCTAGCAAGAGAGCCTCTCTCCCAAGTATCAGTAGTACTGCAACACATGTAACGTAGTCTTGAAACACGGTTGAAGAAAGGCAAGCTGAGACTTTTGGGAGCAGCTGGAGGGCAGCTTAGGAGCGTTTTATGTAGCGAGCAGCTCAAGACCATGCGAAGGTCAGTTTTCGGATGACTCGAGGAAGGACGCCGGGAAAAGGGGCCTTCATGTCGAGGACTTCGATTTTGGTCCAACTCCAGCAACGGCCAAGTTCGAAATCAGCCTTCAGACATCAGCTTTGGGGAACGGCTGCTGTGCTGTTCGCTGGGAGTTCATGAAGGAGGCGCTGTCAACCGATGCCGTCCAAGTGCTGGATCGCCATTTGGCTGCAATGGCTCGGCGCCTTGCTCTGTCAGAGCAAGCGCAGAGCTGCCGACTAACGGATCTTGCTATGGCCCCGCATGATGAACGACAGGCCGTGTTGCACAGCTGGGCTTCAAGCCAGGCACCCCCTCTCCCGGACCGCCTCCGCTTGGAGGGACTCTTCCTGCAACAGGCGCAGCGCACTCCGAGGCAGACGGCGCTCTTGATGCACGGCGACGACGGCGACGGCGATGGCGCCGAGGGCACAAGTCTGTCTTACGAAGCTCTGGCCCAGGCCGCTCGTGGAATAGCAAGAGAGCTGAGTGCAGCTCTGGTTTCCCGTGCCACTTCTGGCAATCCGAAACTTCGGAACGTGGTGGCCGTTCTGGCAGCTCGCTGTAAGGAGCTCCCGATTGCTCTGCTGGGCATTTTGTTGGTGGGTGCTTCCTTTTTGCCACTGGCACCCGAGAATCCCCTGGAGCGGCTGTGCTTCATGGTGGATGAGGCAGGTGCTGTGGGTCTGGTGGCCACGGCTTCTGTGGCGGAGATTGGGCGTGTGATAGTGAGCCGTACGGGAAGTGCTGGCCATAGCGACCGTGGCGGCCTTCCGCTCGTCTTCCTCGAAGTTCCGGACATGTCTTTGACTCCAGAGCCACATGTGGACCGTCTGTCTACGCCCGTTCCCCAATCCGCTCCAGTCACAGGACGATCACAGGCAGCTTCGCAAGCAGCCTATGTGCTGTTCACATCTGGCTCGACCGGGCAACCAAAGGGCGTGGTGCTCTCGCACAAGGCGCTCCTCTCACACCTCTTGCCCTACATACGCACTCTTGGGCTGAAGGTGTCAGACCGAGTACTGCTTACCAGCTCTTTCTCCTTCGACATGGCGTATTCGCAGCTTTTTGGCGCACTGCTCAGTGGGGCCACATTGATCCTCACACAAGACAACCCCATGGTGGATCCATCCGAACTTTGGGCGATCATGAGACAGAAGTCTGTGACTTTCACAACGCTGGTCCCATCTGTGCTTTCAGCCATGGTTCATCTCACCACGGAGACTTTGGAACTTCCAAGTACGAGGCACTTGGGCTGTGGCGGTGAACCGCTTGCCTCTGCTGCAGCTGATTTCTACAAGCGGGCGCCGGCGTCGAGACTCATGCTGCACAATCGCTACGGCCCAACAGAGTGTGCCATCAATGCTTTGATGTTTGGGCCTACGCTACTGCACAAGATTGCCAGTGAGGATGTGCCGATCGGTTGGGCCTCAGCCCATCGGCATGTCCATCTCAAGACGAAGAAAGAAGCAGATGGATGTGACGAATGTGAGGCACCTGAGCAAGATCTGTTAACACTTGGGTTAGGCGGAGAGCTCTTGCTGGCAGGTCCTGGTGTGTCCTTGGGGTACGTGGCAAGACCCGAGCTGACAGAGCATGCTTTCAGGGAGTCTTCTCGGGGCGCGGGGAGGAACTACCTCACTGGAGATCTGGTGGTGCGAACGCGCTCCAGACGTGGCTTTCGTGGCTGCCTGCGGTGTCTTGGTTTCACTGGACTGAGTGTTACAGTTTCTTCATGTCATCCAGGGGCCTACAGAAAATGCGGGCAGATAGACAAGCACAGTGGTTGGCCGCTTGAACGTGGAACATATCGAATAGAAGTTCTTAGACTTTTCCAGTAGCTCTGACTGTGCAAGCAGCTTGGTTCTGCAACTTCATACTGCTAGCTCCTCGATTAATACTTTCAAGAATGAAGCGCGCATGAGCTGCATGTCGCAGGATTACAAACTTCGACGCAGCATGTTTATGAAACTTCATGAAGCCTCACGGGCAGCATCATTGCAGATGCTCCTGAGACTCTGAAGCCTAAGGTTCTGTGGTCGCAAGGATGCGCAGGTAAAGCTCCGGGGCCAGCGCGTGGAGCTAGCGGAGATCGAGCGTGTGCTTTGCCGAAGCTCCACGGTGGAATCCTGTGCTGTGCTCCTTGTGCCAGCCCCTGGTTCAAGCGGCAAGGCCAGCAAGGCTGGTGAGGGCGGCGGGGCTGGTAAGGACCTGGACTGTGGTACATGCTGTATGTTGGTTGCTGTGGTTTCTTCGCTGGATTCCTCGGAGACTTTAGAGGAGGCCTTGCTGGAGGCCTGTCGAAGGAGCCTCCCCGGTCCCATGGTGCCTCAGCGCTTTCTTTTCCGGCGAACCACGGAGTGGCCGCGCACCACGTCGGGCAAAGTCGATCGCCGCGCCCTCGCCGCTTCGGTCGCAGCAGAGCTGGGAGGCCGGGAGAAGCTAAAGGAGGCAAATGAGGGAAATAAGGCAACCGAGGGAGCACAAGAAGGACAAAGTGGACAAAGGCAAGAGGCCTTGTTGGCCATCCTGAGGGAGGTCACAGGCAGGGCGATCGCCGCGCCTTCGCAGCCGCTGGACAGCTTGGGCTTAACCTCCCTCTCGGCTGTGAGGGTGGCCTCCATGGCACTTGCTCGTGGGATACCTGTCTCCGTTCGCCAAGTGCTCTCACCGGGTGTCTCGGTGTCAACGCTCGTGGAGGACCCTGCGCGCGGAGCGTCCAAAGCGCTCCAGGACCTGGCCGCCCTCCTCCTGGGCAGCAACGAGGTGGCCTGGAAGGTTCTTGCCGCGCGGCCGATTAAGGCGAAGCCCGTGCACTCCCCTACGGATTCTGCCGCGGATTCCGGTGCCGATTCCGCGGATTCTGTGGATGCGACGGTGCTCTTGTGCCCTGGCGACGGAGGGGCCGGGATCGACGGCTACCGGCCCCTGGCTCGAGCCCTGCTGGAGGCGCGCCAGTGAAGGGCCTGAGTGTGAAAGCAGCCTCTTTGGTAATTCTGCCTCTTTGGTACTTCTGATGGCATCTGATGGCATCTGTGAGTGTGCTGAGCACGCTCTGTGTGAGGCTGCGCCGAATCTGGCTGCGGTGAGCGCGGCCGACGGCCTTCTCAGTGCGAGATCGGAGCCATGGATGACCTGTGAGACTGTCGTGACTGCAGTGACTGTAGTGTTTTTCGTAGGCGTTCTTGTCTGCAGCTTGGCAATAGAAACGCCCTTGAGGAGAGCTTGGAGGATTTGGCGGGCTTGCTCTTGCAGAGGCTCGGTAAGCTTCTGACCCGACAGCACACCAGAAGCACTTCCGGTACAAATTGCACGAGAGATGGGCCGACAGTACTGTGCCAGAGATTCATGAAGGCGAGGGCGCATAGGAAATGAAGGAATGGGAAGCGGAAATCAGGGAAGGGGGGTGACATGGAACGACTTGGGGAGTGATGGGAACAGTGAAAGGCAGTGCTGGAGTGCAGCCCATCTGCAACTTGCGCAGGTCCGTCACAGGTGGCTCGAGCAAAGGCATTGTGCTGTTGGGCCACTCCTGGGGCGCCATGCTGCTGGGACGGAGTTTAGGGTTTCGGGTTTCGGGTTTAGGGTTTCGCTGCAAAGCCACAGGTCTTTCCGGAAGCATTCTCCAATGTTCTCCATGCAATGAGGTCCGGTATTGACATGTCTTCTTTCACACACCCATCGGCCCCACGACCTATGAGCAAGCCTAATCTAACAGCCCGCTCCAGGGAGCGTTTCAGCGTGAAGAACAAACCTTGTTGATATTTTGCCTGAGGGAGGGTGCAGTACACTTGCAGGAGTGTTACACTTGCAGGAGTGTTATATTATAGGCAATTGTTGGGGCTTTTGTTCTGGTTGTACGTCCACCGTGTTGGGCAGGTTAACTTGGGAAGCAGAACTGCTAGGGGCGGTATAACCGCGGGAGTATGCACCTAGGTACCAAGTTAAACTCTACAGTACGTAAATCTGAGGTTTCAAGAACACAGACATGCATGCTTCACAGGCCTGCCCTTGCCCGCAAGTCTATGCATGAGAACCGGAGGCTCGCGCTGGCTCTGGCCCGTGCCTTGCTTGCTGATGGGAAAGCTCTGCAGGCTGGGAATCCGTCTGCATCAGGATGCATCTTGCTGGCATCTTGCTGGCATTTGCTGGCGTCACTGCAGTGTTTCCTCCCTTCCGCTGCCCGTAGGCGGTTTGGCTGTTGGACCCGTCCTCGAAACACTTGGTACCGGACTTACCGGCCGAGCCAGCCGAGGAGGCCGGGTGTGGATCAAAGGGTGCTCGTCCACGGAAAGATCGGTGCGCAAGCCATTAACAGCCACCAGAAAGGCTCCACAGTATGTGTTAAAGACTTTGTTGTTTGCTCTCATTTATGAAGAAACACGGTCGCAGCACAAAAGCTGCGTTTTGAAGCAATGCGGTTTTTGAGAAGCATGCGTGAGCATTCGAGAGCATGCGAGAGCCTTAGAGTCTTAAAGAGAAGATTGAGCCTTTCTGGTAGCACGACATTCCCCACTGTGGCACCTGAGGAGGTCCATCAGAAAGAAAAAGGGGCTACCGGGCACATGGGCGCAGTGAGGATGTCTTCGCAGGGTTTCGCAGCCTTCCCAGGAGGCTTTGGTCGAGTTCCTGGAGATGATGCTGCGCTTGGCCTCACAGGGCACTGCTGCTTGGGTGGCTGCGCAGCTGGCACTGCAGGACGGAGACATGTCCTCAATAATGGCCATGCAACAACATGAAGGGGCGACAACTAGCTCCGGCCAAAAGTGGCAGGACGCATGCAATGCTGCCAGCTTAGGGAATCTGACTGACGCGGAGGAGGCAAGTTCGGACATGGCCGTTGAAGAAATTTTGGATGTACCATTGTACGTTCAGAACTGGAGCTGCCCGTCTCACATGCTGTGACAGGCATTGGGCGACGCATGGCCGCATGTGCGGCATGCCGCCAAACGTAGGCCGAAGCGGTCTGCAAGACACATGGTGACGTGGCAAGACAAGTGGCTTGTTTCGTGGCAGGTCTCGCAACTTAAAGTTGCGACCGCGCTCGTTGGGCCCGCTAGACCCGCTGCCGGTGCCAATCCACGTGATGCTGGCTGCACGGGACGGTGAGAGCAACGAAGACGGCAAGCGACGATACGAAGATGCTGGGCAGCCAAGGGCTCGTTGCTTGATGTGTTCTTTTTTTTAATTTGGTTCTCATCAGCAATCCGGGGCGGAGGGTTGATCTACCAGGTGTTGCATGCACGAGCGAAATCCGCCTGTGTGTACTTAGTGACCGACCGGCACGCAGAGGAAGTGGAGCGACTGCTTCAGCAACTTTCCGCGGATGTCTCTGTTTCATGGGTGTCCGGCAACCATCATTCCATGCTGGAGAAGCTTGTCGGCATATGGCCAATTTTTGCTCCTCAATCTTTCTCGTTTGCTGTAGTGGGATCAGACAGGCTTGCGAACTGCATGTCTCTGGCCACTGCCCTGGTTCGCTCTACAGACCTTCCTGGATCTGGAACATAGCCCCTTTGCTATTCGGACATGAACAAGGACTTCCTCTTGGCAGTGCTATGGATGCACATTGTGGACCAGCTTTTGGCAAGAAAAAAATCCCCATGCGCTGGATGCAGAGCAGGTGGCGGCTGCATGGCGACACGCCCACATACCGTAGCCCTGAAGAAGCGACTGGAACTGACGATGCCTCTGCGTAGGAACAAGCCGCCTTGCAGTGTGAAGAGGGTCCGAAGCTGCGTTCGAAGACACTTCGACGTGCTTGAGGAGTCTTGAGTCTATTGGGTCGATTTTGCCCTCTCGGAGCAGTCCCAAGAACTGCCGCCTTGTCGCGAAGAGGAGGTGCCACAAGTTGACGAAGTCGCCCTTCATCGACCTTTGTGGGGTTCTGCCGCTCCACAGTGCCTCGTGAGATGATTGGACCAAAGATTACGGCCAAGCCCAAATCACGTCTCTGAGTCCGTTTCAGCGTTAGTAAGCTTTCAGCTGGCAGCGCCTGCGGATGCTAGCAAAAGCTTGGGTTCTTTCCTACTAGCACCTTCGTCTGCGATTACAAATACTAGCATGTTTCCACATGCATTGATGTTGCCCACTATAAGCTCTCACTCGTTCACGCACTCGCTCTTTCGCTGGCTGGCTCGCTCCCCCTCCTCTCCTCCCTCTCCCTGTGCCAAGGGATCTCTCTCTCGCTCTTCTCTCTCTCTCTCTCTCTTTCTCTCTCTTTCTCTCTCTCGCTCTCTCTCTCTCTCTCTCTGACTGTCTCAACAAAATGTCATGTGAGATGCAGCGGCTTCAGAATTCCTTGTAAAACCCACTTCCATACGAAGACTTTTCTTTACTTTTCGGGTCCGATTTGAGGGTTTTCTGCGGCAAACCCAGCGGCAGAATCCTTGGCAAAATCTAGGCCTGGCGACGACGCAGCGGCGGAATGCTTGGCAGGATTTAGGGCTTAGGACAGAATTTGGGGGAAATTTGGCGGCAAAATGCTTGGCAGGTTTCAGGCCTGACGACAGATTGTTGGGAAAATGTGCCCTTTCCCAAACAGCCGAGCCCAAAAAAATCTCGGCTGTTTGCCTGAATAAGGGGCTGCGGGTGGGTGGGGGCGGGTGGCCGGGGGGTGTGGGGGGGGCCGGGACCACTCGGAACCACTCGCGCTGGGAGTAACATTCAGACCCCCCCCCATTTCATACGAGCTTCGTATGGAAATGGGGGGTCTGGATTCCGAGTGGTTGCCGAGTGGTTCCGACCCCCCCCCCCCCCCCCCCTGCCCACCCGCCCCGCCGCCCCCCCACCCCCCGCCCCCCCCACGCCCATCCCCCCCAACTCCCACCCCCCACCTTACCATACAACCGAAACTCAAAAGATTCGGCGGTAACGCGACCCACACCCTTAGAACCGAAACTTAACAGATTCGGCTGTAACCCCCAACCCCCAGTCAAATCCGCCCCGCCCCCCATCCCCCCCGCTCCTGGCATTTGCCAGGGTTTCAGATCACAGCCCAGATTCTTGCCATGGCTTTTGCCAGAGTTCTAGATCACAGCCCAGATTCTTGCCCTAACTTTGAAGGAAATTTTGGCGGCACGGGCTAATCTTGCCAGCTAGTTGTCCCGACACTTTGCCGGGCACTTTGGCCAGCGATGCCGGCGAATCCGGCAGCAGTCTTCGTATGCAACTGATTCCCACAAAGAATTCCATAGCCTTAGCACGGTCCTGTCGGAAGACTGTGCTGTAGTGTAGTGATCTGTAGCGGTCTGCAAGCCTCCGTGGCATCCTTGATGGACATGTACTCGTAGCACATCACTTCTGCTAAGCCAGTGTGCATTCGGATTGCACGCCTGAGATGCTGTGTTGGATCCAGCATGGTGTGGGCCACTTCAGGGCCCAATAGCACACAGTTGGAGTACGTCGGCGTTGGCATGGGAACGCTGTAGGCAACTGCCGCCTGCTGAAGGCACAGCATATTTCCCCTCCCCCCCTGCCACCAGTTGAGCAATCCCTCTGAGCGCAAGCTTTCCACTAGCCAACATTGCAAGACAAAAATATCATTGCCGGAATGCGGTGGGCGCTGCGCCCCTTTTGCACGTCGTGGTCGAATGGAAGCCGAACACGTGCCAGAAGCTTAGACCTTCACCTTTCTCACCTGAGGGGATTTCCCACATCGCGTTCTGCAGCTGTCCATGCAATCCAAGAAACAAGACAGCGCAGAACCGTTGCAGGACGTGTCTTATCTGCAGCTCTAACTGCCTTTGTCAGGTGGGATGGTGACTTTGACAAGCGCCTCGAGAGCTGCATCTGGGAGATCTTTGGTGCACAGAGCGAGGACGATATCGGCACAGTGAATGTGCGCACTCTGCATACCTCATGCTCCTGCACCACATCTGGTTCTTGAGTTCTTGCTCGAGAGCCCTCAGCCTCCCAAGTCCAAGGGGGCTGAACATGAAGAACAGCTGAAGGGTCTACGGTTTGGGGGTTTACGAAAATAAGGGACCCCCCCCAATCAACCCCCAAATGGTAGAACTCCCTTGCAACCAGGACCCCAAGAAGGTACCATTTCGGAAACTCCCATTTTAATGTATCATGGTCCCCTAAACCCTAAACCCTAAACCCTAAACCCTAAACCCTAAACCCTAAACCCTAAACCCTAAACCCTAAACCCTAAACTCTGAGCCAGGAAGAAGCAGCAGCCCGGGAGGCCGAGCTGAAAGAGTCACAGCCCCGGGCGGGCGTTTGCCCGGTGCAGTGGGGCCAGCAGGATGGGGCCTTTAAGGGCTCTCATTGGACTCACTAAGGGTTTTAGGGTTTAGGGGTTAGGGGTTTAGGGTTTAGGGTTTAGGGTTGTAGTCAGGTTTTTTTAATTTTTTGTTCAGTCGGCCTTTGGGATGTACAATTAGGGTCTCTGAGTCTCTCTTGCCTTGTGCTGAGCCGCAGGACGTGGCATTCCGATGCTTAGACTGCGCAGCTTGGCCTCAACTTGGCCGCAGCGTGCGAACCGCCCACAGCCTGTGCTGTGCGAAAGCTCTTGCGCTGCCGTGTCAGTATCCAATTGCCATGGCTGAGGAGTTGGACAGCAACTGCATTCAGTGCTGCGATTGCTTCTTCAAGGCAAGCTGTGATGTTCTGTCGGTGTAACTTTGCCACCATCTGTCGCCTGATGATGCATGTTGGCGTAGGCGCCGCATGAGGGCCACGAGGTCGCGCTGATTCGCACAGTGGGCGGAAGCTGTGACTGCCGGGTGCTCAGAAAATGCAACCTGGCATGTTTACCAGGCCAAGTCTGCCCAGTGTGCCGCAGTGTGCCACAGTATTCCAGGCGGAGATCCGCACTCCTGGGCGCCATCAGGCTTCTGCCCGGAGCACTGCGAAACACCACAAAGGCGGAGTTGAGAAGCGGTGGCTCCGTTGCCTCTCTCGCTCTCTCTTTCTCTCTCGCTCCTCTCTCTCTCTCTCTCTCTTTGATATAAATATAAATACATATATACTTATAATATGTATACACATATATACATACATGTGTATATACATATATATATATATAGCACGGACATGAAAAGCAGAGTGCAGGCTCGACAACGAGGAGTCGCTGGACCTCTTACCTCCACTGCTCCGCACACGTGCAGAGGTGGCCGGTGTCTTTTCCGCGATGTGCCTGCATCATTCTGAGGCTGCCGGTGAGCATGCAGCAGCATATCAATCTGCGCATAGCCAGCTCCCTCGTCATCTGCCTTTTCATGACCTTGCACGTGCTTTTCGCCTCAGCACTGCATCGTTGGAGAGGCCCTGGTGCCCGAGCTCATGGCGCAGGTGCGCCGCATTGGACTGATCTTCAGTTTCTAAGGAAGCCAAGCATCTCCACGTACTTCTCAGCGTGTTGAGAAAGGGAGCTACTTGATCGAACGGCAACGGCTCTGCATGTAGATGGCGGATGCCCGATTTCCACAGACGCACCTGCTCATTCGGGTAGTCGAGGTTGACCAAAGGCTGACGCCCCGACTACGCATGCACGGACTACGCAATGAGGTGCGGTTCTGCAACTCTGGGTCTCCAGGGTTACACGCTTCCGAGCAAGAGCGGCATCCACCAGAACTTTGCATACCTGCCACGTGGTCAGCCAAAACCACTCAAAGCCATGTAGGAAGGAGACCTTGGGCCCGTAGCATAGGCATAGCAATATTTCGTGGGCCAGATGTGGTCAGTGTGAAGCGGTCGCGGTGTGAGGCTGAAGCAGACAAGACGATCCGTGAGAAGCAGGCATGTCTGGTCTTAGGGTTTAGGGTTTAGGGTTTAGGGTTTAGGGTTTAGGTTTTAGGTTTTAGGGTTTAGGGTTTAGGGTTTAGGGTTTAGGGTTTAGGGTTTAGGGTTTAGGGTTTAGGGTTTAGGGTTTAGGGTTTAGGGTTTAGGGTTTAGGGTTTAGGGTTTATTCTTTTCTGCCATAGACCAGGCGTCACAAACCAACTTTGTACTTGCTGCGCTATGCATATGCTAGATATGCCAGCCTATGTATCCATACACCAGTGTGCAAACAGGCTTCACGACTTACAACATACACTAGCTGCATGTTGTAGCTTTACTGCTGCAGTTAATACCACGTGTCCCGCTTTGTGGCGGAAGCAGAGCCGGAAGCCATGTCCTTGTAGAGGCTGAAGAGATTTCACGCAAGCACCACGCGCCGTTCTCGTGGACAAATGTTCCCGTGCGGCGACCACCTTCAAAAGCTGTAGGGTCTGCCGAGCGCTTGGACATTTGTTTTGTGGCTTGCGCCGACAGCAGACAACACCTTGCAGGTTGCTTGTATCACTGACATATTCCCTACAGGGATCGCCCTACATTGAATGAGAATGTTCGGTTCGATATATATGTGATCTTCGTAGGATACGTAGAATTTTTGATCTTTCCGCAAGAAAGTCTTGAGAATCTTGAGAAGAACTTTATATACCCACTAGGTCATATATGTATGCATGCTACCCCTCAAGGGCCTATGTGGTATGTCTTCTCGTCATGTAGGGTTCTAAACCCAGCATAAACATAGATTATGTTTAGCAGCACGCAGCAAGCAAGCAAAAACAATACTTTACATTGCTATTCTGCTTCCCATGTGTTGCAGCAGCCAAGAAGACCAAGAATCAATACTCAATACTCAACATTGTATATTACTAGCAAAACTTTTTTTATGATTTTGAAGCAGGTAACTTTACGTCTGTGAGTATGTAGCAAATTACAGGACCCGATAACCCCACATGTGTATTTTAGCTTTTCGCAAGTTGTGTATAAGTGAATACGAGGGAGTGAGTGAGCGAGTGAGCGAGTGAGTGTGTAAGTATAATCGCTTGAATGAGTAAGCGTGCGTGAGTGAGTGACTGCGGGTGATTGAGTGAGATGAATGAGGTGAGTGAGGTAAGTGAGGTGAGTGAGTAAGCGAGTGAGTGAGTGCGTAAGTGTGAGTGAGTGAGTGAGCGAGTGAGTGAGTGAGTGAGTGCGGGCTGTCCTTCGCCGCAGTTTTGCTAGCGTCCAGGCGTGGGATTCAGGGCGACAGGTTCCGGCTTGAGGGCATTGTTCTTTTGTCATCCGGCAAGCCAGGTGTTACGTTCTCAGAAGCAACTGGGGGTTTCCGAACATAGGGGTACCCTTTTCGGGGGTCCCTCTAAGGGGATTCCATTCTATTTGGGGTACAAAGTGGGTACCCTGAATTGGGAAATGCCCAACTTTTGCAGTACTAAGTTACTATGACGTCCGGCCAGGCAGCGCTTGTCTTCGGGGCCTTGCGAAGACTGGGTGAGGCCAATCCAGTCAGCAGAGTTCTGCAAAAGAGAGCTGCGCTGGGGTGGGCGGGGGCTGTTCTGTGAGGCGGCCTTCGGTCTGCGCTATCTTGTGGTACAAGAGCTCCAAGGAATGGCCGGGGCATGGCAACATGAGCTACAGTAGACTGCAGTAGCTTCTGTTTACGTGAAGGCAGTTTTTTCGCTACCTCTTTTCATGTCGGCTCCCTGAGGCGACCGCTTGGCGAACTGGATGAAAGCCGGGGTGGACGAGGCTCTCTTCTCCGAGGCAAGCGCTTTTGGTCTGTGCTATGGGTGCTTGATATAGGTAGGCTTAATGCATAGAGGCAACGCAACTTGTCCAATGCCCGCATCTCTCTTGGCTTCTCCAGTTCCCCATGCTGCTGTGCTGGAGGCTTTGGAGCGGTTCTTCTTGCTGTACGTGCAGGCGGGGGCGAATCTGTTTTGTGCATGTTTGCAAGTGCTGCCCTTCTGTCTCTGCATTGTCACGCCGCGGCAGGTCTCCCCATGTTTCAAGCGAACCTTCGCGAAGACGTTCATCCGCCAGTACGATCAGATCCTGCAGGTTCCCGGAAGAGCGAGAGGATCCGAGTGAAACACTTTAGCATCTGGTATGTATGACTATGTATGTAGGACTCCAGGAACTGAGCAGCTGCTGTCATGGGGAACTCTGCAACAGTAGGGGCACAGCCTGGAGGATGCTCCTCGCCTGGATGCCCTTGGAGTTCAGTTCCTCACCATCCCCGAGGCAGTGAGATTCTGTTGCCATCTTCTTGACGTCAACCTGCACTCACCTGAAGGTCCTCAGTCAAGACGACACCACCACAGAAAGCTTTAGCCAGAAGAAGAGTGCCCTGAGCGATGCGCTCCCAAACGTAAGTTCACATCCCAGTCACAGCACTGTCCATGATCCTGAGAGGAAGCTGTGCTGCTTCTGGAGAGTCTCTTGAAACTTGACTGACTCACACATGCACACATGCACGGTCTCACCAATGGCTGCTGCACATGAGCATTTCTGCGCGCATTGCGCTCCTAGAGAGTAGTCATCGCAAGCAATCTGGAGCCGTCCAACTTTTTTTCCCACATGAAGGCATCCAACATAATACATAAAATGCATGGCAGTTCGGGTGCCAATAGTATAGGCTGCGCCACAACACAGGAAACCCAGCAAAAACTCGCGAAGGATTAGGAGCCGGCGGGGTGTGGTGGGGGGGGGGTGGTGCATCGGACTTGCGCCTGCAGGTTGCCGTGGAACTCGTTGCGAAGGAGGCTCCGTGTGGTTGGACAGTTGAAGTTGTGCAGGAGAGAAAACTGCATGAAGTTAGATGAAGTTACAATGATGAGAGAACTCTGGCCCTCTTGAGATGCTCTTCCCGCAATTGCAAGTCATCAATGTAATGAGCCTGGTCGAATCAGGCTGTCTGAACAGAAGGCTGCGCAGCAAATAAGCAAGCCTGCTAATGGAACTGGGATCCCGGCCGTTCTTCGAGTAGCAGAGCTTGTGAAATGGGCCCGCCTGCATGCCAATGCGTTACGTAGGAGCCAACAGTTGCGCTGCTGCCTTCTGAGGATGCTTTTGGAGCCCTTCTTTCAGCAGCGAACAGGCCAGCTGTGCAGCTTGATGCCTCTGTGTTCGGCTGTCAGCAAGTTAGTTGAGTTGTGCGCAACCGGGTTGTGTCAGGCAGGGTTTTTCAGGGAATGCCCTCGGCGCATGTTCGGGGAACACAAGGGGGCCGAGCTTGTCATGGCCGGCGGTCGAGTTGGCAATAGAGAGACCATGACGAGTTGGGAGTGTCCAGCAGCGGAGTTGGAGACAGGGGACATTTGGGTCTTTAGGGGGATTAGGGCTTAGGGTTTTTAAGCGGGGTTGAGAGCCCTGAAACCCAGACAACCCCAAAAGCCCTTCGGGTTTTCAGGGTTGGGGTGTTTATGGTTTGGTTGCGTTTTTTGTTGGGGCTTAGGGCCTTCCAGGTTCAGGTTTAGGGCTAAGGGTTTAGGGTTTAGGATTTTTGGGGTGTTTGGCGTGTAAGCTTTTCAAGTTTCGGGTTTAAGGCTTTTAAGTGGTAGGGTTGCAGGTTTACAGGCGTTAGGGTGCTAAGGGTTACTTGCAGGTGTTTAGGGCTTAAAGTTCGTAGGGCTTAGGGTGTAGGATTTTCGGGCCGTATGGTTTCAGCATGTAAGTTTCGGGTTTTTCGTGCTATTCGGGTTTACGGTTTTTAGAGTTTAGGGCTTTGTGAGGTTTAGCGCTTGCGTGTGTTTCGGCTGCAGGGTTGTAGGCTTTTGGGTTTAGGGTGTTGGGGCTTTGGGGCTTACAGTTAGTTACGGTTTCATCAGGGTTTAGAATTTGGGGACTTTTAGGGCTTTTAGTTTTTAGGGTCTAGGGTCTGGGTTTTAGGGTTGAGGGCTTCTAGTGCTCCTGACTTTCGCTCGTGCGGTATTCCCGGCGTGCCCTCTTTATGGCAGACGCGTCCCTCGAGTATTCCCTGACAGCCTCTGCTGGTTCCCACACGGCCCCCCTCCCCCCCTTGTTCCCGACTTACCCCCCCCCCCCCCACCCATTCCCGACACATGTCGGACTCAACAGTCGTCCCTGTGTAGCCTTGTGTAGCTTCAAGGTTCATAGCTTCGCTGCAGCAACCGTGTAGCGCACTTGCAGTTTCAGCATTCTGGGACAGGTTACTAACTTCCGTCGTGGATCACGAGGACGAGAATATGGTGTTCCAGGATCCGGAGCCTCTGCGCCTCGTCTAAGACGCCTTGGCTAAGACCTACGCAGCCTCCCGCCATCTTCACCAGATGCTGATGAACATCCGTGCAGCACAGGCAAACAAATTGGGAGAAGCTGAGAAGCGTCTTCCATTCTGTTGGCTTTCTGTGCTTCCACAAGTCCGTCTGTGAGTGTCTCGGCCTGCTGATGGCGTTTGGGTCAGTTCAGTTTGAAACTGTAAGATTGCAGGCTGCAGACTGGAAGTGCAGAGGGTGATGACATGCAGACATCAGGCATATCCTCAAGACGCCCTCCGTGTTGGAGGCCATAGCCGAGGTGCGCAGCGGGGAGCGGGCTGATTCACGTGTCAGGTGCACTTTGTGGTTACTTCTGGCGCCAGGTGCTGCAGCGCCTTTGGCGCATGTCGCCTCAGCAGCGGGCCATCGTGCGACATGTTCTTTACGAGACCCGGCAACTCCAAATCCAGGCCCTGTAGAGGGTTTGCTGGGAAGATCGTTCAATCATGGGTGGGTTTGCCAAGTTTGCACCATCTCGTACGACCAGGCACTTTAGGCTTTTTTGCCAGCCGAGATGTGTCGATGCCAATTTTTCAGTTGTCCACCGTCAAGGCCCTCCAACAAGATCCGAGCAATCCCACACCAGAGCCTATCATGATGGTCTACAAGATGAGGCTCTCAGACGACGTAAGATGCCTCTCAACACCATCCTGACTCAGGCAGCTGCATCAAGAACTCCCCCACCCAGCAACATGTCCAACTTTGACACCTTGACACATTGCCTTAGCGCCCGTGAGCTTGAACAGGAGCAGACTAGGCCTTGCTTCTGTTGCCTTCCAGCCATGGGTGGTCATGGCTGAGCAACAAGATGCGGAGGACTGCGCTGCGCAGGTTGTTGTTGAACATTTCCCCAATCTTGCCCAGAAAGAATCCAGTTTTGGGATCAGAGATCCTGGCTCTGACCCTCAAATTCGGAATCCTGGTCCCATTGCAAATGCACCCTGACGCGGAATCTTCAAGGAACAGCGATGCTGCTCCTTGATTCCCGTGCGCATTCTTAGGAGCTGCGGCTCGTTGGCCAGAACCTCACCGCGCTGCCCGATTTACGAGGCATTTCCGCCCGCGCTTCTCACCTGTTCTGCTTCTATGAAGAGCCCTGCCCACGGCGACAAGACAGAGCCCAGAAATGCCCGGAGTATCTGCAAAGGAGCAGGCCCGCATTGCGGGCGCTTGGTTGTAGAATTGTGGCAGCGCATGCGCCTTGCTCGAGGTCTGGATTTGGGTCCCAAAACACCTCTCAAACCGTAAAACCTGGAAGGAGTGTTTTTGCTTTTGGAGCCCATCCCTCCCAGACGCTTCTGACGTCTGAAGGCTTCTGCCACGTCACAGCGCTCGACGCTTCAGAGAATCGCTGCTGGGCGCAAAGCCGATGCTCAGAGCAACGGCAGACTCCACAGACACCCAAACAAGAGATGGAAAGGATCTTCCTCGCCCGAATCTCCGAATCTCACCCTAAGCCCGGTACAGTCCCTGAACCTTCATAGACCTTAAACCCTTCTCGCCCTACACCCAGGCCTCGTCTCCGTGGCCCGGCTCAGTGCCCAGCTCCCCGCGCTGCGCCGGCTGTCCCTGGCGCGGAACCGCCTGCAGCGCTTGGGGCCCGGATTCCGGAGATGGAGTCATCTGGTGTGTGAGTTGGGGTGACCCAGAGAGGTGGCTTTTGGTAGTATTACTGGTGTTTTTTTTTTTTTTCCCGGAGGTTGGGGGGTGAATCGATTTCTGCGAGCTTCTTTGGTGTTCCTGAAGGTGTCGAGCGCCTCGGCGACCTACCGAAGCTGGAGCTCCTGGATGTGGCCGAGAATCTGCTCGGGCCGACCCCTGGAGCTGCACCTTGGAAGCATATTCTGGAGCTTTAGTAGCCCGAATCCTGCTTCTAGGGGCTGTAGTTTTGGGAACATGTAGCAGATGTAGTCCATGTTGCTTTTCAAGCTGCCTCTCAGCAACCCTCACGTTTTCAGATTGTAGGCGCTGCACATGATCGGGAACTGCTCGGAGCTGCGCGCCATCTTCGTGGCCGGGAACCCTTTCGTGGAGGTCTCAGCCACTTGGCTTTAGAATCTGAATCTGCTTGGTCCCCTGGAGCTCCCTGCTCCGATGACCGCGGAGGCAGATCTCCGAGCGTACCGGTATCAGCTGTTGGACCTGGTCCCATCCCTGCGGTTCATCGATGGAGAGGACCTGCGTTTGGGTGTGTTCTGCGATCTTCCCAGCACCTCGGGACCTGCGCATACCTGCGCCCTGCCCGGAGGCTGTGGGGAAAGCCAGGCCTGGTGTGGAGCTATTCTCGGGGCCCGGAGCTTTCGAGCTCAATACAAAGTATTACCATCCCACAGACACTCGGCGACGCAGAGCTGACATGACTTGACCAGCATGAATTGACCACGTCGTTCTGCTTGGGTTGCCTGGATAAGGAGAGTGTGATGCAATGGCCACTTAGCGGAACAACCAGCCGGGCCGACTGCAATTCACGGATGCATTCTCATCCGTGCTGTCACATGCTACATGAAGTTCCGACGAAGTGGTGTAAGTCATGGACCGCAGCAGCGTAAATGAAATCCAATCGTCACATCTCATCCCCCCCGCTACGAGGATGGTGAAGTGGCCAAGCTCTCCCCTGCCCGTGGGGTCAAGAACATCCTACGTGACGGGAGGCTCGTAGCGGGTTGGCCATGCTTCTTTAGGTGTGTCCGCAGGAATACCCGAAATGGGATGTTGGGGTGCCAGGGAGCTCTGCCTACACTGCCTTCGCAGACCGGAAGCGGCGGACGACCAGTGCCGTGCTCAGTCAACTCCTGCGATGCAAGACTATAAGTCCGCATACCCAAAAGCAATCTGCATCCATTCACGGCCCTACATCGATGCATTACTTCCTCGAATACTTTGTGGTTGTCCGGAGACTTGAAAATGGACGGTGTTGATCCAATGCGCGACACGCACTGTCCGCACCACAATGTTCTCTGCCTCTCCGCCAATGTTCCAGATCGCCAGCACGGCATCCTCTGACGCTTTGCGCTGAATCCCTGTGATCTCTATCTGTGTAACTATAGAGCTCTGAAACTAGATAAATATGCAACTATGTAGCTGCAGACCTAGCTATCTATATAGCTCGAATGCTCTCTGGCCGTATAGCTCCGAAGCCCCCTTGTGGCCTTCGTATGCTGAGGCCTGCCCCAAGCTCGCTTTGCGCGCAGCGCCTCGGAAGGTGCCCTGAGCTCCCTTGCATCCAAGCGGCCGAAGGTCGCGTCGGGAGCCCAGGAGAGGAGCGCCAGAGCGCGAAACGGGGTGATCTCTTTCCCCCTATGTCTCAGACTCAGGTTCAAAGGTCTTCTGATCATTCTACATATATGCAATTATACATGTACATATTTACATATATGTATATATGTCTATATATATATATTTATATGGGCGTCCGCCTATTGCGGTTCCCCTTATTTTTTATAGGTTACATAAATGTATATATTTTAAACCCTAAACCATCGTCATAACCACGGCAACAAGTCGATGATGATGTAGGCACCCCAAACCTATAGGGTTAAGTTTGACAGGTTTAGGGCTTAAGATTGAGGCATTTAAACGTAAGCCCCCAATGAAACCTAAACCCTAACCGTTCAACCCGATAGAGTTAAGGTTAAGCGGTTAGGGTTTCAGATTTAGGTATTTTTAAACTTTAAACCTAAACCCATAGAGATTTAACCTTAAGGGTTTAAAGTTCGGGCATTTAGACCTTAACCCTGATTCGTTTAGGGTCAGAACCCTAAAGCCCGATAGGGCTCTACAAGGAACAAAGGTTTTGACCCTAAAGGGTGCTGAAGGTATACATGCCCAGACCTTAGGTTTTCTTGAACCATTGAACCCTACAGGGTTTAAAGGCTTAGGGTTAAAGGTTTGGGCATTACCAATACAATAGAACCTTAAAGCCCTATAGGGCTTCGGGCTTAAATCCCTAAACCTTAAATCCCATAGGGTTATGCCTACGTTTGTAGGGCTTTCGTCCCGGTGACGCGAGAATACTGTGAGCAAACGTCCTTTCACTACTTCCTGGGATTCAAAATATACACAAACCATATCGTCATATGATAGAATTCAGGTTTTGCTTATCGGGGGATGGTTGCTCTGGATATCTTAGCCTAGGTAAAGTTTTTAGGATAGAGGCTTTGTTTTGCTTATTGGGGCGTGATGGGGTTACCCTCATTGTCTTATACTTTATTTACATGGATATAAATCAAACCCGGAACCCTAGTTATAACCGCAGCAACAAGTTATAACCTTGTCATATACATATATCCGCAGAGCTCGTCAAATCCGATCATGATGTAGGCGCCCCAACCCTATAGGGTTAAGGTTGACAGGTTCAGGGTTTAAGATTGAGGCATGTAAACCTAAGCCGGCAATTCAACCTCAACCCGAACCTTGAAACCCTGTAGAGTTAAGGTTTAAGGGGTTAGGATTTAGGATTTAGGCATTTAAAACGAAAACTCAAAGAGTTTTCACCTTAAGGGTTTAAAGTTCGGGCATTTAGACCTTAACCCTGATTCGTTTAGGGTCAGAACCCTAAAGCCCGATAGGGCTCTACAAGGAACAAAGGTTTTAACCCTAAAGGGTGCTGAAGGTATACATCGAACCATTGAACCCTATAGGGTTCAAAGGTTTAGGGTTAGTAGGATTTAAGGTTTGGGCATTAATTACCTTTTTCAATAGAACCACCCAATAGCGCTTGAGGCTTATATCCCTAAACCTTAAATCCCATAGGGTTATGCCTACGTTTGTAGGGCTTTCGTCCCGGTGACGCGCGAATACTGTGAGCAAATGTCCTTCAAAATAGAAACAAAAGGATAATTCAAGTTTTGCTTATCGGGGGATGGTTGTTTGAGATATCTTAGGTAAGGTAGAGTTTTCCGGATGGGTTTTGTTTTGCTTATTGGGGCGTGATGGGGTTACCGTCATTGTCTTATAGGTTTATTTACATGCATATAAATCAAACCCTGAACGCTAGTTATAACCGCAGCAAAAAGTTATAACCTTGTCATACACATATATCCTACTTGCTGGGATTCAACATGTAAGCAAACTATATCGTTAAATGATGGAATTCAGGTTTTGCTTATCGGGGGATGGTTGCTTGAGATATCTTAGCTAAGGTAAAGTCTTTGGGACAGATGTTTTGTTTCGCTTATTGGGGTGTGATGGGCTTCCCCTTATTCTTATGGGTTTACATAAGTGTATAAAAATCAAACCCCAACCCATAGTTATAAGCACAGCAATAAGTTATAACCTTGTCATATAGATATTTCCGCAGAGCTCGTCAAATCCGATCATGATGTAGGCACCCCAACCCTATAGGGTTAAGGTTGACAGGTTTGGGTTTAAGATTGAAGCATTTTAACCTAAGCCGGCAATTCAACCTAAACCCTAACCTTTAAACCCTATAGAGTTAGGGTTTAAGGAGTTAGGGTTTAAGGCGCAATCCCATATAGTATACATACACGTATGAGCAGAAAAGACACGGGGGACACTGCTTGCGATTCAGAATAGTCGGAGCAGAAAAGACACAGGGGACACTGCGTGCGAATCAGGCTTTTTAGGAGCAGAAAAGATGCGGACGAGGTACCTCGGCAGGAGCACCATTAAACCATTAAACCATTAAACCATTAAACCATTAAACCATTGAACCATTAAACCATTAAACCAATGGTTTCCCCTCCCCTAAACTATTAAACCATTGAACCATTGAACCATTAAACCATTAAACCAATGGTTTTCCCCATATGAGAATCCCTGAAACCATTAAACCATTAAACCATTAAACCATTAAACCATTAAACCATTAAACCATTAAACCATTCAGCCATTCAGCCATTAAGCCATGAAACCATGAAACCATTAAACCATTAAACCATTAAACCATTAAACCAATGGTTGCCCCCCCCATGAAAATGGTTGAATGGTTAAGGGGATTCTCATATGGGGGAAACCAATGGTTTCATGGTTTAATGGTTTATGGTTTAATGGTTTAATGGTTGAGGGGATTTTCATAAGGGGGAAACCATTGGTTTAATGGTTTAATGGTTTAATCGTTTAATGGTTTAATGGTTTAGGGGGTTTTTCATAAGGGGGAAACCATTGGTTTAATGGTTTAATGGTTTAATGGTTTAATGGTTTAATGGTTTAATGGTTTAATGGTTTAATGGTTTAATGGTTTAATGGTTTAATGGTTTTGGGGATTTTCATAAACGGGAAACCATTGGTTTACTGGTTTAATGGTTTAATGGTTTAATGGTTTAATGGTTTAACGGTTTAATGGTTTAATGGTTTTAGGGATTTTCGTATGGGGAAACCATTGGTTGAATGGTTAAATGGTTTAAACTGTTTAAGGGAATGTGCAAAAAAACACAGGGGAACCGCTATAGGCGGTGACCCATTTATATTGTCAAGTAGACAGGAAGCCATAGGTGCTACAGCTCTTTTTGGTGATTGTGTGTTGGTCCGTACGAGTTGAGCCCAAGTTGGGACATTTGAGCAGTTATCATGAGCACGGAGTGCGGAGTGCCACGGCCCAGGTCACTGCCAAAGAGCCTGAGTCGCTCAGCGTCAGCCGCAGCGCTGCGCGAAAAGACGTGGCCCAGGGAGCAGAAAAAAAAGGGGAGGCATTGCGGATTTGGGGGGTCAGGGTTTTCCCGGAAAGATGGTGCAGAAGCCATGAATGTCAGGCTACAGAATATTTCAACTGTTGCCCCGTGGACGGTCTTGCTCCAACCCCAACGCCTTCCAAGGTGGTTGTTTCCTTTAAGCTCCGTCAACTATGTCGGTTCTTCCGAACCGGCATGCGCGCAAGACAAACGCCCTGTGGGTTCAGGCTAGTGGGCTTCCCTGGCAAGTCGCCCCTTCTGCCAGGTCTTCACCCTAGAGTCCGAGATCCTGCGCTATTTCTTCACTCTTTGCGACTTCTGCAGACGGCCGCAGGCTACGTTGGAGGACGCAGACTAGTGCTGCACCGCCTAGGGGAGATTCATACGGGGGTTTACGAAAGTAAGGGACCCCTAGTGTACTCCCTCAAATAGTAGGATTCCCTATACATAGGACCCCAAAAGGGAACCCCTAATTTCGGAAACATATATGGTGTCGGGCTGCCAACCCCTCCCCCCCGCTTGTGGGTGTGGTTGGGGGGTTAGGGTTTAGTGTTTAGGGTTTGGGGTTTCGGGTCTACCCTGCCTGTGCTGTGAATGGGGGGTTGGCGTTTGGGGCTGAAGGTTTACGGCCAGGTTAAGGGTGTGAGGCTTAAGGTGGGTTGAAGGTTTACAGGAAAGGTTTGGGTTTGGGGGGGGGGGCAGGGGAAGGGGCGGATACCATGGTGGGAGCAGGATTTCATGAATGATGAGGGGGATACTGGGACCTGCTCAAGGAGCTCCAGCCCCTCTACGCCTGGCTGGTTGCCTCCTTGCAGGACTCCAGGGGCTTCCTCAGCAAGGTCCCCAAAGTCTTCAAATACCTTTGGATCATTTAGGGTTTAGGGTTTAGGGTTTAGGGTTTAGGGCAGTGGGGTACAGCCATTCGGAGCACGGTGCCCAGTTCTCTCAGTTCTACTTCCGTGCCCGTAGCCGTGTGCATCGTCGCCGTTGATGCCTAGGTTCCTTCAACAATGCCAGCGCGGCATCCTTCCACCTGCCAGCGTTGAGGTGCGGTTGCCAACAGTTTGGAACCTGTGTTTGACCGTGTCTACTACAAAAGGACTCGTAGCATGCCGTAGGTCAGAGAAAAATCGAAGCTGCTCAGCATCAAGCTTCCTTGGGGAGCTAGTGACCCGATGAGTCACGCCTGCACGTTGTCAAACAAGGCCCAGGTGGCCGATGTACTGTACAGCTGCTTTGGGGAGGGTGACTTCAAGGTGGTCGTGGAGGAGGAGTGTGAGGATGGCACCAAACACACGCAGTTTCAGGTGTGGTCTCTCCTGCTGAGAAGATGGTCGGAGGTGTTCGCCAACATGATGAGCCATGAGCAGTTTATGGAGGGATCGAAGGCCGAAGTTGTCATCAAAGATTTCTCTGCCAGTGCAGTGGAGGCATTCTTGCGCTTCCTCTACTCCGGAACACTTTCAGCAAACTTGGCCACGCTCATCGAGGTGGGTGTCATTGCAGACAAGTACCAGGTGCAATCCCTGTGTGCTAGCTGCCTGGGTGCTGCACGGGACAAGCTGGCCTCCGAGACAGCCTGTGAGATCTTTGAATGTGCAGATCGGTTCCATCTGGAGGAGCGGCTCCTGCCTTTGTTGCCATTTTTTTTTCAGTTTTGTTTTCGGTTCGTCGTTCCAAGCACGCAGGCGAAGCTGCTGCGAGTACAAGTCGTTCAGATTTTTGTTTTCTTAGTCGATGTCACTTCTGAAGGATCTGCGCCGCAAGGCCAAGGAAGAGATCCTCATCGAACCGAGGGATGCCCTGCCCCGCCGCTCCTCGCTCAGCGCCTCGGCAACAGAGTCAACAGAGTCCCAGTTTCCCGGTCCTGGCATGCGGGCGCGACGCGCGTCTCGTCTTCCTCTTGCTAGAAGTATACTTTCTGAGGCCCCAAGCTACTCGACGAGGTGCTGAGTAGCGAGCTGCTTTGCATCGAGGAGACGGGGCTCGGAGTTAAGTCGCATGCGGCCGCAGCCAAGCTTTCGTGTCTCGATTGCTGTAGCAGGTAGCAGAGCAGGACACCCACCCACTTGTTCATAAGAATACGGCCGGGCCCTCTTCAGTATAAGCATTGTCAATAATGGCCAGTGCCCGTCTGGCTGGTGCCTCACACGTAGAGACGTAGAGCCCTCCACAGTTCCCGTGGGAAGGACTGGGAGCTCCTGGAACTCTTCTTGGAGTGGGGCTCGGCCTCACCCGAAGACCTAGATGCCGTGCTTCAGCTTATCGCCAAGCACGTAGACCTGCGCGGCATTCCGGATGATGCGCCTTTCCTGCAAAGAGTCAAAGAGGTTCGCGCGGGCTGAAGAATGTCATGGTCCTGGGCGGGGCGTGGGGAGGGGGTGGGGGAGGGGCGGAGAGAGTGGCCATACTTCTAGTGCCGCGGCCTCTGCCGAGAGTGGGGATCAGAACATTCAAAAAGCGGAAGGAAACATACTGTTTCAATCTGTTTCACATTGCCTTGGGCAAGTCTCGTGAGTCTCTTTCTGGCATGTGCTTTTCACAGCCAGATCTTGGGTTCGGCAAATCCTGACCTCTAGAGCCTCTAAACTCTTACACCGCAAATCCCAAATCCCAAAATGGCTCCTTGGGCTGAGGATCCAGTGCGGCAGGTGTAGGACTAGAGGACTACAGGCATTAGTTTGTTGAGCTGCTTTGTCGGCTCTTGGTCAGGACTTCCAGCAGCTGTGCTCCGATTCTCGTGCCCGAGGCCACAAGGCCGTGCTGCTCCGCATGCGCGAGAAGCAGTCGCATGAGCAACGGTGCAAACGCAGTCAGCACTGCACAGACCTGCTGTCTGCGCTCTACTTGCGTCATATTGAAGAAGGCCACGAGAAGCTGCCCTTTCTTGGCTACTGGGTGAACGTTATCCCCGGAGATTTAAGCCAAGAATGGCTCAACAACGGTATTGAGCACATGCACCATGTTGCGAGGAATGGCACCTTCCTTAACCTGGAGGATGGCTGGATCATCTGGTTCTTTCCGCACACCCCATTTTATTTACTGGGGTTTAGCTTTGAGACATATATGCCCAAGGACGTGTGCTTCGAGATAGCTTGCTCCCACGACGGCAAAGACTGGCATGTTGCAATGAGTTCAGAGGGTGGCATACCTGCAGGAGATCTCACGGCAAGCAGCTACTACCCTCACCTTGTACAGTGGATTAAGCTTACGATAAAGGACGGCCTCTTTCACAATGATCTGCAAATCCATGGCATCCTGCGCACATGAACCAAAAGTGCGGTCTGGCATGTCCGGCCCTCCGGGAATACCTCTGAAAGCCACGACTGCTGCGACGAATCCGACCAGGGCGCGACTAAGTCCTCGCATCCTCGTAATCTGACTGAGCTGGCGTGGATTGGCGTGGGATGCGGCACACAGCCAAAGCCGTTTGTGAATACCTTGCCAGTCAACGACAGTGCCGGTGCTGAAAAGCAGGTTGTACGTGAACGTGCAGATTTCAAGGATCGGCTTCGCTGTTTTGTGGGGATGGATAGTACAGGAGGAGGGGGGTTGCATGGGTTTGCAGGAGGGTCTACCTCCCCCCATAGACTCATAGACTACACACAAGCAGATCATGAGTCGTCCTGCAGTCGCAGGCTTCTCACCCTCAGCCTAAACTTCGAGCTTCTCCTGGATCCGAGCCGCTCTTCCCAGCAAGGTCGTGTTAACCAATTTTCAGAGACAGGCTGCCCATGGCAGTCGCCGGCGTCCATAGGCTGTTGGGGTGCCCTGGAGCCTCGTTGGGGACGGGTTGGGCAGGAGAGAGGCGCTGCTGTCTTCATCTGGAGTGCGCATTAGGCTCGCTGATTGGAGCTACCCGAGGCCTTGCTGACAGCTGGCGGAAGATATTCCCTCGAGATTTCCTTGCCCTCGGCCCGGCTTCGCTCACGTTGTAGGTGCCGGCTGTTGGGCAGCAACGTGTCTACCATGTCCACAAGTGATGTTCGACAAAAGTCCTTGCCAGCGTATGGAGCTCGCGTGCATTTGCTCAGGTGACCTGCATCATGCACACAGTGCGCACGCTACGATTTGAGGCAACGAACAGTTGTTAGCTTTCACAAGTCGTTGTGATGACCTTTACGTAGTTCGTGGGGCTTTAAGCAGAACGTGTCCAGGACTTGGCCGTTACTTGCTTGTTTTCTGATTCTTTTGGCGGAAGCTCAATGAATGTGTGAACAGTTCTCCGGATCAGCCGCCTCGAGAAAGATCAACGCGAGTGAAGCGTCCGCAGAGCCGTCTGGGTCTTTGACGTGTGTACATCTCAAGCACGACTCGCCTGCAAGGTTTTCAGTCGCACAGAAGCTGCCTTGTTTCTTGAAGCTCTCGAGCACTGAACGACACTTGCGAAGGCGGAGATCCGGGCGGGCTGGTGGGTCCGGAACGGCGAGTCCATGCGAGCGCAGCATGTGGCCTTCTGAGCATGATGGATTTGCAATGATCTCTGCAGGGAACCTTGGGCCACCGCTCCTAGCCGTGGTATGCCCTGGTGCAAAACAGATGCTTCGCTCAGGTTGACTACCGGACCAAGTTTCGCCAAACGGACATCATGACACTCCAGGAGAGCAGAATGCACGCACTGGCATGCGCAAACGACATCATCAAGCATGATCTGACATGCAGCTTGAAACCAAGCCAGGCATTCATGATACTCCTGCACATGCATGGAAGCGAGGCCGGGTGAGCGGACCGCGCGCATGCCGTGTCGGCGCACATGCCGCCGTAGGGCAACGGTCGAATGTGTTCGTGACTATATTGGCGACAACTCATAGTTCGCATGTTGGCCACAAGAGCTGAAGGGGCCCCCAGAAAGAACCGAGATGTCCGCAGAGAGCGCAGTCTAAAGACTAAAGACTAAAGACTAAAGATCTGCAAGTCATGTCTTCAGGACACGGCTTGCGAGCCCCTGAGCTGCCTCTGGACTGGCCAACCTTGCGAGCAGTCAAATGCCGCAAATGGCGGCATGAGAGTTTAAGGGAACACATATGGGCTGCCGTGCGGCTTCGACAGCAAAGCTAGATACCGGGCATGAGGCATGTAACACCAAACCCTAAACCCTAAACCCTAAACGCTAAACCCTAAACGCTAAACCCTAAACCCTAAACCCTAAACCCTAAACCCTAAACCCTAAACCCTAAACCCTAAACCCTAAACCCTAAACCCTAAACCCTAAACCCCAAACCCTAAACCCTAAATCCTAAATCCTAAATCCTAAAGAGCAGAGCAAGAGTTTCCGCCAGGACCGCTGTGTTCAGTGACGATGCCCCCAGCGCCTCCAAGCCGGAGGCGCGTCGTCGCTGCATCTTGAGGGCTTGGACTCCTAAACCCTAAACCCTAAACCCTAAACCCTAAACCCTAAACCCTAAACCCTAAACCCTAAACCCTAAACCCTAAACCCTAAACCCTAAACCCTAAACCCTAAACCCTAAACCCTAAACCCTAGAGAAATCCGTGGCCAACTCACCAGTCTGTGGCTTGCCTCCTCTCCAACTCCTCCACTGCACCAGGCATCTGTGTGGACTTCATGGAGAAGGCTACTATGGCAAGTGTTGAAAAGCCACAGGAAGATCTGTGAGGATGCTCCTCCTCAAAGTGTTTAGGGTTTAGGGTTTAGGGTTTACGGTTCTTGAGGTTCTCCTGTGCTGAAGTACTGATTTCACTCAGAACTTCAGAGCTATACCGTGCTATGATACACTATGATAGTAAAATGCTGAGCTTGCAGGGGCTTGCTTGCTGGTAGCAGAGTGCTGAGCTTGCAAAGGCTGGTACTACTCTACCCGTACTTTGGTCGGAATACTTCAGTAGTAGTTGGACTGCAATAGCACTATAGAACACGATCGGATCCTACCGGTGTACAAGAGCAAAGCAACTTACCATACTTGCTGCAGTACACGACTGCAGTTGCCATGCTACACGGAAGCTTGTTTGCTAGGGGCCTCGAGCAAGTGCTGCGCTTGCAACGCTGAAAAGGTATCTTCACGCCGTTTTGATTAAAGTTATACACAGCGGCCCAACAGCCCCGAGTTCCGGCAAGAGACGGGCAATCCGACAAGTCGTCTAATAGATTGCCCCTTTTTGTGCAAGGCAGTGGGTTGAGAACGCTGTCAGCGAACAGACCAGGCTGTTCTCGGGATTGCTCTATTCTTGTGCTTTGGGCTGGATGCTTGACGTCTTTCCGGAGTGCTGAGAGACTCGACGCAGCCAAGCCGGATATTCCGGTGGAGTGCCAGTGCCTCGGCAGGACTCGATTCCGCTTGTTCTGGCTGATTCTTTGCCAAGTGCTGAACGAGATGTTTCCCATCGAGGCGGAGACATGTAACTGTATGTCTTGCATCTTTGAGAACTAGATTTTACACACATGTGTGACCAAAAACCATCATTCTCAGCATGTGAAAAACCGCTTGTTCTTGAGATTATATCTCCTGTGTGTACTTCGCCTCAGGTGGCGGCGTGCCGCCGCGACTGGGAGCCGAGGCTGGGGAGCACATCCCCCTCTCAGCTGTTTAGGGTTTAAGTTTAGGGTTTAGGGTTTAGGGTTTAGGGTTTAGGGTTTAGGGTTTAGGGTTTAGGGTTTAGGGTTTAGGGTTTAGGGTTTAGGGTTTTCGTGCTCTCCCACCATATGGCTCAAAGCTGCTCTCACCAAACGCGCGTGTTAAGGTACTCCTATCGCTGCCCCGTGATCTTGCAGCGGTTTCTGATTCAGGCCTCTCGGGCTCATGCTGCTGAGGTAACTTGGTGAATGGCTTGCCAGAGTATTTGTGAGGTCCTTGCTACGGGGCCCTTGTCGCTCTCCGAACTCGCCAACATGGTGCCAAAGGAGTCGCCGAGATGCCTCAGCAGAGTGCCGATCATAAACAAACACAAAAGCAAACTTGATGAAATTTGTAGCCGATGCAAAACCTACAGGAGCTCCAGGTGCGGGAGGGTCAACTGGCAGAGGCCCTGGAGGCCGTGGCCACGTGCAGTTCCAAGACGAAGGGGTCTTCAACTCTGAAAGCGGTCGGGTCTAGAGTCTAGATGTCCGGGGCCTCCTCCGAAACGTAGATTCGAAAGTTTCGGGGGAGCTTGATCGTAGGATTCTCTTAAATCAAGGACCCCAATCAGGTACCCCGAATTTCGGAAACCCCCCTTTGAAAATTGCCGTTGAGCTTGGGTCCGAGGCGCCAAGATGCCCGCTACGTGCTCAAGCAGAGGAGCTGGCAACACTTCGACATCTGCATGGCGCTGCCGGCTCTTTGAACCTCAGCCCTCAGAAGGGTTTTAGGGTTTTAGGGTTTATAGGGTGTATAGGGTTTAGGGTTTAGGGTTTCGGGATTGCACTTTTGGTGCAAACTAGAAGGCCTCAGGTGCTTCATACAGTTGAGGTGGTTAAGACGTGCTGGAGTAGAAAGCGCCAGGCAGAAGCCATGCCAATCCGGAGCTGGCGGGACGGTACCTGGCGCGCTGGGCACCTCAGCACCCTCCAGCAAGAGGGGATAGGAAAAAAGGGGAAACAGGGGGGACAGGTTTAGGGTTTAGGGTTTAGGGATTAGGGAATTCTCTGCATGAGCTCCAATCCCTTGACTGCTCCTAGGCCAGGCACTGTGGAAGCTCCGATGTAAACAGCAACCAATTCAGCCCAGCGTTCTTCCGCCCAGGAGAGGCAACATCGCGCCGAGGAGAAGGCCTTGGCACAAGAGGCGCCATCGGAGCCAAGGATTCTCGAACCAGACTACGGTACTGCAACATGTGATAGCTTGAAGAGGGTTTGTTAGGCAGCCGCAAGTCTGGCTTCAGGGAAAAGATTGAGGTTGTGAACCATGGGCATGGGCATGGGCATGGGGTGGTTATTTTCATTTCACTCGGTCTCCCTCCCGCACTCCTGTCTCCTCTCTCGTCACATCTCTCCTGCTCCTAGTGTGCGTGTTTGTCGACATGTCGCTGTCTCGGCTGATGCTCGGAACGGCTCACAGCTGACTGTTACCATGAATGCCGGCACGGGCTGGAGCAAGAGAGTTTTGTTGAGCAGATCCTCCTGCAGACATCGAGCAGCAATCCAGTTTGCCACCGTCGCTCTAAAGACGTAGTTTGAGCAGCTGAGCCAGATGCGGTTGTGCGACACCCAGAGCCAGAAGGAAATGTGCTTTCATTTGCACCTGAGGCTTCTCATGGTGCTTCCTTTCGGTTGAAGCAGCAGCAAGAAATCGTGCCAAGCACGCCGTGCTTTGTGGATTGTTGATATGTAAAAATGATCCGTCGCAATTTTCTCAGCTTGAGCTTGCTTCGTCTAGCACCCGAACCCTACGAATCATTGTGCAACACCGCAGGCAACCACCAGAGTGAACTGCATAGTCGACGCAGCCCACACGTTACAGAGCTGCCCTAGACAGTATTTCATGGCACAGGGCCCATCGGTGATTTGCCGTTTGCCCATTGCGACAACCGCTGTCAGAAAAAAATCGGAACCAGCGCAACAACCTCCTTGACCATGACTGCTGCACGTAGTACAAGAGTTGCCATTAGTGTCAGTCCGCATCCAGTCTAGACCTATGGTGCACCCATGACACTTTCCCCTCTTGGCAGTAGCAGAGCCATGTCCTCGCGTGCGGCGCGGGCTGTGCTGCTGCATCTTGGATGCAGCAGAGCCTAAGTCTTGAGGCTCTGTGGATTATGCGATGGTCATGAAGTCTCTTGCAATACCGCGACGCTGTGCTATGCATGAAGACTGCCTGCTTGCCAGCAGCAGATGTCTGCTAGATACTCATCGTGCAACTCGTTCCAGATCAATGGGTTCGCATGCCTCGTGCATGGTTTGGAGTTGGCACGGCCCAGTGCATGTACATGTCTTCGGACATCTAGGGGATTTCCAACGAGAGGTGTAAGTTCCAGCACGGCACATATGCACCGACTGGGAGATGAGTGCCCCAGCTCTAACAAACCCAATCCAAAGCTAAGCCTCTTCTTGAATGAGTACTTAGAGCTCGCAGCCGCCTCGAAATGCTGCGAAACAAAATGCAACGGAAAAGGTTTTATACACAAGAACGCACCCACCCCAAAACCTGGTACCGGTGCCCAACTTGCAAACCGCACAGAATCAGCAGCTTCGTTGTTTCCATGACGGTCGTGGTGTGATGCTGCTGTCGCAGATGCACTGTCAAGAGCTTTTGTCGCTTTCAACTGGCTTGTTTGTCAACGAGCAGGGATGAAAAAAGGTAGCGAAAATCACTTACACTTTTGCCTCTTCAAGGGGGCACATCCGATGCTCAGGCTTTCCGCCTTGAGCCCTGCCAGCAGCGTAACCTGCCCGAAGCCCGGCCACTTCCACTCCTGCCAGTCGGAGCGCTGCCCGTGTTGTTAGTTGCATCTTGTTTCCGCGATTTCCTCTGCGAGCATGAAGAAGTCTCGGGTGTGATAACTTGTGTACAGCCCAGAGCAACAGTTGAGTGGCTCCATTCTAAAGTGCCTTCTGCTGGCAGCCAGCCCTGTTTGTTTAGTTCCGGTCGGTTCTCCGGGGCTTGGGCTGCCGCGAGGACGTGGAGCTTGGCGCGGGCATCGCGGCCACACTGGCGCCCAAGCCTGCGGCGAGCTGCTCCGCACACGGCTTCTGCGCAGAGGAGTGGGGCGATGCTTTGATGTTGGGAGTGATCCAGGGGGCAACTCGAGGTGAGTGAGGCTTCTGTCGGCATATCTCTGTGGCATCTGCAATGTCACTTGATCTTGCCCAAGATTCTCCAAGAATTCCTGAAGGCTGGGCTGACCGATGGAGACTGCTGCTTCTCAAATTGCAAAGAGGGCACTGTGTCCAGTCAGGGAGTGGGATGGGATTATTATTTGAGTTTTTTGGCTTTCATGGCCTTTTCAACAATTGCACAACTTGAGGTTCTCCTTGTGACATCTTGTGACGTCTTGTGACTGCCGGCTGCTGGAGTAGGATATAGGGGGTGACAAAATTGTGAGAAAGAATTCGGGCCATCAATGACCACCGAGGCCCAACGGCTGGGACCGGCATCTATCTTTCATGCTGCGATGGTGCCGATAGTCGAAGGCTTGCGCCTCTTCAAATGGACAAGAAAGGGGTGACGCCGCTTGCTTGCACAGCCGGCTTCATGTCATATGCGGTGAGGCCTGTGAGCCCAACTCCTCAGCCGCCTTAGCCTTGACGCTGATACCAAAGAATCAAAGGCTGGACGACACCACGCTGCAATGGTGCCTCGGTTTTCGCCATCCCCAGCCCCCCCAGTTGGTATCTGTGGTTTCAAGACAGCGCTCCCTGATACTCTGAGACATTCTGAGACTGAACAGTGATTTTGTCGCAACGAGCAAGACCGGCAAGCCGTCCGTGAGGTTTTGTGAGAAGTCTCGGGCTTTGCAGGTGTGCCGGCCGCATCCCGGAGATCTGGCCCAACCTGCAGGAACTGACTTCTCAAGGCTTTGAAGGCTTTCAGCGTCTTGAGGTCACACGAGACAAATTTCGAGAGCTTCCCGGCTCAGGAGTACGTGTACAGAGCTGAGCACCACTGGTCCATCCCTTGCATTGACCTGGCAGGATGCCCCGATGACTTCGCTCAGAATCTTCCAGACGTGGACGACGAACTGGCCAGCTGAAGGCAGAGACGTCTTGTGTGTCATCGTGGCCCACGCCGCTGAATGTAGCCTACTATGTGCAAACCCTTGTAAACCCATATGTTGCATGTATGTGGGAGACTGGGAGACAGTATCGGTGTGAGGCCGGCACGCGGCCTGGAAAGATCTCGTTGAGTATGTGTCGCTTGGAAGAACTGGGTGCCGGATAGCACAGGACAGATTTAGGCTGTTGCTGGCTTGCCGCTCCTTGCTTCTCTGCCAGGGGTAATGAGGGATGCAAGTGGTGCTTGCTTGTGCGTGTACGCGCCGAGGAAATCCAGTGGCCAAGTTCTTAGTCCCAGCCACTGCATGCTGCTCATGCATCACCTCCTGTTCTCTCAAGTCAACTGCCAGACCGCCACGTAGAGGAGAATTTCCTGAGCTGGGGAGTGCCAGGTTTGTTTTCCCTAAACCCTAAACCCTAAACCCTAAACCCTAAACCCTAAACCCTAAACCCTATACCCTAAAGCTGTAAGAGCGTCCTTGGTCTGGGGGCCTTGACTTGGCGGCGAAGCTTTTGCAGCGTAGCTACGTATCGCTGCCTCGATCAACCGACGAGTTGCTCAGCGCCCGCGCTTGGGTTTTGATGAGCTTCAGTGTCGAGCGGTTTAGGAGGGTTTAGGGTTTAGGGTTTAGGGTTTAGGGTTTAGGGTCTAGGGTCTAGGGTTTAGGGTTTACGGTTTAGGGTTTAGGCACACCTTTCAGACACCAGGGGCTGATGCCCAACGGGAAGCTTGGTGACACCTCGCTGGATCCCACCGGCTCGTCTGGGCACTGGAAAGTCTCGTGTCTCCAGCTTGCCGTACAAGTAGCGGCCGTAAGCAAGCAGTTCAAGGACTGTCCTTTTCAAAGTGCCTTAGGTTTTTTTTTTTCGGAAAACATGGGCACACCCTTATTTGTCCGTAAACATGGCGTGCTTTGCCCACGCGACTTTTGAGTTTCAGGCTTCTCAGCTCGGAAATCATGCGCCGGGGCTGAACAAAGCAGCGATTTACAAGACAACGATACGCCGCATGACCAAAATCTCGCCGCCATGTCAAAGCGTCAGGTCAAGGACCCGCACACAGCGTAAAGTGCTCTTGCATCGTCCAGGTTAATTACTTAAAAATATCTCAGCTGGTTTCGTTGTCAGAACTTCTTCTCTTTGTGAGTATGTTTCCGTGCCTGTTCTTGGACTCCGTGGCAAGCATGGGTTTCCACGGACTCTACATCCACTGAGGAATAGCCAGACCGCCTCAGCTGTCCGTATTGTGTCGTTATCGCTTGCCGAGGTGTCAAGCTTCTTGTTGGGACGCCGGTGACCTGCATTGCCGGGGATGACGACCTGACATGGAGCCGCTTCGAGAGAATACCGGACTTTGCAGGATTGCGCCACATATGGTGGAACCAGTGTAGCGTGATGCCAGCTACGCTTTGCTTCGTCCGCAACATGTGTTGGCTTAGATATTCATATCTTTCCAACTTTTCCTGAGAGGTTGAACAGAGGGTCTTGAAATCTGGAGCAGAACTGAAATGCTTCAGGTATTTTCGACTGGTTGTAGACCTTTGCCTTTTATGGTGGGGAGAGTGGACAGCAGTGTGAGTCCATGGTCGTTGAATGGGGAGAATGCAACACCCTAACGAGTTGTCGCTGTTGCTTGACACATCCTGCAACTGCATTTCTACGCTCTTTTCGACATCTGCTTCATTGCCAGGTTGGACCAAGGAGTTCTTGAACATGATTGGCCGCGAGCATGCCCTTTGGACAGAAGATCCCTGGTCCAGACCAGCGCAGCAAGAATGGAAGAGCAGCAGAAGAGTTGCAGGCGAATTGCAGAATGTTCGGGACCCTTAGCCACCACTAGCCGGGCCAACGCATGTAGCCACGCGTTTAGGCTGCATGGTGCGTGTCCCAAGCTTCGACATCACAACCAGCGATTGGACAAGTTAGGTTAAGATTTGCAATGCGCTTCGGACACACAGACACACAGACACACAGACACACAGCCACACAGACACACAGACACACAGGCACCCAGAGTCCCACACTCAGTCCGACGCGCACACACATAGACAGACGTGCCTGTTTCAGGGGCAATCGCCGTGGCTATTGGGTTTTGGAGTGCGGGAGATGATTGGCTGATGGGTTGCTGTGAATGCATCGCGCGGCTCTTGAGGTGATGGGACTTGCCATCGGGAATGAACTAGAGCTGCTCTACAACCACGCTGCTCAGCCGGATGTGTCAAATTCTGCAAGTTGCAGTGCTCAAGTGCTGCACTTCCGGCATGGTTTCGCGTGTTGATTGCATCATATTGCATCGAAGATTGCTGTCACCGTGAATCTACATGGAGAGACCTAGGCTGGGACGCAGTGCGTCCAAGAGCTGTGGTCGGGTGGCCGACTCTGGCAAACGTTTCAGTCGCGCGTGACGGAGTTCGCTTCTTGTCCAGAAATGGTTCGCTCCCCCTGCCTCTGTTGATCGGAGAGCAAGATAGAGCAAGTAGGAGCACCTGATGCACAGAAGTTGTGAGTTTAATGATTCCATGAGTGAGAAACTCACGTGGTTCCGCCCATATGCTGCACTCTGTGTACTCTTTCTTGCACAACTGCCACACGCCTCCTCAGCTCAGGACAACATGGGACTCTTGGATGGACTTACATTCTGCGCCTGGCGAATCGCTTGACCTTGTGTGTGATCATACTCAGTGGAGGAGTTTTCTGCACCCGAGGTTTCTCGGGCATACCGGTTGCCACCTCAGCCCGCATCTAAAGCACCATTCAACCATGTAAAGGAGATGATCTGAGGTGACATCCGTCTTCACCGCGGGCGTGCTGACGAGCTTCTCATCAGAAGTCTTAATGCCTACTAGGTCTTGAATGGCTGTAGCGATCTTGGCAAACACATGAACCAAAGTCTTCACGCCGGCGTTCTGCAGCTTGTGCCCAGGCAGCCCAGTCATTCCGTTCTTGGAGAACCCTTCGCAGGGTCTCGTAAACACCTTTCTCAAGCAGGCCGTACAGAAGCGGCTTGCCTGCATGATGTCGGATCTTCCGGCTTCAGGAGGCTTCAGAGCCTTCAGGGTGTCTGTTTCACGACGGCACGACAGAGTTTGGAGCACTACCAGCGCTGATTGCTTCTACGTGGATGCACAGGTACGGCAAGCGATATGCCTTCACCTTCAATGCATCTTGGCACGGGCGTCGCATGTCTTTCCCAACACTTTGGGGCAGGATGGGTCGCCTCTGCTCGTGACCTAGCATTCAGGTTTATCCATACTTCGATCCGAACCTCCACTTGGACGCTGGCACGATGGACTCTCGCTTTCGGCCTCTTTTTGAGCTCCAGTGCATCTGTTCTTCTCGGGACGGGCCGCCCAGAGCAACATGAGCAAAGAGTCTTGGCCAGGACAAGTGTGATCTCGACCTCCCCCGGGTAACCTGCTGGGACAAGCCGAACTGCCTTGGGCCGAACATCATGGCTTCCTGCCTGAAGTTGGGGTGGACAGCTGGCAGCACGAGCACCAGGCACGGACATCTGATTCTCAGCCTTTGTGTTGCAGGCCTCAGCCCGGAAACAGATGCACTACCTCACGCGCCGTTGGGACGACTTGCTGGGCGCTGAGCTTTGTTCACAAGAGTGCTTTGTTCATCGTACAGGAATCGTAGAGGTCGGGTGGAGGTTTAAAATGTTCATGAGTTTTTGGGGTGGGTGGACCTTGCATGTACTAATATACGCTCCCTTTTCTTTGAATGGCAGGCTTTGCAGGGCTTTGTAGGAGAATTGTAGGGCCTGAACCAAGCCTCAATCCCAGACCCATGTCCCAGGTTTTGGATTGGCGAAATCGGCTGGTCGTCTCCCAAGGCTTCTGCTCTTGGCACGGTGACTCGACCGAAAAGGCAATAGGAGTGCGTCTCAACTCCGTGCACGTGAAATCGCCCAAGCTATGAGGCAAATTGAATGTTGGAGGTGCAAGAGGTGGGTTGAACAGTGCTACTGGGCCTTTGTGCGCCAGTGACGAGCAAGGTGCTTGGAGCGTGTGCTGGCCGTAGGAATGAGGTGGTTGAGGCGTGCCTGAGGCGCCAGGAGCCCTAAGCATGAACCCTGAAGCTGAGTGAGCTACCCTAAACCCTGAACCCTGAACCCTGAACCCTGAACCCTGAACCCTAAACCCTAAACCCTAAACCTTCCTGAAACTTCGGCAACTAAGAATATGGCTGATTGTCCGCAGCGAGATGCTCAGCATTCGGGACGCCTAACTTTATTCTGCAATGTTGTGTGCATAACCGTTCTCGGCTGCGTGCTCTGCACGGGATGGGCGGTTACATGGTGATGGAAGCAGACGGCACTTGTGAAGTTTGGTCGTCCATGCCTCCTCCAAGGTTTTCGTCACTGAATACCTTCCAGACATTCTATGATCCTTGTATGCACTCACATCTTGTCTTAGATTGCTTGAACCTAAACCCTAAACCCTAAACCCTAAACCCTAAACCCTAAACCCTAAACCCTAAACCCTAAACCCTAAACCCTAAACCCTAAACCCTAAACCCTAAACCCTAAACCCTAAACCCTTGACAGAACTGTGCATCCCCGAGTTCAGCTCGGCAGCTTTTCTGTCCTCTGCAGAACGGCTTCCTTGAGTGGGACCTAACGCTGCCTGGCGGTGTGCGAGCACCAGACCATGTGCCTTGGCTTTGTACTGGCTACTTACTACTTTAGGGTTTACGGTTTGGGGTTTGGGGTTTAGGGTTTAGGGTTTAGGGCTGAGAAGATTTCTTAATTTGAGGGCCTACAGGAGCTGGCTTCCATGACTCGAGTCGCGTGGAACACTCTGAACGCGGTGATGCAGGGATTGCATCTCCTTTCCCTTGTCATGGGTCGCATGCGCCTTTTGCCGAGCGCACCGCGCCGTGCTGTGATGAGAACATCGGTTATAGCAGAAATGCCTTCGCCTGATCTCCAGATCTTCTACTTCACGCTGCGCGATGCGCTGAACTTTGGGCAGCAGGAGCTAGGGGGTGCCAGCTTCCGTATAGGGCCTGGACCATAAAGACGTGTAAAATGGCACTGACTGAAAGCTCTGCCCTGAACCGCAATTCGCCGCTTCTTGAATTCTTCGGGTGGGCCTCTCCGGCTTTCTGGCCAGGAGCACTTCGGGTTGCTTACATCGTGCGTCTCGCTTCTCGACTTTTTGCGAAGCCTCCTTGGCTGGAGCCCGGCCAAAAGAGAAGAAAGGCTTTCGAGAAGCCGCCCTTTAAACTCCCCCCCGCGCACCACCCCTATGGAAACCCGTTGAAACAGACCCTCCCTCCTGGCAAGTCCACTCCGTTCTATACACCCAAATCCCCCACAATCCTTATGATAGGAACCCCAAAATCCCAAACCCCGCACCCTAAACCGTAACCCCAAGCGCTAAACCGCCCTAACCTAAAGACCCCCTCATTGTCGGAAACGCCCGTTTTGTTTTATCCCAGGCTTGGCTGTAAGATTGCCACGCCCAACTTCCGGCCACAATCCTGCCCGCTGCCGCAGCCCTCCACGGGAACGTCCTGGCAGGTCCGGGGTTTAGCGTTTAGGGTTTAGGGTTTAGGGCAAGCCTTTTGCAACCCCGTATCAGTTTAGGGCTCTGGGGTCTGATGGATTATTATGAATTATGATTATGATGATTATTATTATTAATATTTTTTTTTGAGAGTTTGAGGGGTTAGGTGTTGTTGGGTTAGACTAGGTCTCGGGTTCAACGCTTTAGAGTTCAGGGTACAGCTCCGGGGTCAGAATGTTGGAGTTTAGAATTCTGACTTCTTGCAGTAGAGGGGTTGCGAAAGCCGCATTTCGACAATCGGGGGAAAATGACTATCAGGGTGTTGCAGAAACAGCTTCTTCAAACTGCACCCTGAGCCCTTCAGCTACCTTTGCCAGAGGTATGGGGCTTTGCTCTGCTGGGCGTGCTGAAGCTTGGAGAGCACAAAGCCTTAAGTGCACCAGTTCCATGGAAGTTCGAAGGCCTCGAAGCCTCGAATCCTATAGACGCAATTGGCGATGCAAAGGGCGATGCAAAGTGCGATGCGCAGTGTTGGAAGAGTCCCAGAATGTGGATTCTTAAAGGGGGTTTTTACTCCGCTCACAGTCAGCTTCCTTAGGCTGGCGATGTGCGTGGCCATCACGTGCTTGTATATCCGCTCACCCACAGCACCTTTGCCGAAAAGAAGTCCATCCTCTTCCGTGTTCTGACACAGTCATGGAGTCATGACGAAACATGACGAAGTACTCCTTTTGGTGGTGGTCTCGGAGAGGTGAAGCGCTTTGTGCACGGAGATTCGAAGCCAAGCTCGAGGCGGCGGTTGAAGGCCACAGCTACCCCAGCTACTTAAGTGACTGAGCGCAGAGGAGTGTTTTCCGTGTTCTTCAGCCTGTAGGACATTCAACAATCCGCAATTCCAGCCGAGTCTTTTGTGCAGGCGCCTGTGAGTGAAGAAGAATCATCAAGCGGCCGGGAATGCACCAAAGAAACAAAGAACACTCTGAAGCATGCTGTGTCTTCCTGATCCCCGAGGCCTCCTAAACACCCGGAACTCAGTGTCCACTCAGGCGACTCTGCAGAGTGAGTTCGGCACGCGCAGAAGACTTTTGACAGGGGCGCCTCTCCCAAGACACTGCAGTCTGAAGGTCGCCAGTGCTGCGCACCTTATCATTGCGCCTCCACCCGATGTTCTTCTATCTTTGGCAGAGCTGCCATTGAGGGTCGGCACAGCTACTGGCCTCCACTGGCCCTTGCAAGTACTTGGGTGCTTCGAGCACCCACGAGGCCGCAGATCTGGGTTCGTCCCATGACAATGGCCGATGTTATGCTTATGTTATGAATGCGTTATGAATGCCACATGTGCATTGGAGCTCAGTGTCCCGGCGCGCTTCGTTGCACCATTCCTCGACCCTGGACCTTGCGCGCCAAGAGACAAAGGCAGACGCGTTTGTACCCCTAGTATAAGTCTATAAGTTACGAGCTGCAAGCCCTTAATTCACCCTATGCCCTTGGAATTGTTGCGAGTCCCCTTCCTCTGTCCCCGGTCGCTGAGTTGAAGCGATGGCCGCCCAGCGCAGTAGCGCTCGAGGCCTCAGAGGGGGTAAGAGAGAGAGGAACGGGGTTGTCCTAAGTTGGGGTCGACCTTTACGGAATCCCTTTGCAATTGTGTATTCATCGCAAGGGGCCCGAGTATGTCTTTAAGGTTCTCCGAATAGGCGTAAAATTGTCTGGGCTGGGCAGGTCTCTTTGTCTTTGCCATCGCGGCATGGACATCCTCTCAGGCAGGGCGGACATTGGTCTCTTTGGGAGCTCATTGGGGTGAAGAGCCAGGCACTTGCGGCCGAGCAGAAGGTGGTGAACCTGAGTGAGGACGGAAGCCCTTCAGTACCCCAGAATTGGGTACTGCATGGTACTGTACTCGGGGAGGGGCTTGACAGCATCCCTGGAACCTACATGTGTTGCTTAGAGTTGTAACTTTCATGCGTGGGGCACGGCATTGCTTAGTCGGTATGTGCGCCACAGCGCGTGCGCTTTACTGAGAATGGAAGAAGCTTGAGGCTCTTGCCGCGTTTGGGATGCTTTAGCCGCTACATCCGTGCCGGTTCACAGGGGCGTTCTGTGCCAGTGCCTCGTAAGAGGGTACATGATATCTTCAGGAGACCTTCGCGAAGACGCTGCGCCGCGGACACCGCGCGCTGGTGGCCTTCGTGACGCCTTGGTGCGAACCAGGGGTCTGCTCTGGGTCTGGGTCTGCCTCGCTGTCAGCTGCTCTTCCGTGTATTCTCTTCTGGTCTGCAGTGCATCGTCCAGGAACCCTCTGATTCCTGTGGAGGTGCGTGGCCTGTCGGCTTTTGATGGCGGAGCTAGAGAAGCTGCAGGAGGAGCCCATGGGAATCCGAAAGAGCAGTTTGTCTATAAGTTTGCAAGTAATAGAACTCAATCCAGTGTGTGTAGTAAGCGTGATTCTCTACAGAGGCCCTGAGGTTATCATAGGAGTTAAGGTCCTATAGGCTTCGTGCCAAGGCGTGCAAGGGGGCTTCGCTTGCTCGATGTTGCTTGATGTTGCCAGAAACCAGCAGGGTGAAGTTCAGAAAAGAGGCAGGCTACGCGTGTTTCAGGCACCCGTCAATATCATGTTTCAGGCTTCAGGCACCCGTCAATTTCAATTTGCCATGCCCGAGATGCAGCTTGTGCAGGCCTTGCAGCCACAGGTTTTGGTGGCTCAGCGCTTGCCTTGGCGCAATACGGTGCCAAAATCTGTGCCAAATCAAGTCAATTGTCCCATGGTAGAGGTAACTCGGCGACTTGATACCTCAATTGCAAGGTGTGATGTCTCGAAAGAGACTGGGCTTGCACAGCTCTACAGCGCTTGGCGAACACCGCTAGTCAGCGCCTTACACGACTCGAATGTGCGCCTCTTTGGCAGCGCCAGCATTGTCAGCATCGAATGGCTCCTACAGTCGTCTGTACGGTACATGAGTGTCAAGCTATCAACTGCTGCCATGCCGGTCACAACTGTTCGGACTTTTCCAGACACTCCGAGCCATTGGTGGACTCCCTTTCTCAAGCTCTGGGGACACTGCAATCCGTTCTCTGGATTGCTTGTGGTGTTGTGCTACTTTCCCCCTTTTGTCTGTGGTGTGGTTGGTCCGGTGCCTGCAGTGTTGGAACTTCGATATGTTCCTGTGTGTGATGTCCAGGGCTATCTCTCGTAGCCTGACAAGCTCAGCGCACTGTCAGACTGTTCCGAGGTGATCCTCTTCCCGGACACGGAGGTCTTGTTGCCTGGACTGCAGGCAGGAGAGAAAATGCCCCATGATTCTGAGAGCTGGTGCTTTCTTAGAGCTGGTGCTCTGCCCTCGCACGGCGCATGGAGGTGACCTTTGCGGGTCAGATGCAGTACTCATCCCTGATCAGCTTTGTGAATGCGGGGCACGGGCCGCAGGTAGCATCAGGTAGCATCAGCTGGCATCAGAGGTGGCATCAGTTGGCCCAATTTCAGCCATGTAGAGAGAGAGGCCCTGGCCTCCACAGCTGCGATCGCCTGCCGACCTCGAGGAGGCTTGCGTACTAGTAAAGGGGTGGTGCAACAGGGGGGGGATGCACAAACACCCTCCGAGCATCAAACCCTGGCTGGTGCCGTAGATGGCCTGAACTCTCTTCCTGTGTGGAAGAAGGTCGTGAGGGAGAGCGGCCGCGCTGGCACCTTTGCCAGATCCTTGGGAGATTTTGTGGGCTTCAGCTCCGAAGCCACTCTAGGGGGTATCCAAACCCTAAGCCTTCCAAATCAGAGCTGAGGTGGGCTTCTTCAGCTCCCCGAAATCTGCGGGCCCCCTGCAGGTCACGTTCCGTGAAGCACAACTCAGCCGTTCCTGTGGATATGGGGGGGGGGCAGAAGTCGCCGAACCATCATGGTGTTTAGGGTTTAGGGCTTAGGGTTTAGGGTTTAGGGTTCAGGGGTATTTGCTGATCATGTAGACCTCGATGTCTGTAAACATGCATGGGAAAGGAAACCTAGCAATAAGCAATAATGACAAACACATGTTGACATTCAAGATGCACTTGAATATTTTGAAATGAGCAGGCACACACACATACACACTTCAGCAAACAAACGCCTGACCTAAACTGCCAACAAATCAATAATTCGAACGAAGAGTATGAATCAGCTCAAACATGCGCAAATTATGAGAAGAAAAAAGGTTCGCCAGACAGGTGAAGACATACCTGCATGCACAGATGCAAGTCTCTACCTGCTCTTCTCTCTGCCATGCGCATGTACATTCCTGGAGACCCTACACACCCTAAACCCTAAACCCTAAAGACCCTAAGCCCGTGTTCAGTTCTGCTGGCAGGATTTGTGGCCGCTGGATTGCTTACGGCGCCACAACCGTGCCTTCACCTTTGCCAGGCGCAGCCTCACAAAATGGGCAGCAATTGCTCAAGGGACCGCATGCTAGCCGCTGGCTGCATGGCAGGTGGGTGAATGAGACCGACCGAAACAAATCGAGTGCAGAGGAGGCAGGCGGCAAAGTGTTAGCAGGTGTTGGGAGGTGTTGCCTCGAGTTCCGCCTGCTTCCCGGCTTCTTCGATCGGTTTGTGGCCACGAAGGAGCTTTGGCGTTGGGCTGGCCTCGGTGCTCAGAAGGCGCCAGAGCATCGGCACATGTCGGGAGAAACAAGGAAGGAGTAGCCGGCTGTCTAACTCATACATACGATACTCTGTTCTATTCCGTCCTGCTTTGTTCTGTTATAGATGACAAATACATTTAGATGCTACAGATGTGTGGTGTGTATGTCATTGTTGCTGTGCAGAGGCATTGCGAATCAAGGAAGTTCAGGAGGGGCAGCTGCTGAAGCAGGACATTCTTATCATGGCACACAAGTTAACCAGCCGCCCCACCCCCGACATTTTCAGAGCGTAGAGGCGGTGAAGGGTCCAAATGTGAGAATTTGCTGGCCCCAACAATCCAAACCCAGTCAGACCTCTTCTACTGCAAGAGGCGAGTTTATCTCTGCTTCTTCATCTAGGGCAGCTTCCTTTTCTGCCACCACACACGGCTCTTTGCAGCACCGCCGTGTTGCAGTCCTTAGTACTGCTTCACCAATGGCTTGAAAGGAGATCGACGTGGACTCGAACACCGGGTCTGCAGAGTTGTGGCCCCTGGCGCCACATCTCTATAGCAAGTCTGGGATGAAGCCTTAAGAGTAGGGGCTTGGGGTGACAAGGCCTGTGGAAGCTGTGGTCTATGTCCGGGCAGACGAGGATGCGTGCCACTTTGTCGGACTCTCGGGATGAAGCGACTTCGAGTGCCTGGCCTCCCCACTTCCACCACTCTGACAGGCACCCTCGGACAAATACGTCATGTACCAGGCATGTTTTCTTGCAGAGCTGTGTCCCTAAACTCTGACTCTCCAACCACAGTTGCTGTCACAGGAAGGCGGCTCTTCTTCGTCTTCAGCGAGGTCAGGACAAGATAGTCGTTAAAAGCTTGCAAATTAAGGTGCAGTGCGTGACAGGTTCACGTTCTCAAGCTGGAGAGAACGAGCCTCTTGGCGAAACAGTTCGTGAGACCAATTGCATCAATGCGGGGGTTACCATCACGACCTCAGACAGTGCTGCTATAAGTGCTACCGAGATCTGCTCTTTTTGTACATGGCCAGGTGGATGCTTTCTGCGCCTGGTGTGAGCGCCAGGCTAGGAGCCCAGCATTGCATATCGCATAAGCTCGCAGCGACATTGACATGGCTTGTCATGTGCGTGCTTTTAGCAGCATACTCACCATGGCCATCGGGTTCTGTTGAGTGTTGCTGAGCCCAACATCCAAACCAAACTGATGTCGGACTGACCCGAGGTGCTTGCACCTGTAGCCGTCTTCGATGCGCCGCGCGCCGCGGCGCTGGATGGTCCTGACGCCCAGGATGGCCAAGAGCACCTCTGCATGTTCTTCAGGTCTTGGACGTGAAGTGACTCAGGAACTTTTGATTGGCTGTTGCTTCTCTTCGCTCCGAAAGACGTCACCGAGGAGCGACGGTTTCCTAGCACGTACCTGGCTCTTCCGTAAGTATGATGGCCCAAGCCTGGTTGCCCATGCTTGAATAGTTGCATGTGCAGAGAGCCTTGGCAAGGACCAGGAGGGCGAGGCTCGCATGGATGTACTGTGGGAACCTCTTGAAAGCCCCAGGGCCGTGGTCTGTTGGAAGTCCTCTGCAATCCTCTGCAAAACCGCCCCAAGCGGAAAGCAAAGTGCATCCTACAAACTTGATGTTCAGGTCTTTTGCTTGCACTTCCAGTAGACAGTAGCCTTTCTGCATCTGTGTTTGTTGTCTCAGTCTGGCTTCCTCCGTGAGCGACGCCGTCTGGAACGGTTTACGTCGGCAGCCTGTGCCAAGGATGCTATGGAAGGGTTGATAGAACGGGATGTGTGCAAAGCACTTCCTAGTGTCAATGAGCGTCATCACGCAGGGCTGCAAGCTATTCAGCCCTTGCAGTCGCTGTTAGGGTGTGACAGTTTGTCCTTTGGCAGGGTGATAGTAGCTTAGAGGCTTAAGGTGTTGAAGGATGAAGCCCAGCCATCAAAGCTCGCAATGTAGTTGCCGACGGCCGAACACAAACCCCAGTAACACCGAAAAGCTGCTGTTGAAAGAGGACCGGCGTTATGGAGAGGTGCGCGGCCGCAGCCTATGCAACATGACCCGGCCTGATTGCAAGTCGTGTTGAAGCCTGTGTGCAGCTTTGCTTTAGAATTCACGCCGTCCAGCTCCACTTTTGGCCATCAATCTCAGAAGAGCGCGAGCCTGACCTGTAGTAATTAGTATGTAGCCAGTACTCGCAGTGTACTTGCACTGGCAGGTCTTGCCCGTGATTGTGCCTTGGGGTGGCGAGGACACTGTTTTTGTGCGTGCCGTTGGCTCTACATGACATGGCTTGCTGTGTCCCAGCGGGACTCCTCTTCACGCTCTCGGATGTGCATCTGCACTAATGCCTTCAGTCGTCAGGCGCCACCCTGGTAGGCAAGAAAAGGTCAGCATCCGCCAACATCTGGGCTCCGAGTGCTCGATTTCTTGGCCATGGCCATGGCGGCCAGTTATGGTGAAGGCCTCGAAGCCTGCCTCTCAAACCTTTCAGCATGCCGCGGCGTGGGCTCCGGGAGGCCGAAGACTTCCCCCAGCAAGTGCCTGGGCCAGGTACTGTGGGGAGGTTGCACTGGGTTTAGGTTTGGGAGTATCACGGAAGAAGTGATGCTGGGAAGGCAGACTCTGAAGCAGAACCCAGTGTGGACAGCCAGGGTGCTCAGGTACAGTGCTGCCATCAGCAGCTGCCGCAAAGGGGCTCATTGGCAGAAAGCCCTCGATCTACTGCAGGACGTCGCGAACGGCTAAGGGTACGGGGATGTGAATGGCTCAAATTCAAATTCACTGGTGCAACAATCTGACTTCTCACCTCCGTACGCCCATACGTATCAGTCCATGACAAAGGGTTTTTAATGATTTAATTGCCACGAGAGTACTCGAAGTTCACCACCAGCCCATATGTTCTCATTTCTTATTCCCCAAACAGTCTATTGTTGGGGTTCTAAATTCATTTCAGGATTGCCGACATTCTGCCAGGTTCCTGGGCTACTTGTCGCCCTTTGTCTCCTTTTGTCTCCCTTTGTCTCCCTTTGTTTCCCTTCATGTGGGTGGCTTTGCCGGGTTGCTGTGCTCCTCGTCTCCCTTTGTCTCCCGTTTTTGGGGTCTTCGGTGGTGTGATTTTTTGTTCCGGGACCTGGTCCAGGAGGCCAAAGACATCTCTGTACAGCTGACGCTCTTCTCCTACACCGCGGCCATCAGTGTCTGTGAGCGGGCCGGACAATGGCAGAAAGGTTTGTGGATCTTGGAATCTATGTGTGCTTCGATGATTCAGGCAGATACAGTCGCATACAACTCCGCAATTGCATCTTGTGGAAATGCTGGTCAGTGGGAGTGGGCCATTGCTCTGTTTGTGAAGCTGGGGGACCAGGGCCTGCAATGCAACATCATCACTTGTAATTCAGTCATCAGCGCTTACGAGAAGTGCGTATATTGGACGGCAGCTGTCGATTGTTTTGAAGAGTTGCAGTTGCAGCACCTTCGAGCAGATGTAATTTCATACAACTCGATGATCACGGCTCTCACAGCCGCCCTGCAGTGGCAGAGTGCCATGCAGATGCCACTTACTCGCATATTAATATGCTTGTTTGATTCTGAAGTTCTGCCCGAGTTCCTCGAATGTTCCCTGCCGGATACGAGTGGTACTCGAGCGCAGGCTTCACGATCTGCAAAGTGGACACCTTCAACCGACGGTGGTCACCTGCAGTGCGGCCATGAAGGCCTGCGAAGTAGCAGGCTGCTGGGAAGAGGCCCTCCAACTCTTTCGCCTGTTCTTGCAAGAGAGCGTGCAGGTGAATCTGAGCCTCGGCTCCCACCAAACCAACCAAACTCACTAGACTCACTAGTCACGAGTCCGTTGCGCATCTTTGCGCCCATATTGTAAGGCCTGCTGGCTGTCTTGCAGGTTCATGCAGAACAGGAATTGTTTTGGGCCTGGTTGAGGTCAAGTGAAAGAGCTAGCACAGAGCGACGCTACCCGCCAACACTTGCCTTTCCAGTAGCCGATAGGCATACTTGTGCGTCCAGGATCAGCTTCAACTCTGCGATCAGTGCCTGTGAGACTTGCGGTGCATGGCATCATGCGGTGGAGCTGGCGACCGAGATGGGCGGTTGCGCTGTGGCTAGTGATCAGATCACCTACAATTGCGCGGCTCGCCATGATTGGATTAGAAGCTCTGTCACATGATCTGCAGTGTATTTGGAGCAGCTTGGGGCATGTGCATTCTTTCGCGTGCGCCCACAACTCACGACTGCAGTTTCCACCACTCACTACTCGGTTTTTTGGGGGGGCACTTGCGCACGCAGCGCAAGCACATCATAAGCCCTGCGTCGCCTGTTGTGCACTTCACAAGAGCTCTTTAACTTGGCCTTCGTAAGTGGGACCTTCGTAAGTAAGTAGCTCGTGCACAGTTCGTGAGCAGGGTGTTCTTCTCCAGGGTGTTCTTCTCCTTCAGGAGGAACATCCGTTTACCAGACATCACAAATATTCCTGCCTCAATCGCGAACTGGATCGCTTCCCAGGCCCTTGCTGCCGCTCCTTGGCATCAAGCTGCCTCACTCCTCGTTGACGCCGCAAGGCGCTGCCTCCGGGCGAGTGATCCTTGCCAGAATGAGTCTTCGAAGGTCTTCCTTGTATTTAGCTGTCTTCTTCGAGTTCCGAGAACTTCAGTCCAACATGTGCTGCGGACACCAACGATAGAGTAGTAACCCAGCAAGACGGACCCCACGGTTCACACTTTAAGACCTGACAAGGTGATCACATTGAATGCCTCCGTAAGCACTTGTGGGGAAGCAACAGAGTGGCGGCGGGCACTTTGCTTGCTGCACTCGCCTGGCCACCACGTGGACACCATTACCTACAACTCCACGCTCAGTGCCGTAAGTGACAGAGGCGGCAGAGACGGCAAAGACTGGGAATGGTCTGGTCTGCTATTGGCAGCGCTGAGGGAGAGGGAGCTGAGAAGCGACGTCATCGGGTACACCGCAGCAATCACCTCCTGCGAATTGGCCAGTCTCTGGTTCCATGCGGCTGCTCTGTTGGCTGAGATGTTAGACCAACGGACTCGGGTGGACAGCTTGTCAGTGAGCCTGGTTACCAGCGCTTGTCAGAAGACGGGCAGCTGGCAGCAAGCTCTCTATCTACTGCATGACCAAAGGGCACAGCAACAGCCCGTTAACATCCTGACCTATAACCTGGCTATGGCAGCCTGCCTTGATTCTGGGGAGTGGCAGCATGCCCTGGCACTGTTTAGGACGCTGAGATGTGAGGGTGTCAGTGATCCATGTGATCCATGGAATCCCAATGCCATCACCTACAGTTTCTGTCTTGATGCTTGTGAGAATGGAGGGCAGTTGAAGGACTCGCCGCTGTTTTCACATGACCTTGCCTGCGCAGGCCTTCAGGCTGTGCGGGCAAGCTGGGCCGGAGCACCTGGAAGAAAAGTGCAAAAAGCAAGCCTTGCAACAGCCGTGTGTGACGGTGGTGTGACAGAGTGGCTTGTGGCAGGATATCCTGGCATTTCGAGCCTCTTTCGGTCTCGGACCGCAGGCACTTTGGGAGCTTCTGTGGCGGCACTTTCTCTTGTTTAGCATCTTCAGGAACCGTCAGAAACCGCTGCTTAGTACTATTTAGGGCCCGAGCATCAAACCGTCTCACTTCCAGGACCCTGCACTTCCTCTGCCACGGCAAGGAGAAGGCTTCCGTCAGTTTTTCCTTTCCAGCCCTTTTTTTGCCTGGAACGTCTCAACTTCCAAGGCGGAGACTCCAGGCACGTGGGGGAGCTCAAGTCCAAGACCAATTAGCCATCTTGCGAAGCACCTGCCGGCAGACGTCGGCTGCGTTGGCTCGAAGCCGAAGCAATGCAAGCGAGAGAGAGAGGGATAGAGAGTGGCCCCTTCTGCAAGCATCTTCTGTGTGACTGCACTGTTGGCAGGACTGGTTGCAGGGCATTGCAAGATGCCCATGACAACGACAGCTCCGAGGTGAGTTGTGCTGACATTTCTGCTGATGTAAACGGAGTCTCTTCAATGATAGGCGATAATTCGATGGTTATGAGTCTCTGATTCATGATGGTTGGGTGCCACCGTTTCGCGCCACATGCTTTTGCCAGCCTGGCCGGCGGCGGCGGCTTGTCCTCTTTGCCACGTCGCTCTTCAACACACGCACGCGGAGGACGCGTCCTCATGCTCCGATTGGCTGCCTCGCCTTTTCTTGCTTTTGGCTGATTATCCCAGTGAAAGAGCAACCGAAGGAATAGGAACTGCCAGAGAACTGACCAGAAAGCAAGGCTGAGGTTTTAGGTTCTAGGGTTTCTGAGCTGTCCTTCCCTGAGAGGCGCTGTTTTCTGATAGTTTGTGGCTCACGGTTTGGCATTTTTGCCGCAATCCTGCTGCTGATGTGCATGCTCCTAACCAACGCAAAACCTCTAGCTTCCGTCAGATTGAGGCAAACAATTCAGACTGTCCTGCGCGACATGTTGCCTGCAGGAAATACCCTGCTCCTGGCGGTGCAGGCGGCATGCTTTCGTTGTGTCGTGGTTCAACACGATCTTTCGACCAACGGAACTCACCATAACGCACCATGGTGGGCCGTACGAGGAATCCTCGACCAACCTGTGTTCTTGCATGAGTGATGAAGTCAAGAACATCAGACACCGTGTGCATGCGTGTGTGCATGCACACATGATCACACATGCATGCGCACATGCATTGTGCATGCACACATGCATGCTTCTCGCACGCACGCTTTCCTGTTCGCTCTTGCGGTCACACCTTCGCACACAAGCACTCACACAGAAGGCACCAATGCTGCCGTGTAGCTGAGACTGGCAGTTTCTGTAGCCTGTCAGCATGTCAACTTGCGTAAGTTCGTGGAAGCTGGCTGCTTTTCGGTGGGTTTCATGAGGTTTCACCGTACGACAAAGCAGCCCTCTCCTCCTCCCCCTTCATGGTTGTCAGGTTGGTGCCCAGGCGACGAGCTCGCCTTGTGCCTCTTCACAGATGCTGTCCTGGACTGCGACCGACTACAGCAAATATGAACACATATGATAAAATGTACACACACACACACACACACTATATGATATATATATATATATATATGTATATATATATATATATACATATATACACATTTTTGCCCAAGTGCTCAGGCTTGTTGCCTTGCGCCTCCTTACGCTTCTGGTCGATACATTGCCTTTGCTTGCCCTGCTCGCAGAGGACGGGAAGGTGTTGCCGCACATTCGTTCCACCAAGAGGCGTGCAGCTGAAGTGACCGGTCCCACTGCATCCAGTGCAGACGTGCACGGAATGGTGCATGCCGCAAGCCATCTCAAGACTATGGCAGGTTCCCTGAGCCAGATGTCGCTTCGCCAGGGGCAAGGCACTTAGGAGGTTTCACTGTCGGCCTGCTTTGAGCTCTTGGATTCTGGGTGCTGGAAAGTAATCTCGAGGTCAAGGAGCTGTTTGGTTCCTCTGTGGAGGTGGAGGTGCTCCAACCTGTAGCACAGCGCCGGGCGGAGGCCCAGGGGGAAAGACGTCCAAGCCTGTGTCGTCACATCTTGTCTGGAGTTCCTCTAGACTGTGACTTTTGTCAACTTGAGGTAGTCGTTCCAGATATCAGAGCTTCGCTGCAGACCGGGGCAGGTGCTGATTCTCCTGTACGCGCCATTTTGCAGCCATTCGCGACTGACTCAGTGCTTCGTGAGCTGCACACTCAAAGAGTGCGACGCAACCTCCACTGCAAGAAACACCATTTCATGGGCTCGTTCAAGCATGAGGCCAACATGTAGCAATCTAGCATGCGCAAAGCGTGGTGCCTCGAAACCGTTACATTGCCACATAGTTAATGCCATTCGATTATGTTCGCAAGAACTTCCTTGGCCAGACCGCAGCAGCTTTACCAATCTCTAGCAAGGGTCTTCAGGTTTGAAATCAGCAAAAAACCCGGAATACTTGCAAGAATTTGGTCTAAACTGGCCTGTTTAGTACAGCTTCTGGCACGGCGTTGCAAAAGCTCGCATGGTTTGAGGAATCAGGAAGCTTGAAAGGCACGTGTCAGATGGCAGCCTTACAACAACGAGGATTCGCTTTTTGCGGGGCTCCTGACACAGTTGTTCTCATGTGCGGCCAAAGCCCAGGCTCCATTTCTTCCCATTGTGGCGACAAGTCACGGACGCGATGCGTGCAATGACAGGCACACACGTTTGCCCACCTCACTGCTTCGCTGACATGGCTAAGCCAGGGCTCTGCTACTGCTCCAATCTAACACTGGCTTTAGTTTGAGGCCCATCACTCAATGCTTCAGCACCAGCAGAGGGCCCAGCGACAGGGTCACTTCGGGCAGCTGGTTGTCCTTGTCGTCTGCCCTAGGTCCTTCAGATGGCGCAGATGGACGGTATGCAGAATGAGCTCTGCTTGCCTGTCTGTTGCAAGGGATGCGGCTACAGATCTGGGTCTTGCAGAATACGCGGATCGGGGCATATATGTGGCGTTGCATGGTCAACTCTTCTGGCTCCACGTTTCATGCGCATCCAGGTCAACCATGCGCATTTGTGACAGGCATCCGAGACTCCCGCCCATTCGGCAGCGTTTGCCTCAGATGAACCACAAGTGACCTGACCTCACGTGCCTTTCTGATGATTTGCCCTCGCTGCTGCTGAAGCTTCTCTCAGGGATGGTCAGGCAAGTCATTAAACACGCAGTCACAATGCCCGATATTTTTCATGTCTGAAGTGCATGGCGTGAGGCATGGTGTGGTCATGTGGTAGTGTGGGACATCTTGGGGTTTAGGGCCCCTGCGAACACCAGGTTTCCGACCCTGCTGCTTTGCCTTCCGAAGGTGGGGCTCTTGGAGGCCCAAGTGCCAGAGACACAGACTTTCATGTCCCTGTGCAAGAAGGAGACAGGCGCAACGGATGCCCTCAGCAGGGTGCTCAGCATGCGAACTGTGTGCTGGGTCGATGCGCCACTTATAGGGCCACCTGGAGTTGTGTGAAAGAAAGGCATCGCCAGCGTTGAAGGCATTGGCAATCATTGGCAGTCCTCAGGCTCAGATGTGGACTTCAAGCAATACCAGGGCCCTGGAAGCCTGGCAGTCCGCACCTCATCCACCATGGAGTTGCTGTAGCAAATCTCGGGCCAATCCTAATTATTCGCGCCTTCTCGCATCTAAGGCCATCTTGTCCTGGATGTCGAGGAATTCTGCAGGGGCCCCTGGAGATTGCAGCCAACTCTCCTTGCAAGCACGTTGTGCACCGGTGCCCTCCCAGGCCGTGGCTCCCCGGGTGGCTGGGGTCGCTTGGATTTGCCCCTAAACCCTAAACCCTAAACCCTAAACCCTAAACCCTAAACCCTAAACCCTAAACCCTAAACCCTAAACCCTAAACCCTAAACCCCAAACCCGAACCCTAAACCCTAAACCCTAAACCCTAAACCCTAAACCCTAAACCTTAAACCTTAAAGGGGGGGGGATGCGATGTCCAAGCAGCTGCACCGAGGAGTATGTTTCGGGGTTTTTGACAGCATGTTTGGGCGCCGTGGTTGGACCCATGCTTTGTTTTGCTTTTTTTGCCGCTCAGGTTGAAGGTCTCAGCTGATCTGTGACGTAGATTCAGATCTTTCCCTGTGACATTTTGTGACAATGGAATCCTTGCCATGTACCTTGTGAGCTAGCAGCAAGCAGCAAGCACAACTAGCACAAACCTAAAGACCGTGCGTCACCAGAACGTGTTCAAGTTTTTTTTTGCGCTGTTCCGCATCCAGCTTTCTGCATGGAATTCGGTTCTCCTACGTGTGCGAGGCTCTCTTCGGTTTCGAAAAAGAGACTTCCGCCACCTTCCTGTAAGCACGATCATAAGCGTAACTTGCAACAAAAACATTTTGCGCACTTCGTAGCAACAAGGCGAAAGCACCCTGACCATGCATCGGGAGAAACCGAGGAGCCTCCCGATGTTTTGCAGGAGCAAAAGCGTTTCGGTTTCAGTTTTCCACCATGGAAGGGGCCTGGGAACACCCTTTGGTAGGGCAGAGGACTTCTGGCACTGCGTCAGAAGAACTCCTAGACTGGTTCCGTGGTGACGCCCGACGCTTGACAGCGCAAAATGCTTGACCCGCTGTCTGTCGCAGTCCTCCCAGAGGCCGTATTCTATACTATATTTATTATATATATATATATACGTATTTGATTATACATTACAAATTACATATTACATATTGCATATTACATATTACATATTACACATTACATAGTACATATTACATACTACATATTACATATTACATATTACATATTATATATCATATATCATATATCATATATCATATATCATATATCATATATCATATATTGTACATTTTATATTATAGTTCCCAAGCTTGACAGCATCTCATTTTTGTTCATCGGTGCTGGAGGTGTCGATGCTTGGTCCCCGGCGCGCTGATGGCCTGACTCTTGCTCCAGCGTGGCAGGTAGCGCGCCCAGGGTTTAGGGTTTAGGGGTTTGAGGGTTTAGGGTTTAGGGTTTGGGGTTTAGGGTTTAGGGTCAGATTACGAGACTTCTTGGATGTCGAGAGATCGATGACCCTGGACTCGCTCCTCAATCGTTTTCTCTTGCCTGCTTTGCTGCAATTGACGCTCTTCACGCCCCAACCCACCTCCCCTCCCCCCCCCCGACCTGTGTTAGCTCAGGAAGTCTTTAAAGGGAGCGGCTTGCGAGATCCTTTTCCGAGAGCCTTCACCCCTAAGCCCTATGGAAACTCGCAACCCGGAACCCTGAACCCGAAACCCCCTGACAAACCCCCCAACCTCTGTGCCGGCACAGGACCACCTCGTGGAAAGCCTGTGCAACTCAGAGCTCGTCCCTCTCGTGGTGCCTTCCTCCCCGTTCCCCCTCCGTGCCTTTGCAGAATGGGTCTAGTATACTATGGTATGATATGGTATCCTATGGTATGGTAGCTTATGGTATGGTATGGTATGGTATGGTATGGTATATTGATGGTGTAGTATGGTATAGTATGGTATATTGTGGCGAATTATGGCGCAACATGGTATAGCGTATCTAGGGTTTTAAGATGTGGGTTGAAGAGTTGAGGGTATACCTCCAGCAGTCAGTTGGAGCTCTCCGTGAGTTGGGCGGGTGTGCGGAAAGCCGACCGGAGATCTCAAGGAAAGTCGCCCCAAAGTAGCAGACAACACGACTGCAACGCAACCACACGAAACATCACACGCCAGCCACGCAACGGAACAGTGCATGGGACGGTGAGACTCACAGTTTGCGCCGTCCTGAGCCCCACTTTGCACTGGAGAAGGTTGTGGGCTTTGCATGTCCAGTTTCCTCTGACCACAGGCTGAAACCAATCTGTCACATCTACGCTTGAATCTGCCAGCTGACTTGAGACAGTGATACTTGAAGCCATGGCTCAAGCCATGGCCTACGATGATGCCGACTCGCCTCCAGGCAGCTGTGGTGAAACTTCACTTCAGAGATCTTCAGAGCCTTGAAGACCCGGTTTAGGCTGTGACCGACGACGATCGCTCCAGCACAGGATGCAGAGGACTTTCTCAGCAACTCTTTCATGGGTAATGGCTTCCGCGCTGTGCATGTTGCAAAGTAAAGATTTGCAGGGCGATGACCCAGCTTACGCCACAAGTCAAAGGGAACCAGTCCCGGCCCCAGCCGAGCCTGTCAAGTGTCTCCTCGCAAAATGTCTAGAAATGTTGCTGCGGGTTTCTACAAGATGCTCCAAGTTGCTGCCAGCATACGGGCACCCAGGGGGCATGTTCGGCTGTGAAGCCCCCCGGTTCTGTTCAGCTCAGGCGCCGCTACGGCGGAGATTTCGCTTTTGTTGGTGCAGCATACGTGCTGCGAGTCCACAGAGGACTCAAGGGGTTCCGTGCTTAGGGTTCAGGAGGGTTTAGGTTGAGGACTTCTACAAGCCTAGTAGGTCGAGGACTTCTACAAGCCTAGCAGAGTGATTTCCAACCCCTATCCTTATTGAGGCTGACCGAGATGATAAGCCGCTTTGTGGCATTTTTGGTTCGTGCCATTTAAGAGAATCTTCGGGGCGACACCTGTGCTTGACCTGGGCAAGTTGCCATCATTCGATAGTAGCTGTTTCTTGGCTTTCTTCGCCGCTTGGCAGTTCTAAGCCAAAGCCAGTGCCTCAGCAGAGAGCCAAGCAACATCTGTAACCCTCTGACGTGCCCACCCTTTGGTCAGGAGCCGGCCCGCTGCAGTGGTTGCTCGAGCCTTACTTTTTCATATTGTTTGTTGCCTCGCCCTTTTTCATGCGTCAGCGCCAACAAGAAGGAAAGCATGAGATCACGGGTAAACCTCCGCTAAGGAACAGCCTGACGCAAAGGCTTGGAGCGCCATCGTTCTGTTGTAGATTTCGCACAGTGCCTAGAGAGAGCTGAGATTCCGACTTCCACAATGTCATGAAACCTCTCGAAGGACGAATGCTTTATGCAGACCCGTGAGAACCTCAAGATCGTAGATTTGCTGCCATGGCTCACCAGGTGTTCCAGTGCGCAAGGCTGCCTTTGACTTCCTGCAGAGAAACTACAGCTAGTGACATGAAGAGCTGCAGCCGCCTCTTGGCGGGACACCTGAACCCCACGCGACCCTGAACTCGTCAACCTCAGAAACTCACCTGCCTTCATGCTCCATGGCCTCATGGGGCGATGCCTCCGCGTCGCCCTAGTGCCGAGTGCGGCCATGCAGCCGCACCTGCTGACGGAGGACGGTTTCGGGGCTTCGCATCTCTTGCAATCTGTGAACGGGCGCGTGCATTCGTGAGCGGGAAGCAGAAGCCCCTTCCGTCTGCAGATGCACCTCAATGGCTCATCGACACTGCCCGAGCCACTGTGGCGACTCGAGCTCGAAGAGGACACTGGGGTAGCAGAGGTGAAGCAGCTCTTTTCAGGAGTGCACCTCACCTGCCTCCTCTTGCTTCTGCCATCGCTATCTGAGGGCTGCACAGGAGGTCCATGTCTTCGAGCTCACCATGAAACAGACATTTAGCAAGTTTAAGGTGTCCGCGAAGACTGGCGAAAGATGCCGCTCAATTTCAAGGTAAAGCAATGCCCATTGGACAATCTTACACTTTATTCTCGGGAATAACAAGTATTCGCTAAAACAGAAAACAGGTATTAAATATCAACAGGTACCAATACACAAGAATAAAAGAAACAATACATGATAGCAGGCAACAAAGAGCAAATACACACGTAATAACAAACAAGGAATCGAAACCATATTAAGGCAAGCAGCTCTAAAACACTAAAAATATTATTTTCAGTGTGATATCAACGAATTGTCAATATGCCAATAAATACCATAAGAGCTTTGACTACGAAATACAAGATGCGAAAGAAACATCAATACGCAACAACGAGAATCAACGAAACAGTAAGAATCATAATGCTAGTAGGTATAGATCAACCCCGTCATTCTTGCAATAGATACAAAGCAAAGAGTTACACCCTAAGCCCTACAAACTCAAAAAAACCCTAAGAACCCTAATCTATTTTGTCAGTCAGTGTCCATATTAGGGTGAGCTCGCTCAAGGAGCTCGTAGTGGTGGAAGCTCCTCCAGCCGGCTGCTGGCTTTGCTAAGCCACTGGGTAGGCCTTCGGGATGTTTTTTCTTTTGTCTTTTAGTTTTTTTTTTCCGCCTTCCCTTATTGGGGGCTTAAGAGGATGGTTTTATGATGGCGAAGTCTAGGCCACTATCTGGAGCTGCACTTTGGACATCCCAAGAACTTTCCGCGGCGCCGACGACAGGACGGCTTGTGTAGATTTAGTTCGAAGGTGTTCGAAGCTTTCCTGACACATCTTGGCCTCGATTCTCCTCGTTTTTTTGCAGGAAGCCTCCGCCAAACGTGCAAATGCCGGCGAGGCTTGTTTCTGGATGGCATTCGGCCCCGCGTTATATCGTAATGTTGAAACCTGCCCGACTCCTGACTGTGCGCTCGGACTCTGAAGTCAGATGAATGGCACTCAGGTTCACAGCAGCAGCTGTTCCTGGAGGCCAGGTCATGTCGGAGCAGCATCTTCGATTTTGCGGTTCGTGCATCGGCTGCTCACTTCCTACAAAATCCAGTCCAGAGTTCTGGCTGCTGGCCATGAGCCCTTGGAGTTTAATGGTGTGGTGCCTTCACCCAGAGCTGTCAATGCTATGGGTCCTGGGGCAATCTGAAATGTATTCCCGATGAGTATCAGATATTCAGTCCTCCTGGTTCAAGCATGCTCTTCGATCTGGGTACTTCGGATGATGCTACTGCAGAAGTATGAGTGCTCCTGCTCTTGTATCCCTTGCCTTGGTTTGTTTGGAAGGACTCAGCCGAGGATGCTCTCATTGGCGGCCCTTTGGATTGGCAATTGACGGGCTGAGCTTCATGGGTGTGATGCTTCAGCAAACAGCCAGTACATGTAAATGTAAGTAGAAGTGGAACTAGTTCATCATACATAGACATATGAAGCTAGAAACATAACCGCTAACAACACATACAAAAAAAGGAGCAAGGGTATGAAAGTAGTACGAATATAGCTACATGAAAACGTAAATGTTCGTTTGTCTACCTGTCTAAATAGTACAGAACCCTGAACCCTAAAACCGCAATCTACCCATTTGTTGAGTATTGTTAGTTTCGTATACGATAGATGTATGCCAGTGAATTTGTTGATTGTAAATGCTTGCGCGCCACCTCGGCAGACGGGCTGGCCGAACGCGGGGTGTAGGGTGCGCAATGGTGCAAGGACAGGTCCCAAACGAGCGCCAGTCAGGTTCGGGGAGACCCAGGTTTTAGGGAGGTTCCAAAAAGCGGTCGCAGAAGGGGTGTCAGAGATGCCAGGTCGGGAAGGGGGGAAGAAGACCAGATCTTGGGCTGCTTGTTCTAGACGCCTCTCGGCTGGAAGCCGAGGCGAATGTATTCATCTAGTATACAAGCGGTCCCGGTTTGTAGTTCCCCCACCTTCCCCCCCTCCTCGCCCGCTCCCCATCGCCACCCTACACAGAGGGAGGGTGCACGGTTGAAGTAATGAAACGCCACGGTTTCGTCGCAGAATAGTCAAGCAACGAACGTGTCAAGCATCAACCAGCACACAAAGACAACACTTCGTGCCATCTCAGTTGAAGTAGGCTACGGTCAGCTTGAAAGGTCCGGCGAGAAGCAGCTCATACACCCGCATTGTCCAGGCCATCGCACCTCAGCTTCGTTGGCCCAAGCCAACATTGCACTGTACTATCTGTAATGCAGCTTGCGCTGTAGTAGGGAATGGTTTGGATCATCGATGTTGGGGACGTTGGGGGGGGGGGGGGGGGCATCTTAAGTTTCGGGGTCTTTTGGTTGAATCAGCTGAGGGCACCTTCCTGACGCCTTGGGACGTCCTGGCTGTGCAGCAAAGCAGCGGCTTCAAGATGGAGAGCATGTGTGTTGGTTTAGGGTTTATAGGGTTTAGGGTTTTGGGATTGTCAAAAACGCAGCATGAAGCAACCAAAAATCGGGGTGGAACTGGTGCCAGTACCCGCATGTAGGGGCAGCTTGCAAGAAGCCTGCCGTGGAACTGTGTTGGCAGCCCCAATCTCCTATGAGATGTTGTTTCTCTCTCTGTCAGAGGAGCACGGGCCGGAGACCGGGGCAGAGCTCCTGGCCAAGCAGGCTGCAGCGTGCTTTCACGAGTTCTTCCGCCCTTTTCTGCTGTAGAAGAATCAAAAGTTGCTGTTCAATGTTGTTCAATGATCTGCTTCGCACCTGGGAGTGGGCAGGACATCCTCATACGCTCGCTCAGAGACTCCGCAGCCTCGCTGCATGGTCGGCTCTGGCACTTTAAGTCGATCTTCGTCGGCTTCTTCCTGTAGCAGTTTAAGAAGGTTTAGGGTTTAGGGTTTATGGTTTAGGGTTTAGGGTGGGTTTAGGGGAAGATCTTGCGCCCCACCTTTCACAGCTCCCATCGATGCAGATGTGCTCACAGAATCTCGATGTAAGGCCTGCACCTCAGCTGGGACTGCGGATGCCGGCAGGCGCGGGCGAGGATGGTTTCGTAATGTATTCGCGTGTGATTGACAGGGGTTCCCAGGGAAGGGTTCCCACGGAAGGGTGGATTTTTCTGCTCACCCCGCGCTATGCCAGAGACGAAATCGTTGAACGGCCCATGCGATGCCAATATCAAATGCATCGTCTTTTTTAGATCATTTTCATGGAGGCGGTGATCAGCAGTGCTCAGCTAGACATTTTTGTTCTGGAGGCTGGAGGCACCGGAAGCCGAGGGCGGTGAAGCCGAGGGCGGTGAAGCCGATGGCGGTGAGTGGCATGAGGGCCTTGCTGAGGACGCCACGAGGCCCGAGAGGGAGAAGAGGGGTAACATGGGGTAAAGTGCACTTTGATAAAATGCACTTCCTCCTGTTTGGTAACAAAGATCTTTGCAGGCACGAGGAAGTTACTGGATTCGCGGAGGCTGGAATCCCATGAGTCAGACTGCAGCATGAAACATGCACATGACATGCCACCTGACCATGCATCCTTCTCACGACCAGATGGCCATCTCGGCACAATGCCTGCGATGGCCGTCTCTTAGCACACACTCTGACACTTCCGAGCAGAGTAGAGGAGAATCGCAGCGATGCAGCGCGTGGTTTCTGCAAAACCACAGACTCGGACCGCCCTATCCAGTGACAAAGCGGGGAGTGATCAGCTTAAGAAAACACGGCGGAAGGCTCTTGACATCATGCCTGCAGGGCTTGGTACCTATAGCAAGGCCATTGCAGCCTGTAGCCGTGCTGGGCAGTGGGACGTAGCACTTTCCGTTCTGCTTGACATGCGTGCGCACATGCTGACGCCCAATGTCTACAGCTACACGAGTGCCATAGCTGCCTGTGACAGGGGTGGTGGTCAGTGGAAGGTGGTTCTCCAGATCTTGGAAGAGATTCGCGCGTCACGCTCCCAGGCCACCGAGGTCACCTACAGCAGCGCAATTAGTGCCTGCGGCCGGTCAGGGAAGTGGCAGGTGGCCTTGAGCCTCCTTGCAGAGGTTTGTGACTCCAGGTGTGACTTCGTTGAGCTGATTACCTACAACTGTGCCATAAGTGCCTGCGAGAAATCTGGGCAGTGGAAGCTGGCCCTGCAGCTTCTTACAGACGTGCGGTGGGCCAGCGCGGAAGCAGACGTCATCAGCTTTAACAGCACCATCAGTGCTTGTGAGAAGGGCAATGAATGGGAGGCTGCCCTGCAAGTGTTTGCAAGCTTAGGTGATGCGTGGCTGGTGCCGGACCAGGTCAGCTTCAGCAGTGCCATCAGTGCGTGTGAAAAGTGCGGTCAGTGGCTGGCTGCTCTCCACCTTTTTGTCCAGGCCACCACATGCACCTGGCCAGATGTCATCATGTTCAACAGTACCATCAGCGCAGCAGAGAAGGCTGCGCAATGGCGCGTCGCGCTGAATTTGCTCGCTCTCCTCTTTGAGAGCCGCAGGGTGCCCAACAGCATCAGCTACAGCAGTACCATCAGTGCCTGTGAGAAAGCAGGGAAATGGCGCACAGCCTTGCACCTCGTGTCACGCATGCAGGCAGCAGAAGTAGCTCCCAACACGATCTGCTACAGCAGCACAATCAGTGCTTGTGAGAAGTGTGGCCAATGGCAGGCGGCATTGCACCTGCTGTCAACGATGCTGACCTCAGAGGTGGAGCCAGATGTCATCACCCTCAACAGCACGTTGAGTGCACTAGAGAAAGGTGGCCGTTGGCAGCTAGGCCTGGCAGTGTTTGCCTGGATGTCGTTTGCCTGGGTCCAGGCAAATGTGGTCACACATAGCAGTGCAATCAGTGCATGCAAGGAGAACTGGCAGGCAGCTCTAGGATGGCTATCCTACATGCCGTGTGCTCACCCGCGACCCAACGAAATCAGCCTCAACAGTGGTATTGCTGCAGCAGAGAAGGGAGGCCGCTGGCTAATCGCGGCCAGCATTTTATCAGGAATGCTGTCAGTTCGTGCCGCGCGTGCCATGCCCACTGACATCAGCTTCAGCAGTGTGATCAGCGCCTGCCACAAGGCGGTCGTGCTGTCCGAAACTAATTCAGAATTCGAGCGTGCCAAGGCTAATTAGATTCCTGCACATGCGGTCTATTTGGAATTGGCGGAGTAGGCAGAGTTGTGTTCCTACATCGCACCGTTGCGCCGATTGCAACAGCTTCTAGCATGAATTCATCCAAGACCCGGAGAGCCACCAGAGTGGCAAGGACGCAATGCGAAACAGGAGGAGCTACGTGCAAAACATCATGCAAGAGCCTCCCTTAGCCTCCATTAGGGGCCGCCTCCCTGCCTCCAAACCTCTACGAGTAAACGAGAGGACACGTGAGAAACCGATTTGGAGAGCACGATTTGCAAAAAGAATTGGGTGTTGGTCTTGTGAGTGACGGCAGGGCAACGACGGCAACTGGCAGCATTCGATGAATGACGCCTACTCATCGTCTTTGCCTTCCGAGGTGCATATGCCAGTCGTGTCCATGAACAAACCCGCCCGCCAGCCCACTTCACTCGCTTGTCTTTTTGGGGTAGCCGGATGCAGCGAGACCCAGCGAGGGATGCCAGTGCCCCAAGTGTCCCAAGCCCATCCAAGTGTGCTCCATGCGTCCCAAACAAGTGTCTTAAGTGGGTCCCAAGTGGCCTCAGGCACTGTGTCCCAAGTGTGTCTAAAGCATCTAATGACCCAGGTGGCCCAATTCCCCCAAGTGACCGAGTGAATGAATTCAAGCAACCCAAGAGTGACCCAAGTGATCCAAGAAAATGTTCCCAGTCCCAACCGCAAAAAAGAAAACGACCGAAGCGTCCCAAGTGTCCCAAGTGCCCCAAGCGACCCATGTGACACAACTCTTAGATGGCTTCAGTGAAGACGCAATTTCAACGCTACGCGACCCGCCTCGGCCTGAGCTTCTGTAACAAGGCAACCCAAACCAGGCTGGGGGCAGGTGGGGCGGGGGAAGGGTGGGAAGGCCCTAAAGGCCTTGCGCCTTGGATCTGATGCCGTCCGGGCTGAAAAATTGGGCGAAAGGGACGGGGGTGGGGGGGGGTGAGAGGTGGGGTGCCTTCTTTGTGCTACCCACACGCCCAAGGCCTCGGAGGATTGTAAACGTTTGCGCGCGCCGCTTCGGCAGCGGGCCGGCAAGGTCGCAGAACCGAGGTTCCTAGGGGGGGTCCCAGGTGGGGTCCCAGGAGAAGGGGGACTCAAAATTCCGGGTTTGCAGCTCCTCAGGCGATGGGGGGGGGGTCCCACAGGGCGTTATATGGGAGGAAGGGTTGAAGGAGACTGGATCCGTGTCTGCTTGTTCCAAACGGTTCTCGGCAGGAAGCCGAGGCGAATTCAAGAGTTTCATATCAGATCCGTTAAGTTCGCCTTGCATCGAGTGCAAATGCTGCCTTGTATTACATACATGAAGGCATTATTGAGCGTTGTATGTGGGGGTCTTGGATCGGGTAGGCCGCGTGGTCACAAAGGGCGCTTCGTTTGGTACGCCCTAAACCGCAAACCCTAAACCATCCAAAAACCCAGCCACTGGTGTGCCCGGCAGGACAGCAGGACGGGAGCTCGTTCATCTCAGAGCCTCGCACGTCCTTTTCATCCTGTCTCCTCCAGCCTGAGCCATGACGGTGAGGGGCTGATGGAAAGGAAAGGCAACCAAGATCGTTAAAGCCAGCGGTGCAGAGCAGAAGACGCGTCATCTGCTGCAGATGTTGTACGTAGTACTGAGCAAAGTGAGAAGTGCGAGGACTCAGAATTCAAATTTCCTCTCTGCCTTCTCAGGCAGGGCGGGGTGCGTTTCAGCCCTGTGCGAGTGCGACATGGGGGCTGTACATAGTGTGTCAGCATCTCTTACGCAGCAGTTCACTGACGCATGGGTTGTGTTATGTTTTTTTGCGTAAGATCCGAACAGTAAGTTCATAGCCAGCAGGTGACGGTCGGGCCACGGCCTTGGCTCCCGAAGTGGAGGCACGCACATGGTACTGGGCAGCAACTTCGCTTCGCATAGCACAACACAGCACAGCATGCGGCGGAACACTGAGCCACAACACAACTACATTCTGCCTCCTACGAAGGCTGTTTTTGCATCTTTCTGCATGTTATTGTAATAGTAGTAGCAATAATTATAAGAGTAATAATAATGATAAAAGCAATAATCAGAGCAATAGTAATAAGAGTAAAAAGAGTAATAAGAGTAATAAGAGTAATAAGAGTAATAAGAGTAATAAGAGTAATAAGAGTAATAAGAGTAATAAGAGTAATAAGAGTAATAAGAGTAATAAGAGTAATAAGAGTAATAAGAGTAATAAGAGTAATAAGAGTAATGAGAGTAATAAGAGTATAATAAGAGTAATAGGAGTAAGAAGAGTAATAAGCGCAATCAGCGAAATAAGAGTAATAAGAGTAATAAGAGCAATAAGAGCAATAAGAGCAATAAGAGTAATAAGAGTAATAAGAGTAATAAGAGTAATAAGAGTAATAAGAGTAATAAGAGTAATAAGAGCAATAAGAGCAATAAGAGCAATAAGAGTAATAAGAGTAATAAGAGTAATAAGAGTAATAAGAGTAATAAGAGTAATAAGAGTAATAAGAGCAATAAGAGCAATAAGAGCAATAAGAGTAATAAGAGTAATAAGAGTAATAAGAGTAATAAGAGTAATAAGAGTAATAATAGTAATAATAGTAATAATAGTAATAATAGTAATAATAGTAATAATAGTAAAAATAGTAATAATAGTAATAATAGTAATAATAGTAATAATAGTAATAATAGTAATAATAGTAATCATAGTAATCATAGTAATCATAGTAATCATAGTAATAATGGTAGTAATAGTAAGTTCTGAGAGCAGGCCACGATCTTTGACCTGGCCGCTGAGCTGGGCATGCAGGGCATCCAGGCCCGCCATGGCCTGGCTCTTCTCAGCATAGCAAACCACTCTGCCAGATATTCTTGAATTACTGTTATTGTTATTATTATTGTTGTTATTATTATCTTTATTATTATTACACTTATACTTAATACCCCTATCATAATCCTTATTAGTCTAATCTTCTTTCCGGTTTGCCTCTCAGGGCTTCGATATGCTTACACCGGCTCCGCGAGGTGCGCCTGAGGGGCAGAGGGGGCAGATCAGGGACGCATATGAAGCAGGGTTTATATTTCTGTTATTGGTGAGTGTATATAAGGTTCCTTTTTGATATTGGTGAGTGTATATACCGGGTGTCCTTTTGGGGGTACAAGAAACATATACCCTACTTCATATGCTGCAGCCGCACTGGGCCGAGGCACTGGGCCAAGCCCAGGCTCCCAAGGGGCCACAGGCAGTCGGCCCAAGCTCCCGGCGAAGAAGTCAGGCTTGCAATGCCATGCATCGCCAAACTCGTGGGTCCATGAAGGTTTGAGAGTTGTCACTAGCAGCTTGGTTGCGCGTGTATTGTGAGGAAGCAGTAGGAGCCTGCACAGCTCCCACGATGACTCGGATGGCGACTCGGTTTCAGTGGGAATTGTCCTCTTGCATTGTCATGGTTCAAGGGAGCTGCAGACTTCTGTTGATAGGCTGCCTTTGTCCATAGACTGGTTTAGGTCTTGAGTCGTTACCACAATTGAACGAGAAGCTGGAAGGTTAGCTGTTGAACCTGCCTGTTCTTTCCTGCCGGGATCTGACGTGTCCAACAGGACTCTAGCCCGGAATCCTAAAGCTGCAGCAAACCTATGCTGGTTGTAAGCCGGAATGACTATAATGTTGACCTGCCATTCATACTCAACCCCCCCTTGTTTTATTTGTGATTGGCACTCTTGGGAACACAGGCTTGTCGCCACCGATCATGAGGTTCTTGGGTAGAGAGAGCACAGCTGCTGCAACCACCCCCACCCCCCCAAACAATCCCAGAACCAAGCCATGAGTATACAGGAACTTGGCAGAAAACTGCTTTGGGCAGAGGCTACCGTGTCAATGACTCTCACTTCAAGCTAAGCCCTGCCCCGAATCTGAGCCTTCTCACATGTTGTCTGCGAGAGACTTTTAAACCAAGACTATACAGCCAAAACCCAAGCCCTCCTCCAGAATTGTCAGGCGACCAGGGGTAGGGTTCTTTATGGGAGCTGAATATTGCTGCCTAAGCCTTCCCTATGCGTTTAAAGTTGATTTCATGACCCTACAGCTGTCCGCCCAAAGGCTCTAGGAATCCGAAGCAAGCCGCCGCGAACAAAAGGGAGAACTCGGGAACTTTTGATGTCGCGTTGCGTTGGTGCTCGGAGGCCAAGCTAGCAGCATGGCGCACTGTGACTTGTGCGCAGCTTGTGCAGCAGCTTGAAGTGCCTGCCGCGGCCTCAGGCAAACCACGCAGCTTGGCGAGCAAGCCCGAGCGGTCGGCCAGCCCACGTGGCACTTCGGGCCGGGATGGCAAGAGCGGCCGCCGCCAATTCTTCAAGTCTGGATCTCGCGATGGCTTCAGAGACGACGGCTTCAAAGGCACACGGTGGGGTCGGCTCGAGAGTCATCCCGAGAGTGGTATGGCTTGAGATTTGTGCGCGGCCCTTTGAGGAGGCATCCGGAAGTTGGGCAGCTCTGGCAGCTCCCGTAAAAAGTCGGAAGGCTGGGTCAGAAGTGTTTGGAATTCCTGCTGTCCCCATCCAGGAGAGTTTAGGCACACCCGTTGTGCCCCTCTAAAGTTGCAGGGTCAGGCCAAATGTGTTGCCGATTTGTCCATATTTCAGGCATGCGCACCCGGAACCTGGACAGTGGCAGCTCGCGAAATGAGTCGGAAGGTGGCCTGGTCTCTAGTATCTAGGGATTGCAAGCGTGTGGAACAGAAGCTTTTGTGGGACGAGTATGACACCCGAAGCAGAGCATTGGGCAGCTTATGTCGTTTGGACTCGGCCTGCGCTCGAGTAGCCATCGCCGCCGGAACGAAGTAGTCAGTAGTGCTTATCCATTGTCAAGAATGAAGCATGAACAGCACGAACTGCACCCGCCCAGGTCCCCACGAGTCTCCGCGAGCAATGAAGTCAGGCTGGACGGGGCAACATGACGGACGACAAAACTTGCCAGCTTCCTTCAGGGATTCAGCAAGTTTCATTCGGCTTTGTGTGCGCATCCTGTTCAGGACCAGGAAGCACCCGGAACCTGGACAGCCCTGGCAGCTCGCGCAATGAATCAGAAGGCGGCCTGGTCTCTAGGGATTCTACGGGTGCGGAACAGGAGCTTTTACCTTTGTGATCCGTTGCGTGGCGTTGTGAGGGTCTAAGCTTGGAGGGCGCAGCAGGGGCCAACAGAGGCGAAGCATGATTGCAGCAGATAGCCTGGTGTAATTAGGTGAAACGAGCATGACACCCGAAGCAGAGCATTGGGCAGCTTATGTCGTTTGGACGCGGCCTGCACTCGAGTAGCCATCACCGCCGTGACGAAGTTGCCGTCCACTGTCAAGAATGAAGCATGCAAGCATGGACCGCACCCGGCCAGGTCCCCGCGAGTCGCCGGATAGCCGGCCCTTGCTGCCTGCCCGGGCACTAAAGCCAGGCTGGACGGGGCAACATGACGACAAAACTTGCCAGCTTCCTTCAGGGATTAAGCAAGTTTCATTCAACTTTGTGTGCGCATCCTTTTCAGGACCCGGAAGCACCCGGAACCTGGACAGCCCTGGCAGCTCGCGCAATGAATCAGAAGGCGGCCTGGTCTCTAGGGATTCTACGGGTGCGGAACAGGAGCTTTTGCCTTTGTGATCCGTTGCGTGGCGTTGTGCGGGTCTAAGCTTGGAGGGCGCAGCAGGGGCCAACAGAGGCGAAGCATGATTGCAGCAGATAGCCTGGTGTAATTAGGTGAAACGAGCATGACACCCGAAGCAGAGCATTGGGCAGCTTATGTCGTTTGGACGCGGCCTGCACTCGAGTAGCCATCACCGCCGTGACGAAGTTGCCGTCCACTGTCAAGAATGAAGCATGCAAGCATGGACCGCACCCGGCCAGGTCCCCGCGAGTCGCCGGATAGCCGGCCCTTGCTGCCTGCCCGGGCACTAAAGCCAGGCTGGACGGGGCAACATGACGACAATCAGGGATTCAGCAAGTTTCATTCGGCTTTGTGTGTGCATCCTTTTCAGGACCCGGAAGCACCCGGAACCTGGACAGCCCTGGCAGCTCGCGCAATGAATCAGAAGGCGGCCTGGTCTCTAGGGATTCTACGGGTGCGGAACAGAAGCTTTTGCCTTTGTGATCCGTTGCGTGGCGTTGTGCGGGTCTAAGCTTGGAGGGCGCAGCAGGGGCCAACAGAGGCGAAGCATGATTGCAGCAGATAGCCTGGTGTAATTAGGTGAAACGAGCATGACACCCGAAGCGGAGCATTGGGCAGCTTATGTCGTTTGGACGCGGCCTGCACTCGAGTAGCCATCGCCGCCGTGACGAAGTAGTCAGTAGTGCTTACCCATTGTCAAGAATGAAGCATGAACAGCATGAACTGGACCTGCTCAGGTCCCCGCGAGTCGCCGGATAGCCGGCCCTTGCTGCCTCCGCGAGCAATGAAGTCAGGCTGGACGGGGCAACATGACGACAAAACTTGCCAGCTTCCTTCAGGGATTCAGCAAGTTTCATTCGGCTTTGTGTGCGCATCCTTTTCAGGACCCGGAAGCACCCGGAACCTGGACAGCCCTGGCAGCTCGCGCAATGAATCAGAAGGCGGCCTGGTCTCTAGGGATTCTACGGGTGCGGAACAGGAGCTTTTGCCTTTGTGATCCGTTGCGTGGCGTTGTGCGGGTCTAAGCTTGGAGGGCGCAGCAGGGGCCAACAGAGGCGAAGCATGATTGCAGCAGATAGCCTGGTGTAATTAGGTGAAACGAGCATGACACCCGAAGCGGAGCATTGGGCAGCTTATGTCGTTTGGACGCGGCCTGCACTCGAGTAGCCATCGCCGCCGTGACGAAGTAGTCAGTAGTGCTTACCCATTGTCAAGAATGAAGCATGAACAGCATGAACTGGACCTGCTCAGGTCCCCGCGAGTCGCCGGATAGCCGGCCCTTGCTGCCTCCGCGAGCAATGAAGTCAGGCTGGACGGGGCAACATGACGACAAAACTTGCCAGCTTCCTTCAGGGATTCAGCAAGTTTCATTCGGCTTTGTGTGCGCATCCTTTTCAGGACCCGGAAGCACCCGGAACCTGGACAGCCCTGGCAGCTCGCGCAATGAATCAGAAGGCGGCCTGGTCTCTAGGGATTCTACGGGTGCGGAACAGGAGCTTTTGCCTTTGTGATCCGTTGCGTGGCGTTGTGCGGGTCTAAGCTTGGAGGGCGCAGCAGGGGCCAACAGAGGCGAAGCATGATTGCAGCAGATAGCCTGGTGTAATTAGGTGAAACGAGCATGACACCCGAAGCGGAGCATTGGGCAGCTTATGTCGTTTGGACGCGGCCTGCACTCGAGTAGCCATCGCCGCCGTGACGAAGTAGTCAGTAGTGCTTACCCATTGTCAAGAATGAAGCATGAACAGCATGAACTGGACCTGCTCAGGTCCCCGCGAGTCGCCGGATAGCCGGCCCTTGCTGCCTCCGCGAGCAATGAAGTCAGGCTGGACGGGGCAACATGACGACAAAACTTGCCAGCTTCCTTCAGGGATTCAGCAAGTTTCATTCGGCTTTGTGTGCGCATCCTTTTCAGGACCCGGAAGCACCCGGAACCTGGACAGCCCTGGCAGCTCGCGCAATGAATCAGAAGGCGGCCTGGTCTCTAGGGATTCTACGGGTGCGGAACAGGAGCTTTTGCCTTTGTGATCCGTTGCGTGGCGTTGTGCGGGTCTAAGCTTGGAGGGCGCAGCAGGGGCCAACAGAGGCGAAGCATGATTGCAGCAGATAGCCTGGTGTAATTAGGTGAAACGAGCATGACACCCGAAGCGGAGCATTGGGCAGCTTATGTCGTTTGGACGCGGCCTGCACTCGAGTAGCCATCGCCGCCGTGACGAAGTAGTCAGTAGTGCTTACCCATTGTCAAGAATGAAGCATGAACAGCATGAACTGGACCTGCTCAGGTCCCCGCGAGTCGCCGGATAGCCGGCCCTTGCTGCCTCCGCGAGCAATGAAGTCAGGCTGGACGGGGCAACATGACGACAAAACTTGCCAGCTTCCTTCAGGGATTCAGCAAGTTTCATTCGGCTTTGTGTGCGCATCCTTTTCAGGACCCGGAAGCACCCGGAACCTGGACAGCCCTGGCAGCTCGCGCAATGAATCAGAAGGCGGCCTGGTCTCCAGAGATTCTACGGGTGCGGAACAGAAGCCTTTGCCTTTGTGATCCGTTGAGTGGCATTGTGTGTGACCACGTGGGGCAAGTGCAAGCTCTCGCAAGGGCTCAAAGCGACGTTCTGAACTGAAGACGGACTTGGTTCCATGATCGTACGACTGTCATTATCGACCAGCGAGTATTCAGCCCTTCGATGTTTCTCTCCCCAGGCAACTCGCGCAGCGTGCCGGGCAAGCCCCGGGATGGCAAGAGCAGCCGCCGCCGTTTCTTGAAGTCGCGGACCAATCTTCCCGAAGGAGAGAGATCTCGTGATGGCTCCAGAGATGGGTCCAAAGGCAGGTCATGGGTCCCTTTTGTGGATATGGCTGCGGGCAAACCTTCTGGGCTTGGAACGGGCGCAAGGGCAGACCCGAGTGTCACTTGTTTCGCTCTTAACGCAACTTCCACTACTCCTGGAAGCACCTGGCACATTACAGAATGTCTTGGCTCACGGATACAGCTGGTCAATCGCCTAACCAAAACATCTGGAAGTTTGGAATTACCCTGCTCACTGCATCTCCCGACTGCCTTTGTATAAAGGTTTCCATCGGTCGCTCGCTAGCTCTCCTTCGCTCTCTGTTTAACATGTTGGATCTCCTACACCAGTTGCCTTCCAAAGCACGGCCGGTTGAGTCACGTGGAGCAGTGTCCCCGGGCACTTCTTGGGGGGCACCGGGAGCCTTGGAGTGGTACTTCACAATACCTTACGTGCAGGCACCACGCCCTCGTCCAGCCCACGTCGACCACGCGTCTCAGGCAGATAGAATGAGGGAGCACGGTTTCCATTCCACACGCGGACTTTGTCTAGCCAGCCTCTGAGTCAAAGCATCAGGTGCACCATGGCATGAACCCTGTAGGTGGGTGGCGGCACTTTAGGAACAGCTCATGAGACGGTAGCATCTTCTGCTTCCCTTTCAGCATGGCTTAAAGCATGATGGTGCAATGCGCTAACATCCCAGTTGCTGATGTACTGCATTTTAAGAGTTGTTGTCACAGGTGCTCCCATCCTGGGCAATGAGTTGCAGTCCATAGCGTTCCTTTCTAGTTCTCCTGACAGTATGGCTTCCAGATCCCCTAACAGACCCTGGTGATGTGTGAGTGAGTTTCCCCAGTATGTGCCGGCTTCCCCTGCTTCGTCTGCAGACCTCAGTCCGGAGAATCAAGACAAGGCGAGGCTTTTGCAGTTGTGAACACCACGAGCCTGGCGATGCCTCTTCATGAATGCCAGTAGAAGCATCGAGGGAGCGGCTGCTTATCGGCTCTCACCGAGCCTTCTTGCCAGGTCAGAAAGTTTGAAGATGCTTTCCGAGATTCTTGGCCTTGCAGGAATATGGGAACTTGTCCAAAGCATGGTCGGGCAGGCATAGTGGCATCAGCGCTTTGCACAATCATTATGTCAGTTCGTCTTCCAGTACCACAGGCAGGAATGCCACGCGCACCAAGTAGTTGGACGTGCTGAGGATATCTACGAAAAGCGGCTGCAGATGGCATCAAGTCCTCAAGAGAAGCGTGACCAGGCCTTTGTGCCTTTTTGTGCCCTTTGCTGCCCTTTGTGCTGCTTCATACACCAGAGAGAGACAAGAAGAAGAAGAAGAAGAAGAAGAAGAAGAAGAAGAAGAAGAAGAAGAAGAAGAAGAAGAAGAAGAAGAAGAAGAAGAAGAAGACGAAGAAGACGAAGAAGAAGAAGAAGAAGACGAAGACGAAGACGAAGACGAAGAATAAGAAGAAGAAGAAGACGAAGAAGAAGAAGAAGAAGAAGAAGAAGAAGAACCAGAATATTAAGAATAAGAAGAAGAGGAAGAGGAAGAGGAAGAGGAATAAGAAGAAGAATAATAATAATAAGAAGAAGAATAACAAGAAGAAGAAGAATAATAAGAAGAATAAGACGCAGAAGAATCAGAAGAATCAGAAGAAGCAGAAGAAGAAGACGAAGAAGAAGAAGAATAAACAGAATAAGAATAATACGAAGAATAAGAAGAAAAGGAAGAAGAAGAAGCATAATAAGAAGAATAATAATAAGAAGAAGCAGAAGAAGAATAAGAAGAAGAATCATCGAGAGAGAGAGAGAGAGAGATATGGAAGCTGCCTCCTTCTTCCCCGGCCCGAGTTGAACGGTTTTTGGGCTAGAGCCCAAGAGCCCAGTGAGCCATTGCAGGCGAATCTCTTGGATTCAGCCTTCATGGTTGCCTGGCCGATTTAGCCTGAACGGCATGCGGCGAATGACTTCGAATGATGCGAACCTTCAATGACATACTAGGGCATATCATGGACATGGACATATCAGGCATGTTCCACTTATGGACCTCACAGGAATGCTTGGAGAACGAAGGGGGTTGTGACGGGAACGGAGGAAATGCGGCAAAACTTGATCGACAGCCTTGCCCCGAGCCTGGAGATTGAGGACCGCTGGCCCAGCTTTTTGGCTTTCTTGCCTGGCGCCCTTCCACAACCTTCCGCAACTGCATCTAGAACTGCGTGAAATCGTTCTGCGCCTGTCTAGGTCTAGGAATTTCGTTCCGTCTTCGCAGACTGCAGTGCCGCCTCGCTACAGGAGCATTCTGATCAGGATGCGTTCATCAAGGTGGATGACCAGCTGACGGAAGAGCCACTTGTGCAAAAGCTGGCTTTTGGCTTTTGGATAGTCCACACCAGACCAGCTAAAATAGGTTGCGTGAGACTTGTCACTACCTTCACTATGGCACTTCAGGGAGTTAGCGTGCTGCCAGCTGTTGTGCCTCATGCTGGCTCTCAATGTCATGGCAGAACTTAGGGACGTCGATGCGATTGGCGAGCTCGTCCATATGCAGGGTCAGCGGAGATCATCGCAGAGGTGTTGGCATCAGAACATTGCAGCTGCTTCGTTTTCATGCGCAGGATGCGATTCCACCAACGACCGCTGCATATATGCTACAATCTGACACAGCAGTCCCGACATTACGTGTGTAGGCTAATTATGAGCAAGCATGTGACAGAACCATGTCCTGCGTTCACTTCGCCTCAAAGTCCACTCGTCTCCCAGTCTCCGCCTCCCGCCTTCTCGGGTCAGAGCAGATCGCATGTGGCCCGTTCTACCCCGCGGGTGCATTTAAATTGTAGCTCAGGCGAGTGACCTCTGACGTTGCGATGGAGACCTTGAGCCCGCTTGCAGGCCGGTTGAGTTTGCGATGAACGAAGTGCAACGCATGCTTTCAAATATCCATTATATGATTAAGTATCAGGTGAAGTATTTGAATGTAATGTGCTGCGATGCCCATTATGTTATGCGGTATTGCGGGAGCAAGGTCAATACGTGAGGCCGCTAACTCAAGTATACGGCAATTTACGCATACAGAGCCTTCAACACGTGATGACCGTCACCCCTTCATCATATGATGCTTAAAAGTCGCCCTTTTACAGGAGCCTATTGGCCGGACCCTCCCCCCCTCCTCCCCCCAGCCCCCCGCTGGCCCGAGTGCAAGGACCGGGGGCGTTCAAGATCACTAAGATCTTCGAGGGGTGCATCTGATGGTTTCCGAAACCCGAAAACTCAAAGCAAAACTCATCTGTTTAAGTTCAACTGAATTCAATCAAAGCGCTTCCGCACTCAAGCCTTCGGGCTGCATTTCCCTAAACCTCAATCCCCCCAATATTCTGAGATCTCATTTCTACCTTGACGAAATCCCAGTGCCCCAAGTACGAAGAACGAACAAATCACAGCAGACTGCCCGACTGCCTGCTCGATTGGGATTTCGGAAACGGTCCAGTGCCACCGTGTTTTTTCCGACCTCCAGATAAGGATTTGAGCGACTGGCCAAATCCCGCGCCTCTCTAGGTAGCTTTGGGCGGGACATGAGCAATTTGCTGTGGAAGCGATACCTCAACCCAAAAAGCGACACCCCCGAATATCATCTTTGTGATTGAGAAAGCGATACCTAGCCCCAAAAGCGATACCCTCAATGACATGTCCCAGTCGTGGCCTCTAGGTTTTGCCGCGAGCTCATTTCAAGATCCCAAACTACAAAACATGTAGTTGCCCCATCTAGGCAGCAGACCCATCGAAGCCCAGGAATTCTTCGAAAGCCGAAATCGAGAATTTGCTGTTCCGAACCAGTGTCGAGCAACACCGAACCACCCAGCCCTTCTGGTTAGGCGGTGGGGGGTTTAGGGTTTAGGGTTTAGGGTTTAGGGTTTAGGGTTTAGGGTTATAGGGCAATAGACATTCAGTTCGTGGTGGCGAATTTGCGAGAGTTTCCGAGAACATGCCGGAGGTGCGGAGGTAGACTTCGGCATGGAGTCCTCAGACTCCTCGAGCTTCGCATCACAGGACGTGGTCTGACAATCTCTTCACAACAACTGTGACATTTCGAGGGTTTTGAGCAGCTTGAGCTGGGAGGAGGACGGCGGCGAGGCCTTTTCCTTCATGTCGATTCATGTCGATTCATGTCGATTGGGGGCCATTGTAGACGGGTTGCCGGTCCTGCGACAGGCGCACAGTGGCGATAATGCCGAACCACGACTGCCAAGGCTGCTGCGCCTGAGATTTCTGCATTCGCGCAGAACATGTACACGAGCACACGTGCAGGCAAGTGTGCATGCAAAGGTGCGCACGTCCGCCCGTCCTCTGTCCGTCCTCCCGTCGGTATTCACATGCATGCATGACGACACACGCAGAGAACACGCAGAGACAGATAAGCAACACGGCAGTCAGGCTGTGAACTTGTATTTAGTCTCAAGCTCAACCGCAGGAAACACAAGAAGAAGGCGCAGACGAAGCGGGAGCTGATCCCTGACGTGGAGCTCGACACTCAGAGCGGCCAACAAGCTGATTGCAAAAGCAATGCAGCTGCTTGAAGAGCCGTGTGAAACAGCCCGACCTCATGAGCTCCAGCATATCTCGTGACGTCATGCCCAGGAACATCATCCTTCGATTGCCCCATGCTGGATCCTTACTGGCCTTGACCTGCCCTATTCCCTATTCAGGAAAGTATTGGCCTTTCTTACACATCTTGAAGGCCGTGTGCCTTGCCACCGGCCCGGAGGTCGCAAGGCGGCGTCAAGGAGCATTGGGGGGGGGGTTTAGGGATGCAGGGAGCCATTCGGGGAACATGAGGGTTTAGGGTTTAGGGTTTAGGGTTTAGTTTAGGGTTTAGGGTTTCGGGCTTTAGAATCCATAGCAAGACCACAAAAAGGGGGTGCTCGACTTCCTTGAGACAGGACGTCCCCGCGGCCGGCGACGGCTGGAGCCCCTGCTTCTGCCTTGGAAGCGGCAGGACAGGGTACCACAACAGAACTGCAAGCTCCCTTGTCGGCTATGGCGGCCGCATAGCCCTGGTGTAGCTGAGCGTCGCATGCTCAACCCTCTCCCTAGTGCCGACATGCCTGGCAAAATCACGTGTGTCGACACCGATTAGATTGCAAACGCTTGTGCGCGCCGCCTCGGCAGTTGCGCCAGCCCACGTCCCAAGGCCCAAGAAACGGAAAACCTTTCGCAGGTCCGGCAGGCTCATGAGGTGTTAGGGGACGTGTCAGGGTTTGGAGGGGGGTGCAAGGTTCAGGGAGGAGAGGGGTTTTCAAAGAGGTTTCAGTCAAGGGGGGTCCCAGCAAGGGTCCTGAGTTCCCAGGAGGAAGGCCTTAGGGAGGGGAAGGAGACCGGATCCTGGTCTGCTTGTTCTACGCCTCGGCTGGAAGCCGAGGCAAATTAATTTCAGAAGGCCTTGCCTGGACCTAGACATGAAGCAGCACCATGGGACCGAAACGTTCAGAACTAGCTCCGCCATTCACACCTAAGTAACCGCTAGATGCTAGCCAGCGTCGTGCAATGAAGCCTCTGAAGATGATGCCGTGATTCGAGTGCACCAGTGCGTTCTGTAAGCTGCCAGTTGTTCGTGGTCGTCGTTCACGGTTGTCGTTCCGTGTGGTTGACGTTTATTAGGGCTGTTGTTCATTGTGGCTGTTGCTGTATGTTGCTGTTGCTCCCTTCCTTTCATGAAGCAGCTTAAGAGGATCCAGGGCAGCTTCACTTGGTCCCAGCCTCAGTGGGATGAGCATGGAAAAGCTTCGTTTCTAGTGTTGCAGCTACAGGGTGCTGGATTCGCAGCATGGGCTCCTCTGGCGACCCACTGAGGGTGAGGCCCTGCAGCCTGCTGGCCGCCTGGGCGAGGAGGGAAGGGCTGCGTTTTCGCAGTTTCTTGGTGTTCGGGCTCCCTGGGCTCTCATAGGGTTTGGGAATGTCTGGTATGGTTTGGTTTTGATGCACTGTCGTTTCCTTTTGTAGCTGTTTGTCGTGAGGAAAAGCGTTTCCGAGCCCGTCTCGTGGCTGTGCGGCCCCAAGAGATATTGCCAATATTTCCCAATGACAGGCTGCTAGTTGAATCTGTTGTGTGGGAAGCTGCCCTGCAATGCTTACTTGCCAAAGTGATCACTCTGCGGACGATCGTGGTCTGAGGCGTGCAATGTGATAATGAAATCTGATGCGAAGCAGTTCCGCGATTCTTCAGGCAGTGCAGAGTTTCGACACGGAGATGCAGCGAGCAGCGCTCATCAACCAGGTAAGGCAACATCTTTTTGAGGTCTTAGCGGCGCCCAACGTGTTGGAACGCTTGACATGCTCGCAGGCACCCAGCTGCACGGGCTCCCCAAGCAGAACCTTTGAGGCAAGAGTGAGCTTCTGCCGAGGGCTGCAGGCTTCCCCATGGAAGCACAGATTTCCTTTCCGCTACCTTTCTTCTCCCTTCTCTTTTCGCGTGACGACTTTTGCAGCTACAGTCGTCAACAAGTCCAAATCCTTCCCATCCCCTTCAGCCAACTCCGAGCCGGACGGGCACGCCACTTCCGCCAGAGGCACGTGTCTGAGCGGTTCAAGGGTCGTCACACTATCCTCATGCTGGGGTCGGAGGGCATAATGCTGCACAACAGGGTGCCCTTATGATTCCTGTCGTGGCTCCTCCGCGCCTGTCTGCTGCTTGCGATCTTGATGCTGCGCCCAGTCCCAAATGAAGGTCCAACGTCCAAACTGCACAGGCTTGCTGTTCAACACGTGCCTTCTCTGGCTCTGATGGCCCAAAACTACCGAACCAACCCTAAGGCAAGACTTGAGCCCTTTGCATAAGGTCTCCATCTGTACACTGCCCGGTATCTCAAAACCCTTGATTCCCCACCTTGATATGGAGACGTGAGTACTGGCCATGATGACCCAGAAGCCTACTCAAGTCTTACATAAGAAACTCCTTGCATCCCCTACACTGAAGCCCACGAAAACATGGCTTCACAAGTGTGCTGAATGTCTAAGGCTCGTTGCATGGCCCCTGAATATGGTCCCTTACCTCCTTTAAAGGGTTCCGATGTATGGGCCGGGGTACAGAAGGGGTAGATCAGGGGTCCCCGTTGAAGGGCCCATACTAAGGGGATCATGAAACTACCCTGAGATAGTGGTTCCGATAGGGAAGATCGCCGCAGCTACTGTTGATTTTTGTGGGGAAGCGGGCCGCATCTGCACGCGAGCAGAGATTGCCAGTTCGACAGCACATGGGCGTGAACTTAGACCAACCGCCTGAACAACTCAGAAATCATGCAGACAGTCATGACTCACCAACCCTAGACCCTAGACCCTAGACCCTAGACCCTAGACCCTAGACCCTAGACCCTAGACCCTAGACCCTAGACCCTAAACCCTAAACCCTAAACCCTTTCCAGTCCAGGAGCCGGTCTCCCCAAACCCCGTTTTGAGCCTTCATTGAACCATGCAGCCCTCTTGCCTTCTGGGCATATGAAGTCCCTCCATGAGCTCCTGGGGGTTGGAGAAGATGCTTCCCTCTCGGAAGCTCGGCATAAGAGGTTTGAGGTTTGAGGAGTTTGGGATTTTTGGGTATTTAAGGATGTTGAGGGGTCTTGGGGTGTGGTGTTTACTTTCTGTTCTGGGCTTGCGGGGCTCGATTTCGGAGTTTCTTTTGCGCCGGCTTTGTTTCCTAGGTCTTGGTTTAAGGGCTTAAGAAAAGGAGGCTGAACAGGTCCCAAGAGCTTGCCTTGCCCAGAGCAACCTAGCCGGTGCCAAGTCACCCGGAAAGGGTGAAAGGAAGCTAGCCCATGTCATCAAACTGGAAAATCGACAAGCTCTGAATAGCAAAATCATCCCATGTGGCCGCCTGACAAACGAAGAAGAAGAAACATTGCGTGAAGGTGAAATAATGCTCTGCGCTGAACGTAGTCCAGCCTGTGAAACTTTGGTTTTGCCAACAATACGTCGGCGAGGAGCCGGAGTGCCCGGTGAGATAGGGAAGTTAACTCCTGTCGAAGGTCCACTGCGAACCCGTGTGAAGCATCAACATCGTCAGGGGCAGTCAAAGCATCATCCGGAATCTGTTGGCTCAAGATCTGAATCGCAGCATCAGGAACAGGTCCCAAGAGCCAAAGCCAACACATCTCGCTCGTGAACAGGTCTGGTAAAGGAAGGATGTCCCATCTTGTGTCCGGAGTCTCATCTTCCCGGGTAAAGTTAAGCTTTCCACCCAAAAGTGCTACGTCAGGTGGGGATTAGAATTCTGGGATTTGGGTCGTGGGTCCGGGTAAGTGCTCACACTAGGCCACTCGTTTCCACGTTGAACTGGGCGGCCCAGCAGGCACCGGGATGGCAGGTTACACGCGCCTGGACAGGAGGCTTGAGCTTGGTTTTCGGAAGGAGCCAGAACTGCCCGACCTGTCATGCTCACTTTGACAAGACGTGGCCAGGTTGACATGTGCTTGACACAACTATGTGTGCTGATTTTTTGTCTTAAGGAGTTGAAAGCGGCCTTCAAGCGACGGGCCCTGCAAGTGCATCCGGACAAAGGCGGCACCAAAGAGCAATTCCAACAGGCCCCCCGGATCACGGACATGGCAGGATCAGGATTCGGACGGCTTCAGGACGTTCAGCGTTCAGGCACCAGCGTGCACAACACTGGGCTCACATGCGCTCACAGAAAGTATAAGCTCGGTCCACACCAACCCCCCCCCCCCCCCCCCCCAGATTTCCATGACAGGAACCACACTTCCCACTCCGGAAAGCCAAACCTTCAACATGCACAGAGTGCAGAGAGGTGCTGCTGGCCTTCGAGACGCTGGCAGACCACCGGCTCCGCGGTCCGGCTCCCGGGCGCCGCGTCAGGCAGGGTTGAAGGCCAAACCGAGATTGCAGGGGACCAAAGTTATTAAGGGCTTGCTTGCAAAGGTTGTGTTGTTTGTATATAGAGAAGGAGGGTTCTTGTGATCATATTGTCAACCCTGTCATTCACAGAAGGGACGAAGTTAAAGGAAGGGTTTTGCGCCTCAGGAAGGCCGCGGCTGAGAAGGCGAAAAGTGCAAAAGCGAATCGAGGTTGCAGACGGAAGGGCGGACAGAAGAGCGGACAGACGGACGGACTCAAAGGCAACCGAAACCAAGCGAAGTCCTCGAAGCAGCGGCCGCAGCTGAGCAAGGCGAGTCGCCTGCGACAGACACTGCTGGCGATCTATGCGGCCTTGAGGCGACTGACACCAGCCCCGCGGCGCCTGCTTCTGGAGGAGCTTGGCGAGGCGGAGCGCAGAGATTTGGAATCCTGGATCGTCCGAGAGAAGAGGGATGCAGAGCAGAAGGTCGGTGGCGACCTGGACATCGCAGCACGCCCGGAAGTTGCTGTAGAAGGGGAAGCAGCAGATGAAGCGGAAGATGAGTTGGATAGTTCCAGTGGTGAGATGCCTCCACACCCTGGCCCAGCATCTCAGCTAAGTTTGCCCGCAAGCTTGCTGTCAATCTGCGATGGATCTGGGTTTGCGATTGATGATGCCGGATGCTCAAAAGAAGATGCCTGCACTGGCGAAGCCGAAGCCGATGGTGAGGCAGTCAACGACGACAAGAGCATCAAAGGCATTTCCAAGTTCACGCTGTCCAACGTGACGTACTATGCTGCGGCTGCTTACATAAGCCCTGTGCGCATGAGAACTCGCAGTGTAAGGGACTTGCAGAGTGCAGTGGAACACTTTGTAGTCTTGACGGCGATCAGGCTACGACTCTCGACATTTAAAGGTCTGGATACGCTGATGTCTCATATGGAGGCTGTTGTGCAAGAAGTGCTTAAGGAGCATGGTGTGACTGGTTCCAGCCTGGGGCTCCATTTCGTACTGGAAGTGCACAGGTCATGGTTGCTACCACGGGTACTCCTTATTCCCCGAACTTACGATGTTTGCCAGCTTCTGCAGATAATGCATTCCCTCTCCCGGTTCTTGCAACGAATGAAGCCTGGCCGTGTGGCTGTCAAGAACATTGGCCCAATCTTGCTGCAGAGGGAGCTGCAATGGCCAGATCTTCGTGCCGAGCTCCTTTCAATACTCGAGAAGGGTGGGAAGAAGTTCGAAGCATCGAAACTAGACAACCTCTTTGCTGCTACTGCACTGCGGCGGCAGCAGTTGTGGGAAATCTGGAACCGTCACGTCATGGCTCGGGAGGAGCGGCGCCAACGTCGGCTGGACTCCTCTGCCAGCAGGGCTCAGTTTCTCCGGGAGCAGAAGAACCAGCGGGCTACCGAGCGCGTTCTCGCCCGAGCCCGGCGGCTGTTGCAGCGCTGGCGCTCCCTGCGTGCCGATCTGCTCCGGGTGGAGCAGGGTCGCGAGCGGCGTCGTGCGCTGCGCCTACGCCGGCAGCAGCAGGCAGCTGCCCAAGCCTCTGCACGAGACCAGCAGCGCGCAGAGCTCAAGAGAAAGAAGCTCGAGCGGCAGGCAAGGTGGCGCTGGATGAATCGGAGAGACATTACAATGGAAGAGATCATGAGTGGAAGAAAAATGTGCAAGTTGCTGATGATTCTGTTTTTCTGTGCAGATGAGCTCCCTGTCTCATCCTGACCTTAACTTTGCCCTTCTGGTTTCTCGACCAATCACAAGGTCTCAAGATGTTGCACGGCTTGCATGTCCCTTCGCCTGCCAGGAGTTGGAGCGCCAGCGTCGCTCGATAGAAGAGGCGTGCAGACAACATGTTCGAACATGAGTTGTCATAAGGCGACGCCGCAAGTCGGTTCAGAACAGCCAAGCCCGTCGTGTAGACTCAAACGCCAGGAATGGCAAAGACCTGTCGAGAGCCTCGCAGGTCATGCTTCCCAGGGCCCTGTCTCGGCCATCGTCGGCATCTTCCACGGTGCAGGCTGCAGCTTTTTGACCAGAACATTTTTCATGGCGACACCCCGTGCATTTCCCTCACGAAGAGGCAGCAGGCCGCTTTGTAGGCCTGGAGGCTCGCGCTGCGAGCTCGCAAGGCCTGTCCGGATGTGTCGCAATGGTCTCAACATGGTTTTACAGCGGACAGCTTTCCTCGAACAACGTCCTTGTTCTGCCGTGTGCGCGCAGGCTGCCTGCTGTCTACGAGCATTAACGCAGACTCGCTTGCAGATGACACTGCGGCCGAGGAGACAGGGAGCCCACATAAGAGCATGACTGCAAGGCTATCCACTGCAAGGCTGCAAGGCCGTCCACAGGTGAGGTTCGATGGAGATGCAAGACTTCCAAGCCTTATTCACTAGATTCACTAGATGACTGTGGTGACTATGGCCCCATGGCTCTGTCGCAGGATGCAAGAGATGCGAAGAAGCCATCGGAGCCCAGGAGGCACTGGCAGACGACCGAGGCGATGGTCGAGACTCCCACGCCGTCTGTACCATGTGTAGGCGCGTAGCCACTGAGGTCACTAAGGGTTTCTAGAGGGTCCAGAGCCGAGTTGTACAAGCCCCAAACCTGAATCCATCATTCGCTTGCCAGGACGTCTCTCGGCCGGCGAGTGCCGTGAGCTGTGTCAGTCAGGCAAGCCGACCTTTGTGTGTTGAAGTGGTATTTGGCAGTGAGTTTTTTTTCCGGGCTTGTAACAGGCACCGGGGGGTCCCTCCGCGACAAAGGTTTGTAACAGACGTGCCGTGTCCGCGACAACCCCCCCCCCCCGCGACAAGGCTACAACCCCCCCCTCCCCGACAAGACAGCAATACCATTGAGTTTTCTCATTGCCAATCTCGATGCGACCTTGATGCGTGTCTGCAGCAACTTTCACTCTCAGTCCGCGACAAGGCCTGCGACAGGGCGCGACATACCCGCGACAACCCGCGCGACTGCTCGAGCCAGCAGGTGCCCATCCGTAGGACAACCTTGAACGAGAAGCCCAGGGTTTATATTTACAGGGTTCAGGGTTTAAGGCTCTCCAGTAAAATCCCTGCGGTCCCTAAACCCTTCATCCGAAACCCCAACCCTAAACCTAAACCCTTTACCCTAAACCCTTACAAAACCCAACTAAGAAAATTGGGTTCAAAGTAGCGGCGCGACAAAGGTATGAAACAACCTGCCCGCGACAAGGCTTGTAGCAGAGGGCGGGGGGGACCCCCCGCGACAACCCGAATTTTAACCCACTGCCATTTGAGTTTCAACGGTCACAGGACTTGGCCACCACATGTCTGCAAGAAGCAGTACGGCCAAGCTTACAGGCAAGTCGACCGTTGAGCCGGCTGAGCGTCTCGGTGCCCGATGGCTGGCGGCTGGTGGCGCCGAAGCTCGGCTGCAAACCTTTGCAGAAAATTGCACCTTGCACTCAGAAAAGCTCCAGAGCTACCGGTAGATCCGTAGTCGGGGGAAAGTTGGACTCGGACTTGCACCAGGCCACTGGAGCATCGAGAGTCGCAAGCTGAACCCTGTGTGCCGCAGGCAAGCCCTTGCGACTGCAATTAAATTGGGCCTGTGTCTAGCTCTATAGGGACGGGTACAGAATCGGATACTCCTGTCGGAAGAGCTCAGCCTGAGCAGAGGTTTCTTTTTTGAAAGCTTGACTTTCACCATTTCATGGCGATGCCAGGCTTCCAACAATGGTGCAGAGTCGGCGCAAGCGCAGGTAGAGGCAGAGGAGGCAGAGGAGGCAGAGCTGACTCACCAACTTCGCCATAGACAGCGTGCTACGGCAATCAACCATGCTTGCAAATGCGGGTGCGTGTGTGCAGCATGTATAGCCTATATACAGAATAGCACAATCTGCCCCAACTCTGCTTACAGGACTATCTGGACGTGCCGCTGGACGAGGCACTTCTGAGGCCCCCGCAAGACTCTGTCGTCCCAACATTCTGGACTTACCTTCACACCTTCAACCTCCCCCCCCTCCTCCCCCCTGCCCACGCAATCCGGGTTTCATGATGTCTGTATCCTCTTCCGACACGGAGGCCGCCCGCACCACCGTGGCTGCGAGCAATGGCCGAGCGTACCTCCTCAGCCTGCGGTGACATGTCAGGGCCTTGGAGCGCACTGGACCTGGTGAGTGCCGCTTTTACGATGCTCTCACGTTTGATGTAATAAAGCTGTTAGAATATGTGATTATATGTGGAAAAAGGTTTGTGTGTGTATATATACATATATATATATATGTAACATACATACTATCATATATACACATGCATATATATATACATATATCTATACACATATACTTAAGTTCAGACTTGGGACAGTCCTGTCGCAGAGGGAGGCATGATCGATGCTTCTGGCGCAGAGTGCAGGCTCTCAGAATCCACCGAGTACCAAGAAATGCCGGGGCCTCAGATTGCGCGTGCTTGCCATTGTTACCACAGGCTGCACCGCATCACTCCACTCCACTGAGCTATATTCGAGTTTAGTGCAAGCATTGGAGTGACCAGCCAAGTCTAAGTCCGGATGGCTTCAGGCCAGGCTCGGCCACAGATCTCTCCGCCTTTGCAGTGGAGCAGTGCCTGGCTCGGGGGTGGGGGGCGGGGGGGACGGCAAGTGTTAGCTCGCAGCGCTCTCTGCAGATACACATCGCTCGCCGTCCATAGTAGTGCGCAGGGGTATGCAACAAGAAAAGTGTGGAGATGTATGCAACATCGTGTCCTTGCACTGGTTTTCTCGGAAGAGTTGAACAACCCAACATCAGAATCGAGCATCTCCTCCGGGATTCGCTGCCGGGATGCGCACCCGATGAAGGTAAGCAGTTCCTAAACCTCCAATGAGAGCGGAATGTGGCGTCCACAATGAAGTGTCGAGCATCCGCATTGGGGTGATGTTTGTTTCTGCGAGCCGACGTGTGTTTTACATCCCCCTCCCTCAGCCTGCTACAAGTCTGATTCAACCATATTTCGCCCTGCGAAATTGCAGGTTTGCGTCTGATGCTCTCAGGTCGCCAAGCTTCCCTGAGAGTGCCCTCCGAGCGGCACATGTTTCTCGGGAGTTTGTTGTGCATGCACATGTATCGGTGTCTAGGCCAGGTTCAAACAGACCATGTCGACTTTCAAGCGAGCGGTGTGCACGTCAGAAATGATGTGATGCGTTCAAGCCTGTTCAAGGAGACAGCGGTGCAGTGTTGACGGGCAAGAGCCTCCCCTTCGTAACATTCGTGTTGCTCTAACACATGTTTACTGTCCATAGGCATTAGGCCCAGGATCCCTGCAGGCAATAGGAGGAAGGGCCTCTAAATGGCAAGGGAATGTGACTGAGGGCCCCTGTGCTTTCCACCTGTGACCATGCAATGTCCATGCAAATAGCACTCCGAGCAGACAAGCCTAAAGTACCAGTGCGAGAGGGTGGTTAACTCTGCAATCCTTGTGCATGCGAACATCCGTGATGGAAGCTTCAATGCTCTGGGCCTCGTGCGATTGAAGAGGTTTGGTGTGTGTGTGTGATTCTTGTTTGGAGGTACTCCCTTGTCCTGGTGCTTATGGGATCAGCCACCGACGAGCGATCAGATCTTGGTCACGCAGCCGCCGTACTCCAGCAGCACGGGAGGTTCGAGACGATACGCTAGGCACTGGCAGGCAGTCTTAAACTACCAGCCAATGTCCACGCCCGCCACTGAGGATGTCCGAGACAGGCCCGCCTTCCAGAGGCAACCCTGCGCACAAAGCACGCCTAAAAGTCCTACGTCTTGTTGTTCAACTATGAACCCCCGAGTAGTTGACATTTTATGCCGGGCTGCCCTTGCAAGACTCGCAGGTCCTTGTGCAGAGTCTACCTGCGCACTGAAAGCGCAGGGGCATCGATGCGCCAGCCCAGAGGCCGGAAGAAGTCCTCAGCATGGACTGCATGTCGGAGCTTATCTTGCCCTGGAGGTCTGCGAGACGCGGCTGCCGGCAGTGAAAAGCAGATCCCGTCATCAGGCGGGATCTTGCAAAAGGGGCTCCCAGCAGCATTGTGCACATCGTGTGCCGAAGAACTCATACAGCCTTCACGGTCAAGAGTCACTTTCATGGCTGATCATGAGGGTCTACGTAACCATGTACGTGCGTGGTGGTGCAGTCAAAAGTGGCCTGAAACCGTGAGGACGCTGAGGCAGGCGAGGCAGAGGTGGGCTGTTAATGCCGCAGCAGAATGTTCATGGCTGCGATGTCCTTGTGGTCCAATGGCCAGGGGCCGAGGCATGTCCGTGCCCGAAATCAGGTCCACTCAGCCACCGCCACCGCTGAGCATGCAAAGTCGGCGCCCACCCGACACGCAGGCAGATACTGCATGGGCAGCCGAACATGGCACAAGGCACATGAGGCAGAACTGACTTCGTGGTACTGGTAGTGCTCCATTTTGGTAGTTCCCCGGTTCTTCCTTGCAATGCCCTTGCGACTAATTAAATTGCATCCAACATCCGAAACACTGGCAAAGGCCTTCCCTCACCTGACAATCGCCCGCGCTGGCACAGCCCCGGGTCGCCTCAGGGCCAAAGTCTGAGAAGTTGTCAGTTGCGCAATGCAGCAAGTATCATGAAGTCTGAAAAGTAGTGCTTTAAACCCGAAATAAACCTAAAATACACCACCCCGAAAACTCAAATGAAGCCTGAAATATCCCAGCAAAAAACCTTAAATAGAGCCTGAATAAAGCCAAAAAACCCTAAAAAGAACCCGCATAAACCCTGTCACAGCACACATCTTGCAAGTGATGTCCAGGCCTTCGCTTAAGCCGCTCAGCCACTCCGGAGCTTGACAGTAGCGAATGCCGAGGCGGGACTTATGTGGTATTTCCCAAACTAGGGGTACCCCGTTTACATACCCCAAATAGAACAGAATCCCCTTAAAAGGGACCCCCCAAACAGGGCTACCCTTATTTTCGGAAACCCTCGTATGACCAGAGGGCTGTTTGACTCGATGGTCGTGTCTCGGGAGCCCTCGGCCTTCTGAGCAGCTGTCCTGGTGGTTTAGGGTTGAGGGTTCAGGGTTTAGGGTTTAGGGTTTAGGGTGAATGCCTCAAGCTTTGAAGTTTTCTTAGTATGTAAGGTTTCCAGGATTCCTGGCAGGGCCGGTTTCAGCCTTGCGAAGAACACGGAAGAGTTCACCCGTCCCAGAGGTGCTACTTGTTAATTCTTGGCGTGTCCGTTGCAGCTTTAGGATCCCCAAAAAGGTGCGAGCAGCTTTGTCACTCTTGGACTGCACACCTGATCCCGATCCTGCATGGCCTCCAGCCTGACCTTCAAGTGGATCGAGTTCAGTTGTAGAGATATCAGGCTGGCGCCGCCCTGAAAGATTTGCACATTTTAGAGCTCTTGTGCATACGCCGAAGCTGTTTTCACGCCTCGCAGGTCGCAGGTGTGCGAGAAGCTGGCACTGGCAATTAGAGTCGCAGGGTCCCAGAGAGCTTCGCAGGTGCTGCCGCCAAACCGCCTGCGGCTTCGCAAGTGACCGGAGGCGTGTGGCTGACGAAAAGCGCTGTAGGCTCATGTAGGCTCCAATCAGCCTCACCAATTTGGTTCGCAGCTTCTGAGGGACGAGATCGCGCCCACGTAGCAGGCCGTCTTCGTCTTTGAGAGCAGGCCTGTATCAGAGTTAAATGCAAAAAGCCAGTCGCTCCAGCGACAAACTTCGCAGGCTCTCGCTCGCCCTGTGGAGCAGTGGAACGACGGACACAGGCGCGTGCTCCTTTTCTCAGTCCCTTGCTCGTCTTCGGCATCAGTGCTCGCTGTGATCGTCTTGGGCCATACAGGTCTCTGAGTACGTCCGCAACGCAGCATCTGCACAGAGGCAGCTGGGAGCTGTCGTGTATGGGGAGCTGATTCAGTAAACTCGTCAGTGGACTCTGTCCATCAGGTGCCGCATGGAAGGTCCTGCACCGGCAAAGCAGACAACCCCACGACGGGCAGGCAAGAAGATTTCCTGATTACCTTTCCGACATCTGTCAAGGCTTGTGTTGACAAGGGGCTTGCGATGCTGAACGGCTGCTGTGCAGTTGTTACATTGAAGTTGATCAACACTTCTAGGTTTCTCTTTGTGTGAGGAGCGGGTGCAGCAGTGCCAGTTCACAAGGCCGGCTGTGAAGTCCAACCAAGCCCCTGGCTGATGTAAAACGCTGCAGAACACTTCGTCGCCAGTGAACGGTCTGTCACAAGTCAGTCTGTCATGAGCCCAACTCTTGCTGCACGATAGGTGATAGTCGGTTGCACAAAGTCTTCCCACAGACCCACACGGAGACTGCCAAACGCCCCTGAAGGGTTTAGGGTTTAGGGTTTGGGGTTTGGGGTTTAGGGTTTAGGGTTTAGGGTTCCCCTGCGGAGCTCTCTTGCAGAGCTGGAGGCGGCCTCGTTGGCATCGGCGGCCACTGCGGCGCAGCGGCAGCTCCTCCAGCAGCTCAGGGTTCAGGCCAAAGGCCGGCTTAAGGGACCACTGCAATTTAGGGTTTAGGGTTTAGGGTTTAGGGTTTAGGGTTTAGGGTTTAGGGCAAGTGGAAGTTTCAAAAGGTCTCAGCAGATGACAGGAGCGCCAGGCTTTAAGAACCGCAGCCTGGCGCTCTTGTCATCTGGCGAGAGGACGCCGTCCCTTGCGTAGGTTCATGCAGTCAGCTGGATTGGATGAAGACACTGAAGATTTATGGCCCAATGTGGCCTCCACGAGTCCATGTTGTGACCCTTAATGACAAACGAAGTGCCCGTGCTCAACCCTGTGAGGCCGAGTCAGCGATGGGCTCTTAGCTCCCACACTCGGTTCTCTGTAGTGGTTCTCTGTAGTGGTTCTTTGTGCGGGTTCGCCGTGGTGATGGCATCGGACGGATGCCAAGCTCCATGAGGCCCCGGCCAAGCCACGCTCGGATGCCGAGGACGCGGACGAGCGTGGCTCGCAGCTTAGTTATTCATAATCTGATGGAATCAGGTCTGCTTTTTAGACTTTGGCTGTTCGGTAAGAGGTATTTGTATCGTTCAACGGTTTTGGCACCTCAGCTTCAGCACCTTGAGCAGGGGTTCGGGCTTCTTCCTGTCGCTGCAAGGTGCCTCTGCTTGGCAAAGTCTCAAGCGCCTTCTGGCCACTGAGATGAATTTTTGCCTCAAGGGCTTCTGCTCAGCTTTAGCCCGGTGACAATGTGAGAGTAAAGGCCAGATGGCGGTATTGATAGTCGCTGCACAGCATACTGAAGTCCTGTGTGCTGGCATTCGGGTGTGCGGATCCAGGCCGCAAGAGAAGGTGCGGCAGATTCCACCACTGTGGAGGAGTTTGGTGCTGTCCTGTCTAAGGCGGGCGATGCATCGTGCAAGAGCCATCCTTTTGAGGAGATTGCAGAGCCCAGTAGTTAAAGCAAGAACAGAACCAGGCAACAGCAGGCCTTCTGCAATGCTCAAGTTTCTCAAAAGGCTTCGGGTGAGGAAGGCAAAGAGAAGCCATGACTACGCGAATCGAGTCGATCCTTGAAGCACTCTGTCAGGGGCTGGCAGAGAAGCTGAATCCGGAAACTTGGCTTAAACATTCTTACGCTGTGGCACTGAGCCGAATCGGTGGGCACAAGTCGCAACAAGCCGGTGCTTCTGAAACTTTCTGCTGCATTTGACCGTCTGAAATCAGGAGACTGGACACGTCCTTAGTCGATCGCTGATCAGAGAGAACGGGTGCAGACTTGCAGCACTTGCACTGGCAAAATTCGACTGGGCTATGCAGAGTCGGTGTGAGAGGCAGCCTGATGGTGGCTGGCAAGATGAAGGGGATGGCAGGATCGTGGCCGGGCCGTTAGAGGATCCTTACTACAAAAAGGCTACTAGAGAGTCACAGAAGAGTGCTAGGAACACTTTTAAAAATCTTTCCGACTCCAGGACTGCACGCGTCGTGGGAGCCCTGGGCCCGGGGCTGCTGAGGGGAGGGCTCGAAGGCCCTCAAAGGGCCCCCCAAAACCAAGGGGGCGGGGCACTGCAAAGATATTTATCACCCCTTCCGAGTCAAGCATCCTTAAATTCACGGCACTCTTTGCAGTGCAACCTTGCAAGAAGCTCAAAAATGGGGCTTTGGTAAATGTCAGACATCTTGGCCGCAAAGGATCGGCTTGAGAGTCTGCTTGTGCATAGTGGGTTACCGCGTGCAGAGATGTGCAGAGCTTTCCAAGCCGGAAGCACTGTAGGCTGAGTTCGAAACGCAACTAGGTGCAAGAGAAGTCGCATCACTCGCAACTTCGAGGCTCTCCCCGCAGCAAGGTATGCGGACAACACTTCCCTGTACCACGAATAAGCCTATCATTTCTTCGTGAAACTCACGGCTGCCACGCCATCGGTTCCACGGCTACTTCAGCCAGAGTTAATGCAGGCCTCTCATGAAATGAGAGGTGCCGGTACTCGGCGTGCAAGATTCAGCCCGAAAACGCGCCTTCCGACTGTGTATCGGTGACCCATCATGTTGGTGCCAGACCAATGCTGTCATGTTCGTGGATCTGCGGTTGGGACAAGCACTCAACTGTTAAACAAGTATGGCAACTACAGCCTGGCTGGCTGAGGGAAACGGGCTGAAACACAGCACTCCAGAGTTTGCAGCCCAAGCATCTGCAGGTTCTTTACTTTGGACAGCTTGGTTCTGACGGCAGATGGTGGCTTCACAAGGCTCGCTGAAGAGTGACACTACAACATGAGAGAAAAAAAGGACATGACCGGCACATGACCAGTCTTCTCCCAAAACCCTGAACCTTGAACCTTGAACCTTGAACCCTAAACCCTAAACCCTAAACCCTAAACCCTAAACCCTAAACCCTAAACCCTAAACCCCAAACCCTAAACCCTAAACCCTAAACCCTAAGTAAGACAGGCCCGGGGATGACCAGCCGCTCTTTCCCATGGGCCCGGGGCCTCAGTGAACGCTTCTGCGATGAAACAGCAGACAGCAGTCCTTGCCGGTGTTTAGGGTTCAGGGTTTAGGGTTTAGGGTTTAGGGTTTAGGGTTTAGGGTTTAGGGTTTAGGAAAGTTTAGGGTTTTTGGTTTAGGGTTTAGGAAAGTTTAGGGTTTTTGGTTTAGGGTTTAGGGCCCAAGAGCTAAGAGAGCATGCTGACCATGCGGCGTGACGGAATAACTTCGTAGTCGCAGTCGACTGTTTCTTCTTCGAAATTGGACACAGAGTCACATGTCTGACTACCAGACTTCGGGGCGCGCATCTGCGCAGGGCCCTCGGGCCTTAAGCCCTTGAAAGAAGGAGAGGAGAAGAGAAGAGAAGAGAAGAGAAGAGAAGAGAAGAGAAGAGAAGAGAAGAGAAGAGAAGAGAAGAGAAGAGAAGAGAAGAGAATGGACGAGACGAGACGAGAAGAGAAGAGAGACTCTTGGAACAGCAAACTAGCATGGCCGGGAACCCCTTCCTGGGAGTCCTTTTCGCTGGGTAGAAGGAAAGAGACTTGTGTTTTGCGCCTGCTCTTTTTCTAGGCGCCGCGAAAGATAGAGAGAACGATAGAGGGTTCCTGGGAGTCTAGAGAAGTCCATGAAACACACCTGTGGTTTCTTTTACTTTCTATAGACCCCGCATGGACCCCATGGACCATTGAAAGTTGAGATTGGAATCTCCTATGGACCTTCTGTGGACTCCGATGGACACCCCACAACTGCTCGTGGATTTGCTATTTTCCATGGATGGACCCTTTGCCTTATGGACCCGCTATGAACAAATCTGCTGGACCCTCTGGTGAAACGCTTCAAACTTGGACCTTACGCCTGTTTCGATGAGGCACAGGGGGTGCTTGCAAGAAGGATATGTGTTACTCCTTTGCTCCTTCCGGGCCTTGAACGCCCTTTCGCAACGGACAGCCCCAACCAGGGGCACGCACTGCAGAGAGAAGTGCATCTTCTAAACCGCGCGAAAGAGAAAGAGAGCGAGAGAGGGAGAGGGGCACCGGGGGAAAAAGGGGGATGTCAGATGTTTTTCCCGAGTTCCGCCGTGCAACTGAGTACCCCAAGCAGGGTGGCGCAGACTGCGCGGGGGAGAGGGGAAACCCCTGACCTCAGGACCTCAGGCCTCATGAAAGAACGAAGAAAGAAAGGCAGGAAGGAAGGAAGAAAGAAAGACAGAGAGAAGCGGATACCCCGAATACCAGTGCGGGCAATACTGCCGGCGGAATACCCCAAATAAAGAAAGAGATAGCAGACTGGACTGTAAAAGCACCTCCCAGGGAGTTTCTCGCTGAAGTGGCGCTGGGATCCAGCAGCTCACAAGCTGATCATCGACTTCTGGAAAGGCCTGCTTGTGGAATCTTGTGGAAGAGAGCTCAATGGCATCCTAGAAATCTACAGTTCGGGCAAACACATCTCACCTCGGGTGCTGCAAGCTCTGGTGGCACCCCTGGGCTCTTTCTGGGCTTGCTGCACACTACACATTGTACTACACATGATTACACACTAGATTGCTCTTCTGTGTGACCGGCCAATCAAGAGCAAACCCGTGAGACACGTTGCGTTTCAGTGTCGTTCCTGCATCTCAGACATGACGCTGCTCGAGTGGCGCTGGGACGAACTGGTTCCCAGCAAGGCAGGAAGAGAGCCCCTCGATCTCTTGTCTCTGTGACTTGTCCGCAGTCCACATGAGAGGGTTGTGCCTCAGAGGATCTGCGCTTTCCGAGCCTGGTTCCCGATTGGTCTGGAACAGGGCATGTCGGAGGCGAGGGCAAAGTTGCCTGGAAAGTCCTCATGGAGAGCGAAGTTTGCGTCCTTCTACGCATTTCTACAAGTACAGCAAGGAGCGTGAACCTACTTGCGAGGCAGTTCCTTCAGCTACTCTATGCTCAGCGAGGTAGCCGAGAGCTTTGAGCTACAAGAGGCTGTGGTAATCCCGTCATGATCCGTCTTGCCATCGCCGTCATAAATGCAGCCAGCACCATAGACAAACTTTAGCAAAGCGAGACATCGAGCATCTCTCGCAGGCTGAGAAGCGTGGCATGCTCTTGGATTCCAAAGGCTGATGCGGCTCAGGCCTCTGCTTTGAATTTCGCGCCCCTGCGCTCAGTACTCTAAACTTACAGAGCTCCGAAACGATGGCATCCAAATTTGGAGCTCACTGATGCCGGGCTCGGGCGTGTGTACAGGGACGTTGGCCATTGGCTTTCCACATCGTTTCGCTATCCACTGCTGGTCTAGAGTGGTTGGGTTGACAGAACTTGGGAGATTTCCGCAATGTAATGTGGAAACCTGATCGCTCAGATGCAGTCAACATCTGTGAGTTTTCTGCTGCATGTTGGATGCAGCACACGGAGGAGATGCCTAGTCATGCCTCTGATGTATAGGCGACTTGAATCGGTACAGCTCTGCTTCCGAAAGAAACTACACGACCTAGCACAGCATTTTTCTGGGATCTTCTGGGCATTGTTAAGGGGGAGCTACAGTAGGGTAGCTGAGGATGGAAAGCTTCCCCACGAAAGTTAATACACGTCTGAACCATGCGTGTCTGGAAAGCATCAAAGTGTTGTAACTAGAGAGGCAGGTCTTGTGGCGACAGCTTTGTTTTCGGCTGCCTATTTCTGTGAAGTCCGAGTTGCCCACGTGAAAAAACACCTGCCTTCCAGATGGGCCAGTCGATCACAGCTCTTGTGTAGATATTCCAAGCTCGAAGCAGGTACACTAGCCTTAGCATGTCATCAGGTTCCAGAACTGTTTCGAAGCACCCTGAAGTAGATGCTGTTGCGCATTGTGCACGAGCTCATTCAAGCGCTCATTCAAGAGTCGCGTGTCTTCTGTCAAGCAACTGGCAAGCAAAGCACGCCACGGAGTTGCGTGCTGCGGGTGCAGTCCTACCTCGGACACATGAAGGCCAGATCGAAGATGTGCTTGGAGAGTTGTTCCAGGCATCACTCATTAGCTGTGCTCCCGGGGAGTCGCTTGTCAGGACGCCGCTCAGCACAAGGCCGGGTTGCCTGGCACCTTGAAAGTCGAGGATGATTGAACCTCGGACACGAGTGAAAGTAACAATTAGCTCATGAATTACCCTAATAAATCCATCAAAATATATCAAGAATGGAAATAGGATGTTGATTCCATGCCAGGTCCTGGCCCCACTTGGCGCCTTTGCTGCGTGGGCATGCTCAGGTCAAGAGCGCTGCAGTGCTTGCACATACCCTAGTAGGTTTAGCTTCAGCAAAGATGTCCTACCCCATGATTTAGGCGCTATGGGCTACCGCCGCGGGAGGCACTGAACTTCTACAAGGTCTTCTGCATCGGTACATTTTCGAATGGTACATCTGGAAGGAAATATAACATGTTCATCGTTCCTGCCATGAAATCTTCTGTACCAAGCGAACTCAAGCCTGGGATCTTTGCCTTGTTTCCTGGCCTCAGCCATGCCACGCGCCGCCCGGTCACTGGTATTCTTGCGCCGCGCCTGCATCAGCTCTCGGGCACTTGCCAAGCAAGGAGCAGCTGTCCAACAAGCACTTACAAGGCTTTCCAAGACTCAGATTGCCGCATGTTCGCAGTGTGCTGCTCTGCAACAAACAAACAAACGGGATGACTCAGAGGTGCGCTATGAGAGTGAAGGATGGCCAGCCAGGAATGACTTTTGCAGGCAGCCTCATGGCTGTGGCTGAGTTGGGTCTCTATGGTGGGCTTCTGCTTGTTAGCACGGGCTTGGGTTTCACGTTGGTTGATTATGCTCAGGGAGCTTGGCACGAGTATGAGCTTGGATTGAAAAAACGAGCTTGTGTCGCTAATTAATGGTGAGCAGGCAAAAGCCGATCGATTTGAATTGTGTACAGGGCATCGCTGTGTGCCTGACATAATTGCGCAAGCGCAGGCTGTGGTAGCCAGTTAAAAAGGGGTGGCACTTGCAGCTCAGTCGCTCAGTCAAGTTGCTGCGGGACAGCACCTTTCAATCGATGACGGGCCAGTGAGCAGCATGTTCAGGACAAGGCCAGTGTTCGCTTGAGCGACATCTTGGGTGCCCGCTCTTCCAAATCTCCTAGCGGCCCTAACGGCATGTCGACTGAGGCGTTCCTGCATGAGGGAGGGATGCCAGATGTACTTGGATAGGATTGCGGCACGGCGAACTACTCAAGACAGCAGCCAGTTGCAGTGCAGGTGTCCGAGATGGATCCGAGATTTGTCGCACCGCCAGTTGGAAGCTCAGCTGCTCCGCAGCCATCCCTGAAGCCTACAGAGCTAAATCCCAACAGAGGGCCTAAGCTGAAGGCCAGCTGCGTCATGCAGATGTCACAGTCACAAAGAAGTATTCATGTTGCTGGAAGTATGTTTCTTTGGTATCGCCTTTTGCATGACTCAGAAGACGACTCAGCATGACATACGTCTGCCACTTGTCCGGAACCGGAGACAATACAAGGTGGGATAGAGGGGGTACCATACAGAAATGGCTGAGCTACTAAAGACCTCGAACAACAAATACATTCCGTATAGATTTCTGTTCTGTCTATTAATATACTATACAGACATAAATATACTGCTGCTTTGGGCCTGGCATGGGCGGTCGAGGCCCCTGAACCCCTATATGTCACTGTATGTATTATGTATAGAGATAAGTTATACCTACATATTTATATACACACGTTATAGGTTATATGTTACGTATATATATATATATACATGTTTTGTGTTTCTTGTGTGTTTTTCGTCTCGCTCTCCCTCTCTCTCTCTCTCTCGCTCTCTCTCTCTCTCTCTCTCTCGCTCGCTCGCTCTCTTTATGCGTGCACGTGCAAGCGTACGGCGCGCGTACGTATTCGTATATCTATGTTTGCAGCTTCCAATGCCATCAGCAAAAAGGCTTCACAATGCATGCATTGGTTTGTGCATGTCGTAATGGTTTTGAAATTTCGGGCCGCTATAGGGCTGTTTCTGTTGAAGCAACATCAGGGCCCTCTCTCGAGTGCAGAGAGTTCGCTGAGGTTGGGACACGAGGTGGCCCCCCTGTCGAGGCAAGATTTTGTGTCATCCATGCAACCACCCCTCGTTCTTCAACTACATAGCTGGATGATAGTTTGCACAAGGAGATTTTTCCTGATCTGTGCTGGTCTCAGAGTGCGCTGTCAGCAGAAGCTCTGCCAAGAATCTGGGCGCCGGTCGTCGTTTCATGGCTAAGGTGCCTGCATGCGCGGTTCCGATGGGCATTCCTGTCGGAGCAGGAGGAGGAACATCAAGAGGAGAGTCACGAGGAGCGCCTGCTATCGCTGTTGACTTTTGTTAGGGCAAATTCATTGTACGGCCCATGGCGGACAGTTTTTGCAGAGAAGATGTTGCCCAACATCCAGAAGACACTGTCCTGGCTACAGGGCCCTTTCTGCATGAGCAGTTCCGACTTCTGACTCTGAGTTGTCCAGGTGCCTATGGAGATTCACACAGACTCCTCTGAAGGAGTTGGCAGGTGCCTGTGCTACGTTTGGGTCAGTGCTCAGTGGTGTCATGATGTGTCATGGCATTCCAGGAAGGAAGATGGCAAGAAGACAGCCGCTTCGTCATCCAGACCTGGCTCTAGGAGCGGCCGTGATGTTGCAATTTGCCAATCGTGCCGCTGCACCTTTGTGTTTTGCTCGCTGCTCTGTTGTTCCCGTGTTTCGTGGCACACGTCCTGCATCGTGCTGCCTCAGCAAAGGGAGGGAGGGGCCTTGTAATGCCTCTTCGCTGACCAGGCGAACCGGCTACTATCATGAGACGGCACCTGCTCTTGCCAGGAGGAAGCCAGCGAAGCAACGCAAGCGCTTGGACAAGGAGAATCGGCAGAGACACGACCCTGCCCCCTATGCACCCTGCTTTGCACTTCAGCATTGTTCATCGGTTCATCGGTGCGATCATGGATTCCACTAGCCATCCAGGTTCCCGTGGAGATGGACTTTGGCACGCCTTCTGAAGGGAGTGGCAGGCGTCACCTGGACCGTAGACATCGTTAAACTGAAATGTCAAAGAAGTTATAAGCTCAGACGTCACCTTGACAGCCATAGCAGTCGATGCGAGTCAGGGACCATGATTCAGAAGGTGGCAGCAGCTTCCTCTCACGCACCCCGACATCTGAGACCACAAGCTGTTCACTTGAAGAACACGTTGCCCCGGAAACAAAAGCGTGCTACACACGTCCGGATTTTCACGACGTTTAGCATGATACTGGCTCGTCCGCCCTCCGGGCTGCATAAGACCCCTTGTATGTTCAGACCCAGCGTAGCTTGAACCCAAATCGAACCCAGTCCTTAACCCAAGCCTAAGCTCTCAACCCAGACAAAACCTGCCAATTTATAGTGCGGTGCAACACGACCCGCGCCAGGAAGGAAGCCGTCAGCAAGAAAGCCAACAAGAAAGCCGATCTGAGAGCCCAACCTGACAGGACTCCTGCGCCACCTGCGTGTACCCATAACCACCTTCTAAGTATTTTAAATAATGTTCGCATCTTGGATGGACTCCAAGAGCTCTACAGGGCACTAAGGTGCGAGCTGCCCTCTGGATATCAGGTCCAATACTCGTAAGACCGGCGTTAGTAGTCTTTCTGTGTCAAAGGCCAGCGCTGTCCAGTTTAGGAGCGCGCGGACGGCGAAGCCGCAGAAGCGCACAGAGGAGAAACCTCACAAGGTCGGGAAGAGCCTCCTCAAACCAGTGCCCTGTCCGTTGATCTGCAGGTGAAGGCAAGCTCCGGAACTCTGCCGAAGGACGCGTCAGTGCATGCTGTGGGATAGTGACTGCAGAGGTTTCCTTACTCGACTCTTCTTACACAAGTTTCAGTCTTGTCTTAACGCATGCATTCCACTCCAAAACCGTTTTCAGGACAGCGCGAGGCGCAGCGATGTGTGCGTGCCACAGCAGGCCCGACAAAGCAGACGAATCCGCCAATGCTTATCAGTTTATCATCCGTGGGCCTGCTTCCTTCGGGGTTCGCAAGCGTGGCCGTTCTGGCCGAACTTGTAGGTCCGAGCTCCCTCAGCGGAGCAGGCTGGAATGCCCTCGGAGCTCACGATGTTCATGCAGGCGAGGCGGGAAGGAAAGAGATTCTGAGGCACCCTTTGGGTCTGTCTACCGCTGTAAGCCAAAGCTTGGAATCTACTCACGTAGGCCGTCGCCATGACCCGAAGCCTCCGCGCCTGAATGCTGAGATTGCGACGAGGGCGAAGCGCCCAAGATCTAAGGGGCGCGAGCTGCTCCCACGAAGACAGTCGCTGCAGTTCGCAGGTGTGCAGCGATGGAGTCTGCCAAATGTCGATGTTGCATTGAGGAATTATCTTTTCCGCCATGCCCCCGGGACCTAGGAATGCCTGTCGGCATTTTGCTCGGCATCAGCTTTGCATGGTGTGGAGTCTGCTATCGGTTGTGCACTCACAGCCTAGATTGCCTTACAAGTGCCTGCTCTTTTCTGCTTCCTGGGTTCCACGATCTCCGGCGGAGCATGGTGAACTCGAGATGACAAACATCTCTGTTGCAAGGAGGGACGGTCTCGCTAAGAAGCGAACGCTTTCTCATCGCGAGACGTAAGAGCATCAAGAGCAGCTTAGGAGCTTGGGGGACTCAAAGCAGTTGAGCATCTGCCGCGGGGAAGAAAACCCATCGCATCATGGTATTCATGCTGGCGTGCCATGGTGTAACTAACTCTTTCAGTTTGCAGGGATGACGTGGAGATGATCTGAGATCCCCACTGCATAACTGCACAACCCTCGCAGTGCCTCGCAGGTGGACTTCATTGAGATTCAAAGTAGTTTCCGCCAAGACAAAGAGGCGCAGTCCTCGGTGTGGCCAGGCGCTTATGATGGCAGTGCCGAGCTTTCTTGCTGACGTGAACTCGATACAAGTCAGCCCTGTTTACTGTTTACTGTCCACTTCCACTCAGCATTCAGTCGCAGTTAAGTGTGATGCAAGCGCTACGGTGTTGATCGCTCTGGCACAACTATGTACTGGTTGCGCGTAAGATGATACAGGGACAGAATTGCTGAAGTTGTTCCCCGAGTTAAAGGCGCAGCTCGGTGCTGCCAAGGCGGCATCCAGCTCAACACGAGGATGGATCTTTGCTACACTGTCTGAAGGCACACGAGCCATGTGGCAGTCTCGAAGTGGTGCTCCAAGTCTAATTTAAAGCAAGATGGTGCAAACCCATGAGATTCCAAGTGCCGCCTGCTACGCCTGCCTTGCTTCTGCCTTGCTTGTAGGTCCTCGACATACTCAGCGACGCGCAGTCGCCACATGTCCCAGGCGCCCTTCTTTCAAGACTTCAATGCAGCTTCAGGTCCCCCCAGCTAACGAAGAATGCACCACTGGGCGTAGTTGGAGCACAGTGAAGTAGTGAAGGGGGCTCAGTGGGGCTAAGTCCAGGGCATGGTTAGGAAAATCTTTTTGCCCAAGATCAGACGCAGTTTTGAAGACGTCTCGGCATCGCCTCTGCCTTATCCGAACTTATGCCTCATCATGGCCCCAAGATGGCTTCCGCCCCATCCTCCCATTGTGTTGACGACGTGATAATCTGCCCGTATCTATATATGTATGTCATCCTGTATCATCCTACCGAAGTTCCCAAAGGTCAATGCAGGCGTCAGAAGGGCAGCTGGAATTGCTGAAGAAACGCGGTCTTTTCTACGCGGGATTGTGTCGAATTCAGAGTGCAGGTGCCCCGGCAACCTTGACAGCTCACCTGCGGCTGCCAGTGACGGCAGCGACGGGAGGTGATTAGATTTCTGAGCGACGAGAAAATGCTTCAGGCAGAGCCTGTTCACGTTTGCCTTTAGAATTGTGGGATGTCGGATATGTTGGGCTTGCACGACATCGTCAGCTCCACAGCTTCACACGCCCCCTCGTTTCAAGCTTCCGGAAGTGCCCAACAAGTCAGTGCCATGCCACCGGTGGGGTTGACCATAAGCAGCCCATGGAGCAAGCCGGTGCCAGTCAAGTTCGCTTGCATGCCGGGCTTCTTCACAGTTTCGGCAGGTTTGTTGCCGAGTAGTAGCTGCACCAAATGCGGTAACTCAGTAGTCCATGTATGAGAAGCCCTCTTGGGGGGCCCTAGGCATTGTAAGACGTGGTATCTGAACGGCTGGCTGCTCAAAGTCGATGGGATGGATTTACCATGGCAGCCGCTGGGCGATGAGGAGCTTGGGCGAGAGAGAATCATGCGCTCGTGTGGGAGGCTTGCAGGCTAGAGCCGTGTAGATCTATGCACGAGCACGCTTTGCAGCCACTTCTATTGAAGCCCCCCAGATGGACCGACCCTAAAACCCTAAAGGCCCTAAACCCTAAACCCGAGTTCTGACACAGTCCGGGATCGAGGAGCGGGATGCGCCTCCTTGGATCCACCACTCGCGGTTGCAGACACAGCAGGACTACTCTGCCATAAGCGACGCCTTCTTGTTCGGCAGTAGCGCCTTCCTAAAACTCTCAAAGAAGCTACGTGTGGGTATTTCCCCCTATAGGGCTACCGTTTATACTATTTTACACCCCAAAAAACACGCGCTAGAATCCTTATTCTTGATATATGGGAACCACCCGAAAGGGTGTCCTGAAGCTGCCTCGGCGAGGGCATGGCGACCAAGCATGTCCAAGCAGCGATGGTCGCAAGCGGGCGGGAGGGGCCGGAAGAGAGGACGGGGGCCATGGAAGGGGGGAAGAAGGAGCAGGGGTGGGCTGCCGGGGTGGGGAGTCGTGGCGGCGACTGGCTTTCGCACAAAAACTATCCTTGAGTTGTCTGTTAGGAGAGAGTGGCCAGATTTCTTTTGACAGCGGAGGGCTGCTGTCCGACAACAAGGCGGGACGAGCAGCATGGGGAGAGGAGTCGTGGCGACCCACAACACAAACGGGATGCGGGAAGCTGTTGCCTGACAGCATATGACACCGGCTGGTTCCAAAAAGACCGCAACCACCCCGGTCGGCTTGGGGTGCGCCTCGGCCCGGCCCAATGCCTTAGGCTTTTAGGTTTGAGGGTGCAGGGCTTTAGGGTCCGTTCAGTCATGTATTGCTTTGAGAGGCCCAAGTCAACTCAGCGCCAATCCGGGACGGAGCGCCCCCCCACACCAACAAATGTCAAGGTGAGACGTTCTGTGAACGGTCCCAAAAGCGCGGGTGGGGAGGGAGGAGAGGATTTCGAGGAGGGGAATTCGGGGGTCCCGTAGTCAAACCTCAGACCCACATGTAAGAAAGCCTGAGGAGCTTTGCGCCAAGCGCTTCTTGCGCGTGGCCACAACGCCGGTGACGCATGCGACGCTGTCGCTCTGGTCACTGGCACTCTGGCTGTGAGAACCTGGTTTGAGGGTTCAGGTTGTTTAGGATGGTTTCGGGCTTTCTTGCTATGAGTTCTAGAGGGTCAGGGGTCGTATAAGGTCCTGTGGCTGCCTTGCAAATCGCTCGTCCGTGTAGACGTATGGTAACATGTCTTGACTGAATGTTGTGCTGCGCAAGAGATCCGATCTTAGGCCTTGTGGAGGGCAGGTGCGCTGCTCAGTCTTGCATTCTTTGCCGCTTAAGAAGTGGACCGCTACAGAGAACCACTTGAGTACATTGGGTTCTTTTAAAATTTTACC